>OY821520.1:182609535-182952035 GCA_963682025.1 Cordilura impudica | reverse complement strand
TTTAATTTTTAATTTTTAATTTTTAATTTTTAATTTTTAATTTTTAATTTTTAATTTTTAATTTTTAATTTTTAATTTTTAATTTTTAATTTTTAATTTTTAATTTTTAATTTTTAATTTTTAATTTTTAATTTTTAATTTTTAATTTTTAATTTTTAATTTTTAATTTTTAATTTTTAATTTTTAATTTTTAGTTTTTAATTTTTAATTTTTAATTTTAATTTTTAATTTTTCATTTTTAATTTTTCATTTTTTATTTTTCGTTTTTTGTTATTCATTTTAATTTTTAATTTTTTTATTTTTCATTTTTTACTTTTAAATTTTTATTATTAATTTTTAGTTTTTCATTTTTAATTTTGATTTTTATTTTTTTTATTTTTTTCGTTTCATTTTTCTTTATTTTTCATTTTTCATTTTCAAAAAGGTTATTACATATCATAATTTTTTCATCAATACAATCGTAAGTCACACCGATTTTGTCTTACGCTCACATGTTAAGATGTTTTTGTGAATGTATTTTGAAATAGAAATTTACTCCCCTGTGCGTATAGATGTTTACACATCAATTATCAGTGTTTCTCTAAATTGTTTGCTGGCAGTCTGTGGTTATAACCAATGGGAAATTTGGCTAGGAGTAACATGGTTTAATTTATACTTCCTGTTGAGAGGATAATGTTGGTGTGAACTACTTTACTTTGCCAGCTCCGCTAGCATGACCATTGCAAATAATGAGTGCCCCACACGTCTTTCAGCCAATTCGTGCCCAAGTTTACTTGATTTAGCTATTCTCTCACGCCCGAAGTTTTTACTTTTATTTTATCAGATTTAGTTCTTCTCAGATCATGATCTTTTTTCTTGCATGTGGAATATAAACCTAGCCAGAGATTAAAATCTGAGACTCACAACATTTAGGAATTATATTCAGTTGATTTTCATTAATTGTTAAGCTCGCGGGCATGAACTGGTATCAGCCATCCATTAATGGAAGGCCGGATGTTTTTCTTACAACATTGCAAGAAGTATGTAATTGTCATGTACCAGAGCTTAGTTTTTATATAAAAAATTGTTATTGCCCCTGTTACACTTCAATTGTAAAACAATAGCGTCAACATTAATAAACAGAGTTGCTTATAACAGAGCTAGAAATCACGCTAATCTAAAAGGCATATATTTCTCAAAAACTTAACGCGAATTTATCTACTGCCCACTTTGGGAAAAACATTAAGTCATTAGCCCTGATGAACTTAATAATTGTTTATCATTTTTGTTACAGTGCCATAATGGGAAACCATAATTTTAGTCCTCGAAGCATTATTTTTTGCAGTAATAGCTTTACGTTTTCTACGTTATCTGAAATGAATAAGAACATTTTGAAAATTCGTTCTAATGATGTTGGCAAAGATGGGATGTCTATTAAATGGGATGGGTTGTCCATTAAATTTTAAATGAAACTGCCATATGTTATTGGGTCATTAACGCATATTTTTAATCATTGCATAACAAC
Source organism: Cordilura impudica (assembly GCA_963682025.1). NCBI lineage: Eukaryota > Metazoa > Arthropoda > Insecta > Diptera > Scathophagidae > Cordilura > Cordilura impudica. Next base: position 182,950,531 of record OY821520.1, on the reverse strand, counting down.
ATCTGTCCTAAATTATAGAAAATAGGAAGAGTGATTCCCGTCGCTAAATTATACACTGCTGTTAATACATGTGATTACCGACCGATAAATATTCTTCCAGTTTTTGCTAAAGTTTTTGAGTCCAATATGTCAGAGCGAATCAATTATCTTATCTGACTTCTATATCCATTGCAATCTGTATTCCGTGCTGCTCATAGCTGTACTACAGCTGCCTTAAAGGTAATAGATGATGTCAGAACTGAGTACGACCTGGGAAATTTGATATTCATGCATTTGTTGCATTTTTCTATAGCATTTGATAAAGCAGATCATGCTATTCATTGTCTGAAATTAAAGCACTATTTTGGTTTAATTATTTAATTAATTAATTGTAATTACAATAATGTTTGAGATACATAAGCTCAACCTTTTCATACACACACCACATAAACAATGATGTGCGTAATATTTTTGTTGTACTAGGTAATTTATGAGGGTCGTCTCACTTTACGCTAGCTGAAACTATCCCACGGATAACATTTTTCTAAAAAAAATTACGTTTTAAGATAAAGCATTTTTGAAAGAAAAGGGGCTTTTTAAAACAAAATGTGCTTTTTTTAAGAAGAGGTTCTTTTTTTAAGAAATGTTACTCGTTTTTAAGAACAAAAAATGCTTTCGCAGGAAAATTTATTATTTTAGGAAAAGGTACTTTTTTAAGAAAAGATAATTTTTTCAAAAAATTTCATTTATTTAAAGAAATGAAGGAAGCTAACTTAAGAAAATGTACTTTTCTAGAAAATGTATTATTTGAAGAAAATTTTATCTCTTAAGAAAAGGTACTTTTTGAAAAAGACGTTTACTTTTTTAAGAAAAAATACTCTCTGAAGAAAATTTACTTTTTTAAAAAACGTAAGAAGAGGGCACTTTTTAGGTAGGTAGGTAGGTTACATACTATGCTAAGAAAATTAACTTTTTGAAGAAAGATACTTTTTTAAGAAAAAGTACTTTTGCTAAGAAAAGATACTTTTTTAAGAAAAATTAATTTTTTACGAAAAAATACTTTTTTAGGAAAAAGTACTTTTTTAAAAAAAGATACATTTCTAAGACTGGACATTTCACCAGAATAATGCTGCTAACAACAGTCGCTATAGATATTAGAACAATCGATATTTCAATCGGTTAGAGCTCGCGGTATTAAGTGTGGGTCTTGATAGGTTATTGACAACTTTATTGAATCGCTGAAACATCGTCAAAATGTGGATTGTTCTATAGATGCTAACATGGGAAATGTTCTTCTTGGATTAGCGAACTCATTCCGAGTGCCAGAGTTTCAGTTTATTCTAACCGCTTCTCTATTAGTTGACATCCATTTGAAGTATATTATCCAGTTGACCACACAACGTATTAAAGACAAAATAAATTCATCAGTTGAACTATCTGTATGTGGAATAAACTCCCCACACAAGTCTTTCCTGACACACAAGTCTTTCCTCCATCCTATAACCCATTATCCAGAAATCTAATTTTCATGAGTCATCGCTTTAGTGTTGGTTAATAATAAAAATATAAAAAGCTGGACATTTGACAGCTACAAACGTTTATCTTTCTTGCCAGCCAACGGCAAACAAAGTAAAGAAAAAATTAAAATAATACGCGGTCCCGCAGTAAGAATACATAATTTTGGATGTGTTAATTTCTTTTAAATACAATTATAAAGAAACGGAAATTGATTATAAAAACGCTTTTAATTCTATACAAAAAGCAAGTAATTTAGTGAAAGAGTTTACATTCAAATTCACATTTTTAATAAAAAGTAATAATAAAAACTATTTCAAGAATTTTTTAATTTTTTCCTTTATTTTGAGTAAATTGCATTCAAATTTGCCACTAACACGGGCAAAATGTTTTCCCTATTTATTGATTTATCACCTTATTTTATGTTGTTCTTTTTGTCGTGAATAAATAAATAATAATAAATATAAATAATAAATATAATAAATATAAATATATATATATATAAAATTACGTTCTCTGTTTTAAGAAAGGGACCGTAATATTCGTCTAGTCGTACGTAGATGGTCCATCATTATGTCCAAAACTAAGCAATACTCAACTCCTATTGTTTGGTGGTGGTTATGCAACGTCTCTAGCGATGGGTAGCGACAGAGATGGAAGTAGATCCATGGTTAAATTAATTCTTTAATTATTAATGTTTAGCCAACGTTATTTTTAATTCTTTTTTTACGATTTATCAGTATATATATATATTTTTATTTTGAAGAGTTTATTTATTTTTCTTATTTCTTATCAAATTAATCAGTGCTTTAAATAACCGCTGCTTTGTGGAAGCCACATGACATACCTTCCAGCTGACTTTAAAATATATTTAATTTCAATGATTTTAATGTTATTCGCGATAATAATAATATCTCAATTTTTACTAAAGCACCTTTTATATTACAATTTAATTCTAAAAACTGTTTTTTTTTTTAATTCACTGAGTTACTATTGACTGTACATGTTTCAATTCTTAAAAAAAAATTGAATTTAAAAATACAATAAAGGTAATAAAAACAAAAATAAACATCAACAAGACCATTTAGTTGGATATACAAACATATATTAATTAAGTTATAAATTTACAAATTCAATAAATAAATACTTATGTAGATGTGAATTGAAAATTGCAAAGATAAAATTGAATTAAAATACTTGGAGTTGTACTTACATAACCAGTTCATACGCTCGGTATACTCGACTTTTCGCTTGAGCTCCTTGACCAAGGCTCGAAAGTCATCATCGTTGAAATGACACTGTATTATGGTGTTGTTACATTGAACAATGCTGTACTCGTTGTTGCCATTCGTTTGAGCTGAACCAAGTGCACCACCAACACCCGTGCCACCGGTAGTCGTTGTGACAGATCCATTGCCGCCCACCGAAGACACTCCACCCGCCGCGATAGCCAAATTACGCAAATCAGTGCTGCCATATAGTACCGAATTACTGTGACCCAGGCCGGCATCAACATTGCCACATGATTTACTTAGAATTAGTGTTTGACGATTGGCTATAGAGTTGGCTGCTAATAAATGTTCACCAGCGGCACCGCAACTACCGCGATGTAAAGGAAATTTTGTGCAATTATTGTTTTTAAGCGTAATCTGCAGTTGATTACTAAGGGGTTGACCAAGATGGGGTACAGTACAGTCACTGGCACGACGACGTTTTAAGAGTTCATCGCCTGGTATGGGTTGAAGAAAGGCAGTACTGCTGCGCTGCTGACTAGAAGTTGTGATATTTGCATTATATAAATGATTTCCTTTGGACAGTTTTTCAGTGCTACCACTACCAGTGACATCGAAACCACCAACTACGCCGCTACCACCTCCCTCGTCCTCATTATCTAGTTGTAGTAAATGCTCAACACTACTGCTGGTAGTCTTACTGTTCATAATGATCAGGTGGCTGCGCGGAATTTTCGACGTACCCGCTGCTGCTGTCGTTGCTCCGGCACTGCTACGTCTACTTCGACGTCTTCGTATTACTGTTACTTTATTGCGACGATCTTCATACAACTGTATTAGTAGATCTTCGAGCAGGAGTATTGATGCCGATGCCGTCACCGATGTGGATGACTTACGTCGCACAGTGCCCGTTAGCGAATCGTCTTCGAAGGAACTCTCCGTTTGTGGTATACAGCAGTAACTACTTGCAATCGAACTAGCCGGCGTCAGGCTACGAACTGATGACGTTCCAGTTGTGCGATATTTAAGAGCTTCCGCTTTGGAAAATTCCCGTTCGGGATCAACAATTGAATGATTAAGTAGAATTTCTTGCAACAAACGTTTTTGCTTGGCTGGACTGTAGGGATTTATGAGCTTAAAGTCACCATAAATTTTGGCAAGAAAACGAACGCGAGATGCAATATAACCGATCTTGCGCAAAACACGCACATCAGTATTAACATGAACGCGCTGTGCAGCAGCGGTTGATCGTTTCTGGCGGCGTATGCAAGGTCCTCCAACTGCAGGTCCTGCAGCGGCCGATGATGATGATGTCGATGTTGTACTTGTTGTAGAGGGACGAGAATGGACTTCGTACTCGGATTCACTGCTAGATTCGGAAGGACAGCTGAAGCCGTCCTCTTCGTCGTCTTCTAGGGTGGCAGAGCGCACATGTGTGGGTGGGATATCCTGTGGAAATGTTGCTGCAGTATCGGAAGCAATTCCAGCGACGGTAGTTGTTGGTGGTGGCTGAGGGCTGCTACGGCAGCTACTGTCCTTGTACATTTATATGCGAAACGTAGGCCGTGCAAAGTGGGTTTCCTGCTTGTTCGGATACAGCAAAAAGAAGAGGGTAATATTAAGGTCACTCTTATTGCTGCGTTCCAAATTTATTTATTTACCAAAATGTCTCAAACATCAATTCTGCGCTATTTTTACTTTAAAATATGTGGCCTAAAAATATAAAAATATATAAAATTTTAATCACTTAAGTTCAGATTAAAAATTTATGAAGTCAGCTAATAACATTTATAATAATCTGATAAGCAGCTGACTAATTTGCATTCATTTTTTTATTATATAAATTAATTTATTTGTTTATAACTACGTATATCAGTACAATACAAGTTTTGCCTTAGTGGTCAGAGTTGTAGGGAAAAGAGAGACAGAGAGCGATAGAGAAAACTATATATGTTAGCATTAGTAACTAACTGAATTATTAGCAAAAACAATATTCTGGCACATTTATAAATTATACTGGACAAATCTTTTGGCAGAATCTTTCATAAAAACTAAATCAGTGTGATTTGATGTGATGGTAGCAAAACCAGAAAAATATTTTCATTGGCCACAATGCCAAAACAGATAAATTGTTATTTTTAGTTTCTACTTAAAATATTCTTTATATTCATTAATGAGTCCATTGATGAGATGGTTGTAAACTTACAAAAAATTTAGATGTCTCGTCGATGTATTTTATTTGCAGAGTCTATTTATACTAGTGATCAATTATTAGGGTTGCCAATTATTTGGATTTTAACTTTGATCGATTAACATTTTTTTATTAATCAATCAAGCGACCAAAATTCATATATTTTTCATTTAGAACAGAATTTTGTTGTTTTCCAAAAATAAAAAATAACTCAAACATAAAAATTAATATTGTATTTTATGTTTTTTCTCATTTAAATTAAATTATTTGAATTATTTACAGTAAGTTGTGATACCCCGTACCAGCAATAGCAGTCTTAGGTCAAAATTAAGAAATTAAGCGCAAACAAATTTAGATGACATTTTTAAAGTTTTGGCTTGCAGATTAGAAAGATTTCATATCGAATACAATTTTTATATAGGGAGGGACTGGATGGAAAAATGGACCGATAACTGAAAGGCACTTATATTTCTCAAAAACAGAGAGAAATCAAATTTGCTACAAAATAGACGCAAATTCTTATTCTGTTATAGATTGAAGTGAAGATCTGGAACAAGCTTTTAATGGGGACTATGTCTAAAAATGGTCCTACATATCTTGTTCCTAAAATACTGATTAATGGAATCTTATGATAATTTTTATATTAGAAGAATGTAAGTCTTGCGGCTATTTTTATTTTATTTTTATTTTTAGCTTTGTTAAAAGGTTCACATGGAATCACAGAGTGGCAGGCGAACGAACAGACGGACAGACATCGTTAACTCAACTCTGAAAGTAATTTGGAATCGATCATTATAACGAAAGACAAACTCATTATAACCTAAACACAGAGTCGGTAATAAAAATTAGAAATTTTAGTTTGATTTTTAAAATAATATTTTAAAAATAGAATGTCACTTATTTGTTTTTAAGCGATTTTTGGTTTTTGTTTTAAAATGTTTGCGAACGAGAAAACTATTTCACTTTTTTCAATATTATTCGATTTATCAACACAAACTCATATTTGTATTTTTCTTTTTTTATTCTAATTATTCTTAACTGGTTACCAACTCAGATAATTATATAAATAAACAGAAGTTTTGCTGTACACAAAAATATAGATCCCTCCCTACATGTACGAAAATTGACGTACGCTGTACGAAAGGATGGTGTAAAATAAACAAATGCGTACAAAAGCTATTTTTACCATATACGAAATTTTTATTTCATTTAAGGAAACAACGTTGTATATGTTAAAAAATATTTTTTTAAATACAGATGCTAATTTGTAAAATCCATTCCAGCTACTGGGCTCCAACTATATGAGTCGATAGCGATCGAAATTCTACTCGAACGTGCGAAATTTTTCCTTTTGGGATGCTCTCAGCCGTTATCGGTAAAAAGTATAGAAATTTCGAATGATGTTACGCGATAACGAACGAGTACTCAATCGCAACCGTAAGAAATTTTAGTCGATAGCAAATTATTTATCGAGTTGACGTTTTTGAAAACATAACTTTGAAAAAAAAAAAGAAAATGTAAGTCAATATTTTTTAATTTTTTGTAAATTTTATGAATTGAATATAAATAAATAATTTTATGGTAAAAAAGAAGCTTTCGTTTAATAACTCTTCAAACAGAAGAACCGGCGGAGGTCCCTTTGAGGAGAAAGTTCTTACCCATGCAGAGGAGCAAATAGTTGAAGCAGCAGGAAAAAATGTGTCTGTTGAGGGTATGAAAGGAATTGAGAGCTTCGGGTCTACGCCTCAAAGAAAAGAAAGAAATTCCGAAAGTTCTTTAGAATGTGAATCCCAAAATAAAGAAATGGACGATAGCTTCTCATATTGTTTGAATTTAGAAGATGAGGAAGAGGAAGAACCACTTCCAAAAAAAGTAAAATTATCGCAAAAGAAACTAGCAACAACAAGCAAAGGACAAAGAGAAACCAAAACAAGTTTATTAAAACAAAATATGATATCTCATGAAGAGTACCACACGAGGTTCTTAAGAATCTCGATAAACTACTAGAAATAAAAAACAAGTTTTTAAAAATTAAGGATGAGGAACACGATATACGTAGATGTGCAAACTAAAAGTCTTGAACTAAGGAACTTGAAAAGCTGGAAAATTATTAATTTTTTTCTTTAAATTTTTTATAAAATGAAACTTTTTTACCTTTGGTCTTATTTAATTTTGAAATTAATAGGAAAATAATAGGAGCAACGAAGAATTGCGTTTACACCGCAATTTATGATTCTTTAATATATTCGGTTTTGTTTTGGAGATATTTCTTTTTAAATTTTAATGTGAAAACACGTTTTAGTTGTTCTTATTAGTTCGAACACTGCTGTATGCATGTAATATATACAAACATTGTTAATTTAATTCATAAAAATTTTTTTTTTTTTTTTTGTTTAAATTAGTTTTTAACATATTTTTCCACTTTGAAAATTTGTTTGTGGTTGGTGAAAAATTAAACATATGTCTTTTGTTTACCTTTTTTTCATTAGTCTTTTACATTGGTACAGTGTTGTATAACTTCTTAAGATTTTTCTTTCGTAACACTGAAACATAAAATCGTTTCGATTTTTAACGAGTGCCATCATCAGAAAATTTCGAACTATCGAAATTAATTCCGATACGAAATTATTTCGATCACGACTACGGAAATTAGAGCCCTGATTTTGCTTTTAAAATATTAAAAGCATCAATAATAGAGTCTCAATAAAAACATCTCAAAATCGAGAAAACTTTCAAAAACCCGAATAATTATGATTTTGGATTAAAAGAACTTGGAAAAAACATTATGAAACTTTTATAAAATAAAATGTAAAATATGAAGAATTTAAATTTCACAACAAATTTTCGAAAAATGTTAATATCTTGTAATAAAATTTACTTTTATTCTGCGAAATAATACAAATTTCGTGAAATGAAATCAAATAAAATAATTCATTATATTACGAAAAACAGTGGCTACAAAAGATTTCGTTAATTTTTCTTAAATTATAAAAGGCTGCGCTAAAAATATTTTCGTAAGATAATAGAACATTTTCGTATATTCTAAAAAAGATTTTTTTTCTTTTTTTAATTTTGTATGGATTGTTATTGATGTAGGTACTATAAAATCATGTATTTTCATAATCAGCTGCAAAGGTATCGATTAATATACAACACGATATCAAACATGGTTTTTCATTCTTTCATATTTTCAAATTAATTAGATAATGAATGAGCCCACTGGCACTATATTACTGAAAATGTGTCAACTGGTTCTCAAACGACTATTTAAGTGGTGAGCTATAGTTCGATTTTTCCAGAAACCATTTTCTTGAACTATGATGTTTTGGAAATATTATCCGATGGATAATTTCCTGAAGGGGGCAGCTGCAAGTAACCGTAAACAAAAGTTTAACTTCATCCATCGAACTCAAAATTTATAATACCATATCTACATCGAAAAATTTTAATAGTTTGTCTCTGTTTGGAGGATTCCTTTTTTGTTATATTTTTTTTTTAACAATAATTTTTTGATCGTATATCCGGGATCCGCCATTTTGTTCATTTCCAAAATAAAAAATAAAAATAAAGACTAAATTTATTATTAATGTAGAGATTTTTTTTCCAACAAAGACGCCAATATTTTTATAAATAATGAAAAAAAAAAAATGTAAATTTCGTGGCATGCAAGTTGAAACATTACATAAAAACTCTGTGTATTCAGTTTTATGAAATTAACTTAATTATTATGAAAAATAAAATTACTAAAGGTAAAATATAATCAATTTCCTGTCACTACTTATAAGAATTGGTAATTTTTTAAGGAACTTCCAGAACATTCCGAAAGTCAAACATGACTACATGTAATTCCAAAGTAGAAGAAAATCTATAAAAAAAAACTAGGCAATCCTGGTGAAAATTGTTACGATCTAGCCTACATACGCAAATAGACAGTTTTTGCGTAGCTTTAAATAGCAACATTAACTTTGTGTGAGAAGTTCCACACAAAGTTTCAATGTTCTCACTATCACATGGCTTCATATATTTTACTTTGTATGGTTTCTACCACGCCAACTAGTACGATCACGTCGAGTTTAGGTATGACTTATCGCGATGTTTCAAGACTCTGGCTGTCATACTGCCTTGAATATTCAATGACAAAACATTTTGTTTCTATGGGAAGTGCCACGACCACTAATCAAAAGCTAACCAGACCTTCCACAGACCACAACAAAATTATAACCTATATACGGAAAGCAATTTACTCTTATATTTCTACAAGTATATAGATATTGATTTTATGTATATTACTTATTGTTCATGTATACAGCATTTTTGAGTATAATTATATTCATACTAGCAGATTCCAGCCCTCGAAATTCAAGCGCAAATTCTAGGAAATTTTATTTTTTCATTAACTAAAGACCCTAAAAGTATGCTAAACAATTATAGCCAATTCACAAATCAACACAAAAAACAAACTCATTTTTATTACAAACACATTAACAAATTTAATAAACACACACATAACATGGTATAATTTTATGTAGGTGTTAGTAGCAACTTTAAATGCAATTTACTCAAAATAAAGGAAAATTTTAAAAATCTGTAAATCTGCAAAACGGCTAAAAAGAAATACCTTTCAAATAATATACGTTTGGTCAAAATCGGTATAAAACGGTGGAACAAAACATCAGTCACAAAAAATCGCCTAGCCTATTAATATTATAGATTTAATACCTTTTTTTTGTATAAAAATACACTAATCTAGAAATTATTTTTAAAGTTCGATCGTTACTAAAAAAAAAAATATTTACATAGTGTTTCCTACAAGAATGAGCAAAAACTTAGAACACTGTTGTTTTTTAAAAAAGTGGAAATTACGCTCCTTATGAATGTAGGCACGAAAGATAAGAAGAAAGTCTTATACCTCAGCACCAAATAAATCGCTGTGAAAAAATATTTCTTCCGGTTCTACAGAGCGCACCGCACTGACATAAATGTGGAACAGGCATTTACTTATTATATTAGTCATTAAGTACTTAGAATTAATATACTTGATGTTTTGTTTTATATTTAGATTTAGTATTTTTATATAATATTGTATTTAACAACCAAAGAAATTAGGAGTAAAAGTTAGTCTGAAAATAATCATATTATAGAAATAAATTATCAAAATATTTTGAATGTACATACAGATTCTGAATAAAAAATGGCTGATCAATTAAGTGTTCCTACAGTTTGAAAATATTATGTCTAAAATGAAACCGCCATATGGTTATGAATAAATGACATTGTCTTAACACAAAAATTGTTGTTTGGGATATTCATAAAATGTTAAAAAATTCAAAAGGACTAAAAGGAAAACATTTTGAATACATTTTCGGTATTGTACTTAAATAACCGCAAAAGCTGTTGAGAATGGTAAAGACAATATGAACAGAACAGCACTCAATCACAAAACTATCCACAGCATTAAAATACACCTACACAAACTGCAGCTGGTCCTTAAAAATAAAGAGAGAAAAAATACATGAATATATAAGCTGCTCAACTTGCCACAATAATAAATACAAGTAGATTAACTTTTACAACACAGGTCGGCAAGACAAACATATGTAAAAGAATATGTGTAGGTTAGAAAGAAGGTATCTATTGAATAAAGTTCGAACACAGAAAAATTAAAGCATTTTGGTATTGAAATAAAAATAAAAAAAAATAACTATGTATATGTTTTTAAAAATATGTTTTGATTTTTAGTTGGTTATATACAATAATATTATCAAAAAGTAAGCATTCGCCCCATTAGATTATCATGCACTTTTCTGTCTGCCAAAAACCACATTAAGGCAGTTTGGGCAGTTTTAAATCGGTACCTAAAGTCAACAAAAACAACGTGCCAAAATATAGGAACGAAATTTCTTAAGATACTAAAGTTATATGTTGTTCAACTAAATATACATTTTGAACAGGATTTTCTCAAAAGGAAATTTTTCGAAACTGTGTATTTTTTTACCGGATTTTCATAAAAAACAGATCATACAAAATTTGTATCATGTGTTCCTTGTTGTTGTAAATGGATAACAAATTTCCATAAAGTCCATATTTTCATATATTTATATGGAAACTGCCTGATTTTTTTCGAGTAGCAGGATATAAGAATATAATAAGGATATAATGTCCATAAACACACAAGTCGTCAACTAAAATTTTCAGTAAAATTACATCAAGCTTCAAATAAAAATTTTTACACATTCTTCCTATATCTTAATCGGAATGGTTTAATTTTCGAAATGAGTTATCCGTGAATATGGTCAATTATGGGCAATGAAGAAAATAATTTTTTTTTCAAATTTAATTATTTATGTTTTTTTTGACGAAACTTTAATTAAACTTTAATTTTTGCCAGAATGCTTTGAAACTTGCTGGAAATAATCTTCTTATGTATTCAGTTCTATGGAATATAATTTTTTTCTATGTCATCAAACTTCAAACAGGAACATACACTGCCGCTCATCTGATTAGGTTTGACATTATAATCATTTTTTCATCGTCTCTCTCAAAAACTATTGCTTAAACTACTAATATATTTGGTATGTATAGCGTGAAATCTGTATAAAAAAATTAACGAGAATATTTTGCCGTTATCTAACTACATGCTGCATAAAAAAATATGTTCAAACACAAAAACTTTTTTTTTTATAAACCATAACTTTTGTTTTAATAAATTCAATATTTTAGTAATTAGTAATGCGTGCTACTTCCTTTATTCAATGGCAGCAATCAAGTCATTTTTTTTTTTTTGTTTCGAATTGACTGCCCGACTTATAGACCTTAGTTTGAGCAATATTATTTGAGAGAGATGACAAAAAATTATTATAATGTCAAACCTAATCAGATGAGTGACAGTTTATTTTCTCACATTTGTGTAGAAATTGGTCAAATCAGACGAGTACTAGTATACCGACGCACAGTGGCGCCATTTGAGTTTTTTCGTTGCAAAAATCATAACTTTTGAACCGAACAACATAATTGAACAGTTTAAACAGCATATGATAGATAACTGTTCAGCCTATGAAATGAGCATTTGGAAAGGGTGCTATGCTTTGTAGGGGCCTACTTATGGGTTATCAAAGTTAAAATTTGTAGAAAAATCAATTTTATGGTAACTAAAAAAAATTATTTTTACATTTTTAAATTGTTTTTATTTTTTTTCTTTAGGGTTTTATGTTTTAAATTATTACCCAACAAATTAAAAAAAAAATGCTTCTTTTTTAAATTTATTTTTTCAATTTTCTGTAAAATATTCATCACAATTCGTAAGAGAAGGTATATCTAAAAGACTAATCATTTCTAAACTATAATTATTTTCTAACTCTATTCGTGACTTCACATGCCGCAGGGAAGAAATAAGTGGATCGGAAGATGCTGCCAACATGTTGAAGAGGTCCTCATTTTGCCTTACCCTTGATGCTTTGAATGTGTTCTGCAATCCATATTTTTATAAAATTTGTTAAGAGACTCCTGTGCTTCTTCAGAAAGTTCTCCAATTGGCAAAGACTGGTACTCAATTATATCTTTGCCATGCGCCAATATTTTATGGACGATCGGGGTCAACTTCTTCTGTGGATACATTTCTGCTAAAAGAGATGCAGTTTTCGATGCATATCCTCCATATTTTGTAGAATTGACATTTTCTTTGCAGTTTAAAACATTCAAGATCGTTCCCAATCTTTTCACGATTTGATTGTCAATTCCAGTGATTCTAGTTACTGCCTCATCATTTTCAAAAAATCTCCTAGAAGTGTTTCCATCGTTTGAGTTACCGTATCCGTGCTTGGGACAGTCTACTTTTAGTCCAACTTGTTTAAAAAAAGCATCCTGTATTTGCTTCTTTCTGATCTTTTCCTTATCCTTTATTGATGTATTTTCATCGAAGTTTTCCTCCTCTTGTGGTAGGGTATACGCCAGTTTTAGCAAGAACTCCATACACCTTATCCTTGCGTGCAATGGTGACATTCCATATTCGTAATTCTCCTCGTTTGTAGAATCGTTTAAATTACCAAAGTTCTTCTGACTCTTTTTGCAAATCGGGCATGACAATGTTGAGGTTGTTCCTGTCAGTTCGTTTACGACTTTTCCGTCAACCATGGTCAGGTGGAACTCGTAATTGCATTCAATATATTTTCCTTCTCCAATTTGCAGCTTTATAGGCTTAATCTTGCTTATTTGTTCTTCAATGTCCTTCACCGTGGTCCTTATGATTCCTGCCGATTCCCTTGCAAACTGAAATATTATTGGTCGGCAATAATGCACTGATGACGGACGTGGATTTTTCCAGTGTAGGGAAACATCAGATTTTAGCCGCAAAGGAACAACAGATGCCATAAACATATTTCCGTCCGATATTGTAGCGTCATCGGAAGATATCCTTTGCTTATAAACGCTTTGTCCGGATGATCCATCGCAGCCCCATTTGCTGATCAATGTCAGTTTCTCAGGAAGAATTTTCAGCTCATTTTCAGGAAGACTCTCCAACAACCGTTTTGCTGTATGGCCCATGAGATCCTGCAGATTGGCTTTCACAAGACTTCCGTAAACTCCGTATGCAGTGGTTGTGAATTTATTTTGGCTTGCGTAATATGCTTGTATCCTGGTAAAACGTCAGCCCCGTGTCGCATCAAGGATGCCCGTAGTATCTCATATTTTTCTTTGGAAAGTTGTAAGTCCATAAACAAGGCCAAGGCTTCTTCGGAACCATACTTTTTAATGTGTGTGTTTGTGGGCGTGGGAATGCTTTCCTTAATCCTTTTTAGTCGCAGTGAGATTGCATCAGCAACAGATTTTGTAATCTGCGACCTAACTCTTTCACTATCCTTTGTATATTTAATAGACAGCGCGTCCGATAAATGCTTCGTGGTCAAGTCATTGGTGGCATCGGCAAGTTTCCTCTTGCTTGTGAAAATTGAATACTCCTCAATACTTGTTTTTGGCCTTCCTTTTCTCCTCTGGTTGTTGTGGTGGGTTTATCTACTGCCAATATATCCAGGATGGTGTCTTCATTAAGCCAGTCCTCGTATTTGGAGTTGAAGTTCTGAATGGTCCGATTAGATTTCACCCATTTTGCCTTAATATTTGCATATATCATATAAAAATAATTTTTTAAAATTTCGCTTCTCTCAATATTTCCATATAAGCTATCAAGTTCTTCTAAAGCAGCTTCCGTGAAAAACATTGGTGTGGTTGACCTTCTAAACAGTTCAAATAATTTTAAATTGTTTAACGCCATGGTTTCAGTACTTGTTGCGCCAACTTTCAGTCATAGACTAATCCAGGCATTATGCTTATTTTGCAATATATAGGATTATGCTACCATGCCTAAAAATTTACCTGTTCCCTGCATACATGGATTTAGGCTGAATTATGCAATTTTGATATTATGCTCGTGTCTAAATAAGATTTCTGCCTACCTGGAGGGACCATAAGTCAATACTGTTCTTGACCATTTGTACTCCAAAGTAATTTTTAAGTGAGGTGCGTACCTGCGAATTTCAATGAGTAGTTTTTTGTGCATCCTGTGTCTGTAACAGAATATTGGGAGTAGACTTTGGCAGAGGCTCATAGGTAGACAACCTACTTAAAATGCAATTTTCAAACTATTAGATCAAACTACTGTCAGACAAAACATGTAAGGGATGCACGCCATACAATTTCTGCAACCATGTCTTTTTAAACTTTTTTACCTCTAGAAGCCAAACGGGCACGTACGGGCAGATAAAACCTTTTGAATTATCTAAACAAATAATCAAAGAATATGTTTTGCAAATGTGGCAAATATAGAAAAATACGGATTTTTTTTATTTTCCGTCAAAGTTGAAAAATAGTGAAAAAACGGATAGTTTTTAAATAGTGATTTACCAGGAGAAACACAAAGCAAACAGTTATTTTTTTTTTTATCATTATACATTTAATAAATACATCAATCAATACAAACAAAAAGTAAGGCGATTCGTTACCTATTTTTCGTGATATTACACCTGAAATCTTGGAAGTGTTGCATTTACGAGTACAGCAAGGATGTCAAAAATAGTATCATAACATACCTAATGGAGGGAATTTTAAGAAAAGTAGAATCACTCGAATTATAAGAAAGTAAATCACTCACTAGCATCTAAGGAGTTATATCTAAAAAAATCTCAACAAACTATTTTCCTCCTAACTTTTTCTCGAACACTATTTGAACTTTTTTTAACAAGTTATCTTTAAAAGATATGCCAGTTATAATGTTTAGTTACAACCCTATTCATTTGTTGTTAGCTATATTGAAGTGAGTGACGCAATAAAACTACGTGCTAAAGTAAATAAGTATTTTCAACGAATTTGGATCTTGGTCCTACAGAAGTTGGCCAAAGAATCAAAGACGTGCCGTAAAACTGTTTGAAAGGTTACAGGAAACTATCAGGAGAATTGACCATTGACAGGAAATATGATTCAGGAGGAGTGAAAGGTCCCCGTGACAAATTTAAGGCCAAGAAAATAGGAAGCATATCCGGTAGAAAAGAGTTTGGAAACACCCAAAGTTCAAGAAGTTCGCGGCAGGAACTCTGTAAAAAATTTGAAGGCCAAAACCAGAGTACGGCAATTGCTGCATAATGGACAACGAATCGCATATGGTCTTAGATTTTTAGCAGCATCTGAGCTAAAATTTGTTAATGCTCGCGGAAACGTCAAAGATTAGCTTAGGAAGAAAAGCAGTTCCTGGTATGGCAAAAAATATTCGGTTGCGGCAAAAGAAGTGAGTCATTTGTTACAACGGGCTCTAAAATACCGAAATAAATATTAAGGACTGTTTGCAAAGAAGACTACTTCCTTTCGTAAGCCAAGACAATGTGTGCACATATTTTTTGCCGATTTAGCATCCTGTAACTACGGTAAGAAAGCTTTTGAGTGGTACAAGAACAACAACGTGGTTATTGGAACATTATAAACTACTATAAAATACCTAATAGAAGGATTTCTTGAAAATTATTAGAACTACAAAAATTAAAAATTTTTCGTTAGCTTTAATACAATTTCAATTAAGTAAATAAAAATCAAAATTGTGTGTTTTTTTTGAAAACCGAAAGTCGGTCAACTTTGAACGGTTATATCTTCTAACCTAAAAATGTGATATTATTAAGAGTAGCATATTTGAAATCGTTGGAAAGTGGGTTTATTCAAAACTTCGTCGGCGCACATGAAAATTTTGATTTTTGCAACCTCGTTTGCTCTACGGGCGCCACTGTGCGACGCCACAATTTTGGTCGGAAGGTTTTAAATTTGTTATGAGTGATCTATGAATATAGTCAATTACACACTGAGTGAAATCTAAATAAAAAATAAAAAAATGTTATGTTCTTACACTTTCTGCAAAATTTCAGATCTTTCGCGAGTAGTTGTTCCCACACGCCAACATTTTGTCGGAATGCTCTGAAATTTGTGTAGAACTGAGCAGACTCCATAGTTTTTATCAGATACTTCTTTTAGGAAAGTAGTATATTAGTGTATCCGATTCGAGAAAATATAAAATTATACCAATAGGAAAATTTTTTTAAAATTATGGCAAATATCTAGGGATATTTTGCATAAATTCATACATTCCACGCCAATAGGACAGTCCAATTAAAATCAAATTTATTCATCATATTTCTGGTACTAGTCCAATTCCAAAAAGTATACATTTGTTATACTAGATAATTGTATTTTTATTTTGAGATTCTTTCAAAAATGAGATATGTGAGTTTTTTGTTCAATTTATTTATTTACAACAATAATATTTACATACTTATTTTATTCTATATATCATTTACATATAATGAGTTTAAGAGTATATCTTTTTCAACATAAAAATTTTTGTAACTTGGAATATAAAATAAAAACAAAGTTTGGGAGGAAAATTTTTTTACAAAAACCTATTTGAATTTGTTTTTTTTAATTAAAAATTTATCTACTTATCGAATTAAAACTAATTACAATGAAGCAAGTTCATTAATATAAGTAAAATCCGAATAAGTAGAACGGCGTTGAAAATTTTTCAAAAGTCTCTCTATTTTACTTTCCACTAATTCAATATCTGCTAGTGCATGCAGACGTGTAGTTGAGAAAAACCAAGGTAAGTTAAACATTAATTTTAAAAGTTTATTTTGTGAAATCTGCAGTCTCTTGATGTAACATTTTGCCATTTTAGCCCATACTGGTGCAGCATAGAACATTACTGCATGGAATACTGACTTTAAAATAAGTTTCTTGTTGGCAATATTAAGTTTTGAAATGCGATTTATAAATGGATGTAAGATACGAGTCAGTGTATTTATTTTATTTATGATATGAGGTATGTGATTTTTAAATTTCATTCTAGAATCTAGGATTACACCAAGGTACTTAACTTTCTTCTCCCATTGAACTGACATATGTTGTATGTTAACATTGACCTGGGGAATATAGCATTCCTTACGCTTCCTAGTAAAATATATTGTCTGTGGCTTGCTACAATTTATCATGGTTTAAATAATTTGTTACTTCTTCTAAAGCTCTTTACAGGTTACTTATGACACCATTAGTAAAAATACCAGAGCATATAATTGCTGTATCATCAGCAAAAACAGACACTGTGCAGTAATGTAAACAGGGAAAATCTGCAGTGTTTATATTATATAGAATAGGGGATAGATATGAGCCTTGCGGGCAACCTGCTAGAATCTCAAAACTCCTAGAACAATGTGTTCCTACATGTACTTTGAAACTACGATTTGTTAAAAACATTGTATTATTTTAATTATATCCGCCGGAAAGTTCAGATGGATCATTTTATATATTAATCCTTCATGCCATAGAGATTCAAAAGCTGCTTTTACATCTAGCAGAACCATACTCGGTGACTTTTGGGATTCAAATTAAATTGCACTAAGTTCTTTATTCTCATTAAAGGGTGAACTGTGTTATATTCTCTTCTAAATCCAAATTGGTGCGGTGGAATGACATCGTTTCACTCGATAAAATATGTCAATTTGATTTTAATTACTTTTTCAAAAATTTTGCTAATAGAGCTCAACAGGCTTATAGGCCGGTATGAAGTAGGACTTTCGGAAGCTTTGTTCGGTTTTTTGATACGAATGATTTTAGCTTCTTTGAATTCTTTTGGGAAATAGCAGAGCTTAAAACACGCATTAATTAAAATTGTAAGGTATTTAAAACCTTGTCTTGGTAGTGCTTTTAAACACCTATTGTTAATTCCGTCAATTCGCGGAGCATTCTTTTTTTTAAGTTTTAATTATTGATGTTATCTCCGTGATACTAGTTTCAATTTGGTTAGAAGTATATATTTTGATTTAATAAATTAAAATTATTGAGGCATAAATTTACTAATGAAATGGTCTCAGTGTCACCTAAATTATATGAAATTGAGTGGTTAGAGAAGAATATTTGGCCTAGAATTTCACATTTCTCTGTATTGGTGGTAAAACGTAAGTTATCGTGTTTTAAAATTGGAATGTTGTTTTTCTTCTTACTTAAAATTTTTTTCAGCTTCCAGAATGTCGAAGAAAATTTGAATAACGTAAAACAAAAACAAAAGAAACTTCAGAATTATGTTGCCAAAAAAGTGTTTTTACATAGCACGTTTATACGAAAAGAATTTAAGAGAAAAAATAAAATAAATAGTACTTCATATGGCCAACTCCAACTTTGGCCTCAATAACGGCTTGCAGTCGTCTTTTCATGGAATTAACTAATTTTAGCAAGTACTCCATTGGTATTTTAAGCCTTTCCTCTAATTTTTTTGTTTTTTGATCTGCCCCTTAGAAGTTTTTTTTTTTTTTTTTGATATATATGTAAACCCACAAGTTTACGATTGGGTATAGATCTAGACTATGGCCAGGTATATACAATAGTTTGCTACAGTTTTAGGGATATCCAAGACCTTACCATGCCATATGTGTTTGGGGTCATTGTCTTAATGAAATTTGAAATGCGGGTTTTTATCAGAACAAAAACTAAATTTATGCGAGCTCCTGATTACATGAAACTTCAGAAGTATTGTTGCCAATTCACAGTGTTCTCAATAAAAAATCTCTCCTACTACCTTATTGGATACTTATGCAACCCCAAACCATATTATATTTCGACTTTCCAATGCTTTTATCGCCTTTCTCTATACTCTAGCATCGCAGAATATAACGTCCTCCCAGTAGTCAACAGGCGTGGGCAATGTGTATTGTAGCGAAAGGTCTTTTCGGACAACTTTTGATAAATTATCGTAGAGTAAAATCATGGAATCATAGAAGACTACAACACCATATTAATTCCTGAATTTACCTGGTGGTTTCTTTTAGAAACTACCGAGTATTCATGTACTTTTCTCGTAAAATGCATTCTGATCTCTCTGAAATCTTACGTGGGCACCCACTTGAAGGTATATGTTGTAGTCTACCTTCGTTTACTTCATGATTTAAAATATTTTAAACGTATCGAATAATGCTTCCACTATTTTAGTTAACCAATCGAATCACGTCAAGCTAAAATAATAATGTCGATGACAGTAAATGCATTTTAAAATAATATTACAATAAAATTGGAAAAACTCTTTCTTGGCAACTTAATTTTGGAGTCTATTTTATTTTTTGTTCTATCTTTCCACATATTTTTTTAGTTTGTTTCATTTTTGTTACTTTTTTTTAGGAAATGCACAAAAAAAAATTTTAATAATTAATAAATAAATTAAAACAAAAAATAGTTGTCCTTTTTTAAACGTAAAAGTCAAAACGACAAAACATGTCCTATGTCAAAATACTTTCTTTTTTTTATAAAATCGCTTTAATATATAATAAAAAGAATTTTAACAGGTTTAAAATAAAAATCTTGAAATTGGTTAAAATTTACTGCTGTCATTTACAGACTTTAGAAAAATTTAGAAAATGGCTAACTTTAGCTGTGTTCGACCTTTATTACAATTACTACAATTCACATTGATGTTAATATAGTTGCGTTTATGTGTAACTATGTAAATACACATCTGTGCCCACATCAATTGTCAACGATGGTTGTCATTATACATATCAATATGAAAATTGAAATTACAATTCCATAGACACACTTAGATTGCTTCACTCATCATCGACATAATCATGCCTTACAACCAACATTGAGTGTCCTAATCAAAGAATATACCAGCTCTATACACAAATGTGCAAGGATTAGTAAATAATTATAATCAAGTGGAAGTCTTTGCATCAACAGAAAACCCGGACATATTTATACTTTCGGAAACCCATATAACAAATGACGTCGAAGAAAATGAAATTAAATTACAAGACTACGATCATATTGTGTCGCTTTCTACATCTAAAAGAACGGGTGGAGTGGTTATTTATTTAATAAAAATATGGAACTTAACTAAAATTGTTGAAAAGATAGACAGTGTTAAATATTGGATTTTAGTATGTAAAGCCACATGTCAAGACAATCAAATGATAATTGCTGCAATATACAGATCACCTACTTATGGAGAGTCAGAGTTTCTCAAAAATTTTGAAGAGGTAATAGAAGAAATCAGTGATTATAATTGCAATATTTTAATATAGGGAGATTTCAATATAGACTGGTCCAAAAATTCGCAATATAAGAATCAATTGGAATGCATACTAATTGACAATGGTCTCAGACAATTAGTCAGTGAATATACAAGAGTCACAAAAAGTTCAAGTACCATAATTGACTTTGTAATGACAAATAACTATGATATATCAGTAAACAACAGCAATACAAATAAAATATCGGATCACGAAATGATAAATATTTTAATTATGAGTGAAAGTAATGATCACAATAGAAAATAAAGAAGTTGAAATTTTTAAGTACAACAAAGAGACATTTAACACCGAGTTAAGTAAAAATATGGCATATAATGAAAATAAACACATTAACGAAAATGTACTTCTATTTGATAATAGTTTTAAGAAATTATAAAAAAAATTTATTAATAAGAAAATTATGCAAGAAAAAACAATGTAAATCGATGGTTTAGTAATGAAGTACGTTTAATGAAGAAGGATAAAATAATTAGATATCAAGCAGCAAAATTAAAAAACACAAATCAGGCATGGACCAATTACAAAACGGCAAGAAATATATATAAAGTAAAAATCGAAAACGAAAAAAATAAATACATAAATAATAAAATTAACAGTGCAGGCAAGTGTGTAGAGAGATCAAAGACTTAGTATTAATTAAAAAAAAACATTACGAAATCAAAAATGTGATATTCAACCAAGTAGAATATAAAGATTGTATAGAAATCGCTAACCAATTCAAGAATTACTTTGTAGACAGTATTAAATTTATAAGAGACTCAATTGAAAACGTGCAATATGAAAACAAAATAACTGTGATAATTTATAAATTCAAATTCCGTGCAATGAACATTTTAGAACTTAAGAATATAATTATACAAATGAAAAATAAAACAGACTGTGATAAAATATCCAATAAAATCATTCTTGATAACTGGAACATAACTGGAGAAACATTATTAAAAATTATAAATAAATCATTAGAGACAGGGGAATTTCCTGATAACTGGAAAAAACTATGATAACGCCAATTAAAAAAGTACCAAAAACAAATAAATACGAAGAATACCGACCGATGAATACATTGAAAAAATCTTGGAAAAAGTTGTGAAGGAGCAATTAGAAAAATATATTCAAAATAATTCAATATTGTCAAAGTATTAATCTGGATTTCGTAAAAAATACTCATGCGAAACGACTGTGAACTATGTAATTAGTAAATGGAAAAATATAGAAAAAACAAAAAAGTGATGATAATATTTCTCGATTTTAAACGAGCCTTTGAAACAATAGACAGACAAATAATGTTGAAAAAAACTATATATGTATGGAATACAAGGCACAGAATTAAACTGGTTTGAGTCATATTTGAAAAATAGAAATCAAATATCAAAGGTTAATAATGTAATATCGGACGAAATCGAAAATGATTTCGGTGTACCTCAAGGATCAATTTTAGGAGCTCTTTTATTTATTATATATATTAATGATATGCCAAAGGTATTAGACAGAACTGAAATGGTCATATACGCAGATGATACGTTAATATACACAGAAGGAGACGATGATGAAAGCTGTAGAATAAAATTAAAATAAAATTAACACTTGGTTAAACATGAATAAATTAAAACTTAACGAAAGTAAAACAAAAATAATTGAAATAAATATGAATACTGAAGCATTATCTAAAATTAACGATAAAATAATAGAAAAGGTAGAACACATAAAATATCTCGGTTTTATAATAGCTAAAGAATTAAAGTTTAAGGAACATATAGACTATACATGTAAGAAAATCGGTAAAAAAAAAAATCGGATTTTTTAAAAGAATAAGAAACGAAATATCAAAAACAACTGCAATAAATATTTATAACACGATAATTAAACCACATTTTGAATATGGATCGACGATAATTTATACATGCTGCAATGATAGTCAGATAGAAAGAATGCAAAAACTCCAAAGCAATGAGGGTTATTCTTAAATGCAATCGATATACGCACATCATCGAAATGCTTAGAGAACTAAAATGGATGAATATTAATCAAAGACTGAAATACAATATTTTAATTTTCATTAAAAAAATGAAACAAGGTGATGCCCCAGAATATCTCTGCGATCAAATAAAATACGTTGGAGAAGTACAACCGTATGGATTAAGGAATGCTGAAGATTTTCGGATCCAAAGAGTCACGACAACACACATGCAGAAATCTCTTTTCTACAAGAGCTTCAAGCTATTTAATGAGTTACCAAACAATATGAAACTTGAAAGAAATTACAATGTATTTATAAAAAAAGGTACAAATTTTGTAAGATTCCATGTATTTATATAGACCTTACAACAAATGAATTAAGATTTGATGTAATATGTAAAAAAAAAAATCTGAAAAGTTCATATCGGATATTATATTTGTATGGGGACTACGTCGAATTCTGCCCACATTTGGTATAGTCATATTTGTAAAAACATATATAAATCAAATTTGAGAAAAATAGTGCAATATTTTTGTTTTTGATAGATTTAAGTCAAGATCGGGAAACAGCTTTGACACTTCAACAGGGTTTATTTTTGGATTATTAATTAAAGAATACAATAAACACACAAACACAATTTATGGCAATTTAAGAAAATCTTATAGGGGTCATTTGTATGGGGACTACGTTTGAACATGCATCGATTTTCACCAATTGCAACAGCATTCGCTTTATACTCAAAAAAAGCTTACATACCAACATTCGTCAAAATAATTAATATTACTTTTATGGTATATTATTATTGTGAATGAAGATAAGAAACTCATTAATAAATTTAATAAAACACACGTAGCATATGTATAATTTTATGTACGTGTTAGTAGCAACTTCAAATGCAATTTACTCAAAATAAAGGAAAAAATTTAAAAATCTGTAAATCTACAAAACGGCGAAAAATAAATACCTTTCAAATAATATACGTTTGGTCAAAATCAGGATAAAATGGTAGAACAAAACAGCGGTCACAAGACATCGCCTAGCCTACTAATATAATTAATATTTGCGACTTCAAAGGTCATAGACGGATAGACAGACGGACAGAAGGACATCGCTGAAAAAGATAAATGATGGGTATAGGTCAAATACTTTTGATAGTTACAAACATCAGCTAAACTCTTTATACCCTTACCACATAGTGGTATCGAGAAGTTAAAATTTATTAAAAACATAGAGTTCCATTTTCTTTCGGAACTCTGGTAATTAGGACAAATGGAAACGTAATGGAAAACTTGTATAATCTTTTGATACTGTATTTAAAATAAAAGTCTGTGAGACGAACAGTTGTATTTAATCAAGCTCTTGTTTTATTAGTTTTTCTGAATAAACATAGTGAGTTTTAATTGAATGGTGAATTTTAATTTAAACTGTGTACGATTAATATTATAAAAATTATTATGATTATTTAAATATTTTTCACAAAATAAAATAATAATCTAAAACGCCTATACACAACACATAAAATTAGTTGCAGTTTACCATCATACTTGTTCTTATTTCCTCATAAGAAGAGAACCAGAAAAACACAAATACAACACTAAATCAGCTTCAACTCAGTGCAACAAATAAAAAGTAAAACATTAAATCTCCTTAAACTTATAATCAGTGCAACAAATAAACAGTAAAAAAAAATTTCAAAATATAACAACACAATGTCGCAAAAACGAATTAGAGAAAATTCCTTCGTTGAAAACACACCAAGAATTTCTGATTACCCCCTAGTTGACAAATGTATTGAAAAATTAGCAGAGATATTCAAAACACTGCTTGCAGAATCTGAAAAGCATCATAACGTTCAAATACAATAACTCAAACCATTATTAGTTGAGTTTGAGGATCGTCTCTTAAACGAACTAGATATGAAGAGATGATATGAAGAAAAACATTACTGAGCGAGTGTCAAAATTGGAAGCAGTGGTGGCCAAATATCAGCACTTAAAAATTAAATTAAAGATTCAAAAATAAAATATTAAAACAAGCTAACTTACTCGTCTCATGTGATCTATGTTTCAATGGTATACCTTTTAACATACCAAAACCTCGACTACAAAAATGTAAATATTTCTCGCGCCGCTATAAGAATTGCAAAGCTACACTCACCATACGATAAGAACTTCTTTCTGAAATCCCTTGGTTCTTATCTAAAAACAAATAGAACAAATTTAAAGGCTAATTATGATACGATTTAATTCGAATAAAACATTTTTTATAAAAGAAATAACGAACTCTAACACAAGATTTTAAGAGCTACATCTGATTTAAAAAGAGACAACGATATTTATTCCGCTTATACCCATCGTGGGCTTGTCTGTGTTAAACGTATTGCTACTGATGGCCCGGTCTGTATTGAACACATAGTTGCATTTGATTTTTTTTTTGTATGTAATTATGGAGCCGTTCATAATAATTACTTCGCTGAAGCAAAGAGTGTCAGTTAACATTAATAACTTTTAACTTTTAATAACTTTATTTTATCTTATCTTAATATTTAATTTCTTAACTTTATATTGCTTTTTTAAATTTAAACATTTAAACCTTTTTTGGATTACGTTGCTGTTAAGATCACTTTTTTCGAAATTTTTTTTATAAATAATTAATTTTAACATTTATGTTTGAAGCTCTAAATACGTTATGATGAATATGGTGAATATCTTGGAAGAACAGAAAGAAGGACTGAAAGTATGTTACTTCAATGATCAAAGTTTAGATAATAAAATAGATGAATTTAAACTCATTTTTGAAAATTCTAACATTGATTTCGTTTGTGTATCGGAAACTTGGCTGGTCAAATCCACAAATCCACATTTGTCTGCGTGGTTATAGAATTTTTAGATCTGATAGGGAGTGTGAAAATAGTGGGAATACTTCCGGTGATGTTTCAATTTTTGTTAGAGATCATATTGTATGTACTCTCTGCTGTAAATCTGATAAGCAAGATAAGATAGAATATATTTTCATAGAGATCAAATCAAGCGGAAGGAAATGCGCTCATATCTACAGACATACGATAGGCATATATAAATGACAAACACAAAAGAATAACTAGTTTTAAAAAAGGTGTGTTATAGTGAAGACGAAACTTAGCTTAAAAATAATCTAACCCATAAAACAAAGTTTTTATTAAAACTCTTTCTTAACTTATACATATGAGTTTTGAATCTCTCCGTGACTGTGCGTGACCTTGCGTGACTGTGCGTGACTAAGTTAATATTCCTTAACAGCAAGTCTATCGACCAAGTTCAAGATTGATTGGATGAGGGGAAATCCGTTTTAAATCTCTCCGTGGCTGTCCGTGACCATGCGTAACTGTGCGTGACTAAATCAAAGTTAATCTTTTTTCACAGCCAGTGAATGGGCTAAGTTTCAGATCAATTGGATAAGAGGGAATGGGGTTGACCCACAACAAACAGACAGACAGACAGAGAGAGAGAGTATGAGTTAAAAGAAAGAATATAAATAATCTAACCCATAAAAACAAAATTTTTATTAAAACTCTTTCTTTCCTTATGAATATGAGTTTTGAATCTCTCCGTGACTTTGCGTGACTATTTTAAAATTAATCTTTGACCACAACAAGTCGATTGACAAAGTTTCAGATCGATCGGATGAGGAGAAATGAAATTTAGATCACTCCGTGACTGTGTGTGACTATGTGTGAATGTGTGTGAATGGCCAAGTTTCAGACCAATTGGATAAGTGGGAATGGGGTTGACCCACGACAGACAGACAGACAGAGAGTACGAGTTAAAAGAAAGAGTTTAAAAAAAAGAAAAAATAAATGTAAAAAAAAATTTTTTAATTTAAAGTAAACTAGAGACCCGTGCTGCTCCACAGCATTATATTATATTATATTAATTTTTATGAGGAGCCGTGAGTGTTCTTAGACTTATGTCAACAGCCTACGTGAATTAGAACTCTAGTTATAGAGGTTTGAGTGAAGGAAAATATTGAAAAAATCTTGAAAGAATTGAATGTAAAGTTGATTGTGTACGCATAACTTTCCTCAATCTCTACGTTAACTTTCGTGTTGCATAATGTAGAGTTGATTCTGCACGCATAACTTTCCTCAAACTCAACGAATTTAAACAGTTAATCTCTACGTTAACTTTCGTATTACATTACATAACGTAAAGTTGATTGTCCACGCATAACTTTCCTCAAACCCAACTAATTTAAGCAGTTAGCTCAAAAGAAAGAGCTTGATCCACTGAGTGTTCTTAGACTTATGTCAACAGCATACGTTAATTAGAACTCTAGTTATAGAGGTTTGAGTGAAGGAAAATATTGAAAAAATCTTGAAAAAAGTATAATTTGGGTAAGGTGGGAGTTGAGTAAATTCCAATGCTTGATGACATATCTGTGTCTAAATAACTTCCTTAAAAAAAAATGAAGGAAATCGGCCGGATAGAACGGCCAGACGGACTGACTTTAGTTTTCATAAATTCGTTTAAGATATAAGATGTACAAACATTATTGTTCTTAAAATCTAATTACCAAAAGTTTCCTGT
This sequence comes from Cordilura impudica, assembly GCA_963682025.1. Classification (NCBI taxonomy): domain Eukaryota; kingdom Metazoa; phylum Arthropoda; class Insecta; order Diptera; family Scathophagidae; genus Cordilura; species Cordilura impudica. The sequence goes on along the minus strand of OY821520.1, from coordinate 182,923,487 downwards.
TAGCTCCCAGAAGATGGTTAAAGAATTTTACGAAATATCGGAAGAAAATAAGAATTAAATTAAATTAAATTGTGTGTTTTTAGTTTTTTTATTTTTATATACAACAAAAGACCTTAAGCCAAAATATAACCAATTTCAATATGAGGTTCTCTAAATTTCTTGATAATCTTTAGACCTTGACAGATGGATATAACGATATTATTATATCTAAAGAATCAATATTAATGAATCAGCGCTTACTGAAAGTATGATAATTTATGGAATTGAACCTAATACTACACACTATACCACCAATAGCAATAGTCTGTTCGATATCTTCTTGTCTAAGATGTTGTTGTATGATCAAATTTCAGCACCACTTTTTTCAAAACACGATTTGATCTTCCTGACTTGCGACCAGATCAGATTCAACAAGCTAGTATGTTTTACTAACCCGTGACTTTAAAAATTCGAACTACGCATTACTTTACGCCAACTTTTACCAAATTGACTGCGATCGAATTTCCTATATGACATCTGTTGATGATCAATTAATCTTTCTACAGGACAATTTATTACAACTTCTCGACGAAGCGGTACCTCTAAAAACAAAATCCAAAATTGTTAATATTAAAACTTGGTTTGCTGCTACTATAAATTATCGATCTATCGAAGGGATATTGCGTACTCCAGATGGTAGAGGTTTAAAACTCTTGAGCTGAATAACGAATATCGTACGGCTAGGAGATATGATAACCGAAACCGCTATTGACTTCAAAAAAACGTAGAAGACAATTAGAGATATTGGCATTGGAAGATGCAATAATAATAGCTGTTCGATAGACGCTGACGTATTGAACTTACAATTTACGAATACAGCTTCGGTAGAAGTTGATCATGAATTATACAATAATATACGAAATACTCCAAATTTTGTCGAGGAAAATTCCAATGAATTTAAATGCGTTCATCAACTTGATATTATAAAATGCATTTTTTAGAGCAACAATATTTTTGTTGATAATGTTAGTAACAACGTTTGTGCTTAAATCAAAAATTTTATTCAATTGAACCAATTTTCAGTTTGCACATCCTCCTGCTTATATGTCTGATTCTTGAAAGTACATTCAAAATATATCACTTTGTAGCAGAGGGTAATTAATTCTATAAACATTAGATAAGAAAGAAATAAGAATACAAAAATAAAGACAGAGGCTTGTAATTTTAATCTTTCAGTTTTAATGAGGAATTGTCCATTTGTTATCGATAATTTAATATTTACATCAGAATCCTTTAGCTTTTTAAGATGTTGTACTTGTCTAGGTATACTGTTACAAAACTGAGCCTGATAATTTCATAAGGAATGAACTTCCAAATGTAGTTTGGATACGTATCCAGCGACAGTGCTGGTCATTCTAAAGTTGTCAGTGGTTGGCTTGTAATTGTTTTGGTATTTGTATTTATTTGTTTTCCAACATAAGATTTAAAATCTTATAGTCATAGTAAAGGATTTCTATAGTGATGATTGTTGTAATAGATTTAATATAATACACATATGATTAAGTTAAAAAAAAGCTATACGATATATGAAGTATAATTAATATCATACATGACATCAAATATACAAAAAAATAAAGAAAAAATATATTAACTAATAATACGAAAAATCATACATAGATTTTTTAAACTGTTTGGCGTTGCTTATAAATTTAATACTTGAATAATGTTTAACAAATCATGAGTACTGAAAAATGTGACCATATCTTCCCTAGCCAAAAACTTATCTAAATATGGAGCTATAAGTTCATAAAAATTGACTAGTACCACTGGAATATCTTGTAAAATATTTAGGGTATTTCGTAAGGTCAGAAACATTGAATACGTTTTTCCTGAAATAATATTTATGTGATAAAACAGGATTCTATGCAGTTTGTACTATTTAAACTCTTCGATTATATCGTAATAATATTGGTTCTTGGTGCAAGATCAAAGCTGTTTTCGTTTACATCATTTGCATTTTCCCATACAAACCCGGGTGTTCGATTATTTTATTGTTGAAAATTTAAAACAATTTTCTAAAATAAAAAATAATTATGAATAGATAAAATCCGTTTCACAAGTTACCCGTCAAAAAATTCAACAATAACATGAGAGTTGAAGAAGATATATCTGTGGTTTTCTGGAATAACCGCGTATGTCCATTTTTGTCAGTTTTGAGTTAACGATGCCAACTATATTAATTTTTAACGCTCTTTATATGTGTTTAATTTAAAAAAAAAATATTGACCATTTCTGAGTTTTTTCTTTAAATAACGACGTAACTTAAATGTTTATTAAATTAATTTGCAGCACTAACGAACTATGTCAACCTACGTTTGATCGCTAACAAATTATTTTCTCAGAAAACGACACATAGCGACATACGTTGTTATTAATGAAAATAATGCACTATTATATATTTATATTATATATTATATATTATATATTATTGTCACTATTATTCTTGATACGTTGCAATATTCTCATCCTAAATCCCGTTGACTTTTTGTTAACGAACAAAAAAATCAATTTTTCAAGCATCAACAACTTATGTCTACATGGGTGGTTGTATTGGTAGTTTTCTTTTTCAAAGAAAACGACGTGCGTGAACATAAGTTGTTTTATATGCACACACTCTAAGTCTAATTTACATATTGTTTTTTCGTCCTTCTCTCGGATCTATTCCTCTGAAGAGTTTTGACTCAAAATTTTATATAAAGTATTTATTGCCCATATCTACAGGACTGTTAAATAAAAAGCTCTAAAAACTTTATATCGAGCCCATAATTTCAAATATAACGTTTTTTGGCTCCCCTGAACATTTTGATTTTATGACATAAGCGTTATTCTAGAAAACCACAGATATTGTATATTGTTTTACAAAACTGGTTGCCATCCGTAGTGAACTTTTTTTTGCCAAGTCTAAGTTAAATAATTGTACCCTATACCACAATATTTGTAACTACCAGAAATATTTGACATATACCCATTTCTATTATACCGATCGACTCAGAATCACTTTCTGAGTCGATTTAGCGATGTCCGTCTATGCGTCTATGCGTCTCTGTCCCCGTGTAAACCTTGTAATCAAACTACAGGTCGCAAATATGAATATATTTTTAAGAAATTTAGTATATTAGCATCCGTCAGCCATAGTATGAACGCATTTGAAATTGGTGATTGGAAATTGGTCAAATTGGGTTTGTATATATTTATTACATCCAGTAACCAGTAGTCCGAAAATAAACCTTATAGGACAATTCTTAGTCATAGTCCCCATATAAAGCTGATTTCCGATATTCACTTAAATTTATCAAAAAAAAAAAAAAAAAAACAAATGTTACAAAGATTTTTCTCAAATTTGGTTTGTATATATTTTTGCAAAAATGAAGTAATGTTACCAACTATAGTCAGGATCAGTCCATTTTTCAATGTAATCTCCATATAAACAACAACCAACATAACAACAACCTTTAAACGCATTCAAAAGGAACTATACTTAAAATGCTTAGACTTTATAATTCGATCCTAACAAAGATCCTGAATTCACCCAAACGTGATAACTTTTACACAAAAAATTTTAAATAAGGAAAATTGCAAATGTTTTCAAATGACAAAACTTGTAATATGTAAATTTTTCAAAAGTTCAAATTTGGAGTTCTTAAAAGAAAAATTGTGTACATTAAAAGTGTTGCAGAAAATTACTAGAATCTGATAAATTTTTATTGTTATTAAATTTTATATATTTCTGGGAAAATCTACTTCTTTCTAAACTAATATGACATGTGAAGTATAACCATATACCATATACAGTCATGAAGCAAATTCAACAACTACAAAGACCACATTAAGTAACAACACAATTACATAAATCGCATACAAAATACGAAAATTAGATTAACAACAGTAACAACTTAGGGAATTCATAATTATTCAAGTTTTTTTTTTTAATTTTCAGTGAAATCACAGGATGTCAGCAAACCAGCTGACTTATTGAGGGCGTGATCGTGATTTTCGCAGAAGAACAAACAGACAGACGCACATCAATATATTAACTCTGCCTTTTATAAGGATCAAGAATATATAATTTTTTGGGGTTCAAATTCTTTTTATATTTATTCGAAGCGGAATGACATACTTATAAAAAATCTTGTATTTACTACAAATCTTATAATTTGTGCATCGAACACCTGTTACACTTTTGTTCATCACTGTATGCTCTTCAGAGTTCTAATTTCTCACTAAAAAGAAATTTGTTAGACATTTCAAAAAGCATTTGAATCATATATATATTTTTTCACGTCTTAACATTTTGGGACAAACAAATTTCTGACAGTTGAAGTGTGGACATCAGAGGCACACTGGTGTAAAATTATCACTGAGACGTAAAACGCGTGACTTATATTTAATTTAAAACACGTCACTATGGTTTCTCAATCTAATTAAGTAATTTTACAATAACGCTTTACAATTTCAATTCTTACAGTTCACCGGCTTTAAATCATGCCTGGATGGATGAAGGGTGACATTACATTAGTTTTCGTTAAGTAAAAGAGAGATGCTTATTTCTTTGATAAGAACACCACAATGAAACCTCAACACGAAACATTGTGTATGAAATTGTGTACAAGATAATCAGAAGCAGCAACAACAACAAAAACAATAATTATAAGTTTACAACCATTTTAAATATCACCTCAACTGAAATTGTTAATTAGTTTTTTTTTTTATAATAGAATAAATTCAATACAATGGAAGTGTGTGATAGTGAAAGGCGGCAAGACCAACAAAGTGCTTCAAAGATAAAACAGATATTTGAACAAACAAGCTTTGAAGTATGATAATTAAATCGGGTAACAAGAATTTACAATTTGAAAAGTTTAAACAAACAAAACGTGTACACAAATAATTATAATCTAGCTAATCATTTCTTTGAAACTAAAATAAGTATTTTTTTATTATTCAGGAATTTACCTCCTATTTGCGTAACACGAATGGTAGACAAGACGGACAATAATGTTAAAAAATTGTATGGAAATATATTTAGCATTATTTACTCACTAAATAATATTTAACGTTTAATTTGGAAATTAGAAAATGTACTGAAACAATTGTTCTAAAGCAGTTATTTTAACGAGCTTGATTGATTTCTCGCTTTCTGTAAACACAGCAAAAGGATACCATTGATTTTCGAAAACTCTGATGCCTGAAGAATGTCAAACCAAACAAGTACTACGTTTAGCAATAAATATGAAAGCGACGATTATTGAGTAAAAAAATTGTGGTCACTTACTAACATATATTCAAAACCCTTTGGCTTCATTTGCAGCAATAGTCAGACCGACTCAGAAAATGGGTCGGAGTCGATCGGTATAATAAAAGATGTGTCTAGAACAGTGCTGTTCATCTCATAGGACAATTGTCCCTGCTGAACTCACATGTATTCTTACGAACTTGCATTTAGTCCTCACTGAACCAACGACGAATGAAGACATATAGTGGATGTATGCTGATTTTTTTTAATGCAATGAAAAAAATTAATAGTAATGTACGAAAAATATTTTATGAGTATAAATGTATTTGGTAATTTGTTATAAAAAATTTAAATGAAAAAGATGATTAAAATAACATATTTTTGTTGAAAAATTAAAAGAATCGCTGATCAAATTAGAAACCAAGATCGACAAATAAAAATTGTGAACATTTTTTCAGATTTAAAATTTATTTGTTCTAAATAACGTAACGCATTAAGTTCTGTAAATTTAAAAAAAGTTTTACTAACACGCAATTGTCACGATAGAATAAATATTGAAAAATTTATAATGCAAGTCTTTAATAGATTTATTAAAAAAAAAAAATTTATTTAGTACTAGCTGTTTTTACCCGGTCTTGCCCGGGATCCAAAGGACTTTGACTTGAAAAAGGGTTCACTATACTTACCAGGCGCTGAGTATTAAGTCCCCGATGAACCATACCTCAAAAAATTACCTTACTCCCAAAAAATTTGTATAGGATTGGGGAATTTGTTCATGGTGGAAAAAAATCCCTATGTTCACGTTTTTTGGGGGAACAAATTCATGTTTTATTTGCTACAGCAAAAATACTTCAAAAAATAAGCTGCGAAACCGCCTTAAGTTTTTTTTTTTTGAATTTTGCTTATTTTGTAAACATCAAATATAACGGAATCGTTTGCAAATTAAAGGAATCAGAACTTTTAAAAATTGAATTACTTTATTCAATAAGTGATCATCATTGAGCAGAGACGTCAAATTCATAGAACTTTCAAACATGGAAAATGAATGCGACGTTTAAAATTGTGCCGCAATGTTGCTTTAAGCAACTGCTTATAGTATATGTATAGTAATTATTGCACATACGTAGATAACATTTATCATAAGACTTTTCACTGAGCTGTGTTCCGCGAGCGAGTCGCGACCGAGTCCGTGCGTTTGGCAGCTACATCCGTGCTGCTGCGCTGCTGTCATCAACTTATTTGAATCCTAAAATATATTTTTCAGATCATTGCGATATTTTAGCTGAGCTGTGTTCGCGAGCGCATCGAAATTACGCTATTGAAAAGAATACAGATTTTAAATACGTTTATTGAGAGCAGTATGGAGAATTTGTTAATTTCTTTTGGGGACCTTTATTTAAAAATTTGGAGAATTTGTTCATTGGGGGCTAAGTGCTGAGCGCCTGCTTACCAGTACAACTTAGTATGGATTATTTTGAGTGTATTATGTCTAAAAGTTACAAATTTTAGTTATTCTAGAGCTTGGGGTTATACAGCAATTCTGGTTTTTCGTTCTGGTGCATATACGAAAAGCTTGTGCTGGCTCCCAACTCTGGAGCAGGCGACAAGTAATTGTCTATGAGAAAAACAGGGAGATTCTAAGTTGATACCTGCTACCGTAAGAGATTGTCCTCTTATGTACGTTATGTTAGGAACAACTTTTTGTATCATCACTTGCAATGAAAAACCAACCTATGCAGGAATAATCCTGCAGCGGTAGTCAACCTATGAAATAAATCTGCACTAATTTTGGGGTGTTACAACTTATATAGTAAAAAAGATAAGACGGGAAAATTTGTAATAGGTTGATTTAAAATCTTAATTTCATAATGGTGTAAACTCAAGAGTAGTAAGTAAAGAGATTTATGCACTAAATTTTTGGGAAGTCCATTGAAAAATTAAAATATGTGAACAAACACTAAAAGCGTATCTAGAAAATTAAAAAAAGTGGGCGTGGCCGATAAAAGTATATGACGACCTTACCAGGGATTTAAGAATAATGTGCAGTAAATTCGAGTGAAACCCATAAAAAATTAAAAAAGTGGTCGCAAAAGTAGGCGTGGCCGATGCCGATAAGAAGCATATGGTGACTTTCCCTGTGGTACAGAGATCGTGTGTACCAAATCCCAGAGAAATCCGTTAACAAATAAAAATTTGTATAGCGAACAAATATACCAAAAAGCAGAAAAAGAGTTGTATATAAAAAGTGGGCGTTAAAGTAGGTGTGGCCGATAAGAAGTATTTGGTGACCTTAGCTGGAGTACAGGGATCGTGTGTACCGAATTTCAGCGAAATCCGTTAACAAATAAAAATTTGTATACTGAACAAATATGAATAAAACAGAAAAGGAATTTTACATCAAAAGTGGGCGTAAAAGTAGGCGTGGCCGGTAAAAAGTATATGGCGACCTTTCCTGGGGTATAGAAATCGTGTGTACAAAATTACAGGGAAATCCGTTGAAAAATAAAAATTTGTATAGCGGTCAAACAAACAAACAAGCAAACAGAAAATGAATTTTATATATATAGATGAGTAATATATAAAAGTAATGGCAAAAGTATATTTATAAATTTCGGATGCATGTTATCATGTCCGACTGCATTAGATTTAATTTTCGCAACAATTGAAAGAACCTCAGACTGAGAGACGCAAGAGAATTCGAACGCATCGGAATCATCATTATTTATATTGCCTAAAGTTGAAAAATTATAGAAATTTTTGTCAGGTTGTATCATTGGTAAATTTGTGAAGGCACGATTTAGTTCATTGACATCAACTTGACAGCCATTTGCAGTAACGTCTTTACCAATTCCTATTTCACGTATGGTTTTCCAAGTTTTCTTCGAATCTAGAGCAGATCTAAAGCGGTTTGAGTAATCTTGTGTTTTGGCAATTCTAATTTTGTTATTGACATTACGTCTAGCCACACGGTAATTAGCTTTTGATTCAGGTGTTTTGAATCGTTTCCACATCGAATAGGAAATATCTCTCTCTTGAGTTAACACTTTAATATCAGTAGAAAACCATGGTTTAGTTTTAGCCCAAAAAATTTTGGATTTCATTGGAACAGCAATATCATAAATTCGTTGAACATTACTCTCAAATTACTCATCCACAGATGTCATGAAATACATACTGTTCCAGTCAACTCGGAAAATGTGCTCAAGCAACATATTATAATTTAAGTTCTTGAAATCTCGATAGTGGTGCATTTTCTCTTCGTTCTGAATTCGAAAATTATAGGTCAGGAAAATTAAATCATGTTTAGAGAAACACCCAGCTGAAACCTGATCATACAATATTACATTTGATAAGGTGGCCACAAAGAATAGATTCAGTAATGTATTACTCGTATTTGTATAATGCGTTGGAGTAGTTTTATTAACTGGTGTGAGTCCAAGCGAAAACATATCGTCACTTAATGTAGTTTCTATTAGGATATTGGAATTAAAATGACCGCACATAACAATATCGTCATATGCAACAGTTAGTGTTTCCAATGTTGAAATGAAGTCAACAAATGATATTCTCTTGTTGGGTCTAACAAGCATTTTTTCCCACACGATATAATTTCAACAAAAATAAACTCCACTTTATCCAGCTTACGTGACGTTTTACAAATTTTACAAGAAATATTATCTTTTATAAAAATGGCAACTCCACCGGCACTACCTTCTCTGTCAGTTCTAAAGGTTTTGTATCCATTTAAACAAATTAGACTATTAGACGTGTTTTCAGAGAGCCAAGTTTCAGAGACACAAACTATGCTAACATTTGAATTTTCGAAAAACAATCTAAACTCATATACCTTGTTATTCAAGCTTTGTGCATTTATATGAGCGACTGTGATACCTTGCCTATGTTTGGTTAAAATTTTCACCATATTCATCGTCATATCTTTGGAACTTCCACTTAACAAATTATCATTTTCCATTAGAATATTTTCTTAGCAAACAACTATTCATAACTGCAACGCAAAGTGAAGTTATAATACTATAAGTAAAACAAGTAACAGATATTCGTAAACATAATATTACAAGGACAAAGAATATTGTTAGGTTTTTACAAAAAATATCGACAGTTATATAAGTTTTGAGTTTAAAAACAATTAATTTGATTAGTACTGTATTAATTATGCATGAATAAACTGTAATTGTATAAAGCAAAAATTTAATTATTAGTTAATATTCGGTTCGTTTTTTTAAACCAGGTGCGGCTTTAAATATTTCGTAATTGTGGGGGGTGTTAAGTTTTCATTATTGTAAAAAGGTTCACTGCTATCAAATCCTGCATAGTGCAAACGAAGGGGTGTTTTATTTTTACGACGATACGCTGGCCATTGTTTTTAGTAAAAAGTTCTTTTCATACGGCGAGTTAAGTTTTATTACAATTGGAGGATTATCTACATTCCTATTATTTTTCATATTTTTTACGCGAAAAATTGATTTATAAAAAGGCATTATTATTTTTAAGGTATCACATATATTTCCAAAAATTAATTGTAGATATTCATTATTATAAAACGGCACACCTGTTATACGTAAATCAGACGCTACGAGTTTTCTTGTTTAAGTATTTTAGCATTTAAATTTGTTACATCGGCTTTTAGCCGTACAATTTCAGTATTCACTGTTTCTAAGTCTTTAACTTTATCATTAATTTCACAAAGTTCTTTTCTAACATCATTTATTATTTCATTTTTTAAGTCACTGAATCTCTTTTCAATTTCAATAAAAATGCTTATCTTTAATACAGCACTAATCAAATTAATTCTATCATTGTTTTTATAAGTTGTGATTGCTCACTGAAAAAATCGTTTGTGTGGGTTTATTACACCCATTAATCAGTAGTCCACAAATAGATCCTAGCTTTATCGTGGGAGCAGTTTCACAATTTAGTCGACCATATCTCAACTTAAGAGTACAAATATGATTAGTAATAACATATGTATCCAGAAGAAAAAATTATAACAATGCCTCTCAAATTTGGTTCATGCTTATTTTCTGAACTCATGGTATATGTCCAGACCGACTATAATTTTTTTACTTATTTTTTATATTTTAAGAATATTGCATAATGTTCTTTCTATAGGATAATAATTAAAAATTTATGTATTTAATTCCTTATTGAGTTTCAAATAAAAATAAAATGTAAAACTTAAAATCAAATAAAACTTAACAAAACAATGCCACTTCTGCGGATTTAACCCGATCAGCATTAATCATCTATTTTCGAACTGTCCACATATAAAGAAATTTCAAAGTTATATACTCAAGAATAAAGATTTCTTTCAATTAATCGACCTCACAATGAACGATGACATTATTAATACCTTAATCAATTTTCTAAAACAATCTAACCTTTATTATTCCATTTAAAAACGCTATAAGATCTTACAAAGCTTAAGACCATCGCTGTCATAGCTTTTCGTATTATATTATACTAATAACTAATTAAATTGTAAGTGTAATATTCCGATAAATAAAAAAAAAAAATAAAATAAAAATAAAATGTAAAAAGTGTACGTACGGATTTTTATAAAAATTAAATAAACCAAATTCTTTCAATTTATTATGAGACCCTTGCAAAACAATACAACTTATTAAGTTCAAATAAGAAATATTTATTTGATATTCAAAAGTGGTAACTAAATTATTTATTCATATTGATATGGTTGGTTGTTTGGATACCAAACTTAATATATCAATGTATTTAACTTTAATGCCTAGTTATATGAGGGTTACACAAGGATACCAATATAACTAACAACTTCGAAATTACTTTGAAAAAAAAAGTTTTTACTTAACACATGTGGGATATTTTAAAAAGAAAACACATAATAAACTGTATACAGTGTCGGTTAAGAAAACTAGCACCAATTACAATACCCTCCATTTTTTAAAGAAAAAAAAAGTTTATTAATAACTAAACGAAACAGTTATACTGGCAATGAAACTATCTTGGATGGAACAATTAGATAGTTCTGCAAAAGGGATATGTAGTGAAGGACGGAAGAATACGGGTCCCTTGAATTATATTGTGGATGCCACACCTCATGTTTTTCTAATTTTTTCATATTAGCTCCATTGAACAAAAATTTTAAGATCTTTCCAGCCACATAAATAGCATGCAGTAAGACATTAAGATTTACAATGGCTTATTATGGTACATATTTTTCCAATTTTACATATCTTAATGCCTATAATTTTTAAGAGAACATTTTTTTTTACTTTTCTTGATATTCATGTCAGTCTAAGTATTAGCTGATTCTTTTGAAAGGAACACTTTAGTGGTCGATTGACTATTCTGTAACAAAAACATAGACAACATGAGTATCGATGATTTTATATAGAAGAGTTAGTACATTTAACCAATCTATACAAAATTTCTTAAATTTATTATCTCTTTTGCAAAAAGCTATAAAAATCATAGTTTTCCTCATATATACATCATTTGCATATGTTTGTTTACAATACATTTAATTATCATGTTACATATTTTAGGAAAAGCTTTTTAACGATATATAATAATTTATTTAAGTTACCGAAGGAAATATAAAAAGTAAGAAAGTTATAGTCGGTCTAGACCGACTATAGGCTACCCTATGCCACGGTTTAGAAACCATATCTCTTCGGTCCAACTAACTGGATATAGAAAATAAGCAAAAACCAAATTGATGGCATTGTTAAAAATTTTTTGGGTGCAGATATGAAAAAGTTCATATCGGGTGCTATATTTATATGTCGACTAGGTCAAAAAATGGACCGATCCTGACCATATTTGGTAAAGTCAGTTATATTTTGAAAAAATATACACAATATAATATACACATGGGTCCTATGACTAAAAATTGTGCTATAGGGATTATTTTTGGACTACTGATTAATGGATACAATAAACACATACAAACCCAATTTTACTAAGATCTATACGATAATTTGGATCTTATGGCAATTTATGTCGATTTCATAGGAGTCATTTGTATGGGGACTAGGTCTGAACATGTACCGATTTTCAGCAATTTCAATAGCGTTCATCCTATGGCCGATAAAAGCTTATGTACCAAATTTCATCAAAATATATTCATATTTGCGAACTGTAGTTTGATTATAAGGTTTACATGGACACACAGACGGACGGACGGACGGACGGACATCGCTTAAACGACTCAGAAAGTGATTCTGAGCCGATCGGTATACTAAAAGATGGGTTTAGGGCAAATATTTTTGGTAGTTACAAACAGCAGCACAAAGTCATTAAACCAAAACCACATAGTGTATAGGGTATCAAAATATGCCAAAAAAGATTTTGTTATATTAATTTATGACAAAAAAAAAAAAAAAAAACGAAAAGTTTTATGAAAACTATATTTAAAATATTAATCGCAACTATCTTCGCTGATGATAAACCGATTAACAAATCTATAGTTTCATTAAAATTCATTAATTTTTATTTCCCGAATATTCCTAAGCTATGGTAAAGTACCTATTTTTTTAAATTATAATTCTTCATAAATTGACTGACATTACTTCCTAAGTTAAGGAAATTGAATTTTATTTTGGAAAAAGCTTAACGAGTATAACTCTACTTGGATTCTTATTAGGTTGTTTTCAGCAAAGGTAATATGAATTTAGCTTTTTATCAAACAAACTACCTACTGCTTTAGATTACTAATTAGGGTTGGTGAGTCGACCCGAAATACCTGTATAACCTGCATTGCGGAATATATATAAGTTTTTGAAACAAAAATACCAGTGTTTTCGCTTTACTTAAAGTAAAAACCGTAATTAGTTTCTGGTTCAATCATTTATGAATATATTGATTTGTTATCGCATTGATCGTGAATACAATAGAGGTGGCGGAATGAATAGAAGATATTGCTTTTAAAGTGAAATTTATTAACAGTTCAATTATACATGCTTAGAGCTGTTATTTTCCAGGGTAATCCGAAAGTCCTATTAATGCCAGAAAAACAAACTCAATTTAAATCTCAGGAAGTTTTCAATGATTCGAGAGTAGTACATTCTAGACGATGATTTTAATTGCTGAATGCAAGCGTGTACTCGAGGTAATTTTTGGTGCAATATACTTCACAACTTAATTGCAACTAATTACTTTGACATTATTTTTATTTCATTTTATTTATCCATCACAGCCCATACTTATAGCAACTAGTATGTCTTCAGGTTATTCTGTACTAGACTTTTTGTTTAAAATATTCGAGACTATCTTTCTGCAGCAATTACCTTTAATGGATTAAATTCAGGTAATTTTCCGGTAGTATAAACATTTAGTATATAAATCAACTGTAAACCTATAATATGAATATAAAAATAATAATAATGAGAAATTCATTTGAGAACTTTCAGAACTTTTCAGGAACTTTAAATTAGCGTTCCTAAGAAAAATATGTCCAACTCTTATATTTAGAGATAATCTTTAGAAACAATGCTCGAAGGAACTGGATTACAAACAGATTCGCTTCTCAAGATAATATATCTACTTTAGAAATACTAATTGGAAGGAAATATTTAGGAGCTTGGATAAAGAATCTTAAAAGTAAAAAACCCTGACTTTTTAATGAGGTTTGCATATAAATTCTCGTTTATTTAATGCATCCACTAATTTCTGTCACTTTGCGTTTGTTTGGAAGGCAAAAGAAATTGATATTGCCAAACCAAAAGGAAATCCATCAAAAAATAATTTTACTAAAGATAATAATAATCTGACAGATCAACAATTCTATTTTAGTTCTGGAAACAACAGTTCACAACCATTAGTTACAATGAGAAATATAAAAAAAACTACTATATTCATGATAGGTCAACAGCCAAGAAATAGTTAGATATTAAATATGTATACGGAGAACATATATATATTCCTGATCTTTATAAAAAGGAGAACTCGATCTAGCGAAAATATTCTCCTGTCCACAATATCTCAAGTCGAGTAGGTCGTACGGATTTAGGATGTTAATTTCTAACAACGCCCATAAATTTAGATAACGTTAAGTAAAGTTTAAGATGGGGGGAATTCCATATAAACCATGTTTGCACTACTACCGACTTATGTTTCGGGTCGTTGTCCAGGTTGAAATGAAAGTTGCGGCTCACACCTAGTTTATCAGCAATCTGTAACAGGTTTTATTTCAGAGTACCTAGGTACATCATTTTATCCATGATCCCTTCAATTAAAACTAAATTTCCAACTCCTGATGCTACCATTGATGCAAATTTTTTTAATTCAAGCTATGTATTGGGCTTCCGCCACACCATCGTCCTTCCATACGAGCCAAATATATTAAATTTCGATTCATCAGATAAAATTACAGTGTTTCAAATTGTTAATCCTTTAAAACGTATTTGTTTGTGAAATTTAACCGGTAGATTTTATTTTTTTTAGGACTTGTTTGGTGGTATTCTATCATGAAAGTCAAGCGATCGCAAACGACGACAAATTACTTATACACTACAATCCTTGCTTAGAGAATTGTGCACCTTATCATCGAAATTTTATGCCGATAATTTGGGGTTTTCATTAATTTTCCTTAGATACATCTTTCGTCGTTCGCAGTAAGAATTTTATTTGGTGTCTTTCTGTCCTTGTCTTTCACTCTACCAACTATAGAAAATGGTATATTCAATGTAGAAATATAATATTTTTACTATTTATTTTATTTCAAATCAACAAAACATACTATAAAATATGTTAAATATCATTTTTGAAAAAAAAAGTACGCTCTTTAAAATGGCGTTTTTATTTTTTCGGTATGATATTTGGTTCAGAAGTTAATGTACGATGAATTTGAGTTTTTGCCCTACATCAACTAAGCTAACACCCACAGTATAAGCGATGCATTCACATTTTTGCTTGCTTTTTGCTATTGTTGTTTTTTGTTGTACATGTGAACAACAACAAGCAAAATAATGTGATGCAAACAACAAACAAACATTATGCTGATTACATTCCACTTAAACATCATTGTAAAAAATCTAGCCATGATAATATGAAATCTAGCCCTTTGTGTCTCTTAGCGTTAACAACCTTGGTTGTAATAATGTGTTCAGAATACAAGTGGAGGGTATCAAACATTAGGCACTGCCGAATTTAATACTCTTATTTGCTTTTGTTATGATTGAAATAATCTCTGTATTAATGCAGTTAATAATTTTTAATAAAATAAAGGTCAGATAATTTATAATTTTATAATAAAGAAAATTCCGCGGACGCGGAAGGTACTGCACACCTGAAAATCGTGCTATTATAAGAGCATATTGTCTGAATCAAAATCTTAGGCTGAAATATGATAAATTGTGAAAACGTGAATTTAACTTAGGAAAAAATGCGTGATTGTCTAGACTCATCATTGTCAGCTAGTGAGTAAAAGAAGGCATTGAATTTATCGATTTCGTTAAATATTTTTTTGCAGGTTGGAAGTACTGCTTTTGAATTGGTTTAATAGGGACGTTCGTTTTTGAAAACAAATAAAATTGAATTTGAATTTAAGAAGCTCCATTAAATATTGGTTGTGGAATAAAATTTCTACTGTTTAAATGTTAAAGATGTTACAAAAGGCCTTCCTTGACCAGGCTATATGAAATCAAGTTGTAAGAGTTCCAAGAATGCAGATAATGCGCTGAAGACAAAGAGCACCCCGGACGGGAAAAATATCAGCTGATGAACAATCAAATCAAGATCTTGCAGATGCTACTGAGATTTCAAAAGGATCAGATAACACCATTTTATATATGGTGGGAAAAATATTTTTGAGATATTATTGCAAATAATGGGCATGTAGCAAATACAAATACAATTATAAAAATTAATCGTAAACAAATTAATGCCTAATTTTTAATATACTTAAATTCATAAAAATTTTCTATATTTTTTTATTTATGAACTATTGTAATTAATTTAGTTAAACAGTCATTGCCTAGGCTTCTTTTGACGCAAATTCAGTAAAATCATTCCCATAAAAAAGTTTCAAATGGTGCTATTTGTTTTGGACACAGCTGTATACTAAATACAAGTGTAATAATATTTAAAATATAGACTTTGATTTAAACGTTTATATGAAAATTTCCACAAGACATAAATAAACAAACCACCTACAGACAATCTAAAATAAAAAAAATATAAAAAAACAAACAAACAAACGGAATAAACAAAATAAAAATAAACATAAATAATAATAACTTTAAGAAAAACTACTTTTCCGGAAACGAAAACTTATACGTAATTAAATATAAAATAAGAAAAATTTATTAATACATAATTCAGAAACACACACACACACACATTTGAAAACTGCAAACAAAACAAAAACAAGTCACAGCGACAATACCCTCCACAAATGTTTTTCTATTTTATTGAAAAAAAAAAATACAATTTTTTAGATAAAACAAAAATTGAGTTCAACAAATATTGTTGATAACTTTTGAAATTTTCTATGAGTTGAAATTATGTATTGTTGACCTGTTAAATGGTTAAATAATAATAAATAATTTAAATGCCGTTCTGAATCAATAAACAAAATATAAAAATAACTAATCTTAATATGTTTTTTATGTTAACAAAAAAAATTCGTATGAAAATTTGACTTTTTTCACCATTTAAGCCTTCCTGACCACGTTTATGTAATGGCGGTGAATTTTATTGCGGCAAATAAATAAAAATATTTGGGGCTTTAATACTGCGGTGAAATATTTGAAGAAATCGAGCGGATATTTTTGTATTAACTTTTAAAACTTAGTTTTTTTTTTTTAATTGCCCAATTTCGTCCAATGCTGGACGTAGGGTGCATGTCCAAAAATATTAAAATTTCGCTTACAACCATTCTTGAAGCATATTCTTTTAAAATATGTAGAAAAATATATACATGTTTTACCAAGGTTGTGAGAAAAAAGTGAAAGAATGAAGGGTATTTTTTGTTAAAAATTTGCAATTTTTAGAACCTGATTCAAAAAGTCAACTTGACTACAATCGCCTAGAATATACTATTCCAATCCAACCAATAGTTTAGATGTTCCAGACTTATTACCACTTTTTTTTGGTTTTGAACCACTGTGGGCCGTTTTCGTCTTTTCTATTATTTCGATTAAAAGAAAACACGCTGTCATATTTATAAAAGTTACAAGCTTTGAAAGCATTTTCCACCTCGAGGTGGTCGACTTTGGCACCCAGTAGCTCACCCTGTGTTACAACAGGGTATCTCAAAAATAAATATTTTAAAAGCCTATATCCTTGACTACAATCGCCTAGAATTTACTATTCCAATCCAACCAATAGCTTAGAAGTTCCAGACTTATTACCACTTTTTTTTGGTTTTGAACCACTGTGCGCCCTTTCCTCGTTGGAACGCGAATTAATAATGTGAGAGAGCATTATAGACCAACTCTTGAAATAAACAAACATCATCTGTTAAGTGGCTCAACCCAAAGAATTTGCTGAAATAATTTGGTATTAAGTTTAATAAATGGTTTACTTTTTCAAATATTTCGCTTACATTTATTATCAATACTCACACCGAGGTGGACGGTATCAAAGATTCGGCACAGCCGAATTTTTACATGTTTTCAACTGTATTTTCCGTTTTCAATTTTGTTTTCCATTTTTTAAAAAAAATATTCTTATTCATTCGTTTATTCGTTTATATACCCTCCACACTACTGTGCAGAGGGTATATATCAGTATGCCAATCCATTTGAAGTACATCGAACAATGCATTTGCGACCCCGTAAAGTATATATTCTTGATCCTTATCACAACTCAAGTCGATATAGCGATGTCCGTCTGGCTACTGAAATCACGCTCATTCACAAAATAACCCATTTACCTGGGTAATGTTATGATAATATTATTTGTTAATACCTCGAGCAGATTGGTATTGAAAATGGAGTAAATTGGGCAGCATTGTGTCGAGATATGTCCAAAAAGCTGAACATATTTTCAAATTCGGTATGTTTGTTGAAATTATTTAATATTATGTTTATCAAATTATTGATTTTTAAAACATTTTTTTTACATTTGTTATAAATAGTGCAATAAGTCCTGATATTAATCTAAACGTAAAAACCGGTGTGGAGATTACAAAAGATTCGGCACAGCCGAATTTAACACTCCTACTCCTATATCCTACTTGTTATACCATTTGTATGAATTTACGACCCCATAAAGTTGATATATTCTTGATCCTTATAACAACTCGGCTCAAATGTCTGTCTGTCCGTAAGTTTATTTAAATCACGCTCTTTCACAAAATTTACTAGTTATTTATCAAGGTAAAGTAAGGATGATACTGTTTGTTCTGTTTGTAAATTTATCAAATTTTTTAGTTTTTCAGAGATTCGATAGAACCGAATTTAGCACTTGTTTTTAATATTTTGTTTAAATTCAAGCTATCTACATATGTATATCTATGAATATGAATGAGGACAAATGATGCTAAAACAGACGTTTATAGACATTGTCGAAATTTTGCTTTTATTATTATTATTTTTATTATTATAAATTCTGCCAGTTAATAAAAACGGTTTGCTAAAACTTTTTACCGCTTTGTTATTTGTTTTTTTAGAAATAAATGAAAAATACTTTGAAAATGATTAAGTATGGTTTTAAATATGTATAATTTTTTATTAATAAATTTTTGTTAATTTTCAGTTAATTTTAACGCAAAAATAGTTTGAGTCTATAGAAAATTAATATAAACCAAATTGGAAGGGTATTGTTATTAATTCGTTGCCTGCAGTCAAGAAAAAAAAACATAAACAAACCAAATTTGAGAAAAATCTCTGCTTTTTTTTATATAATTCCGTGAAGGGAATGTCTAACAATGGTCCTATAGAATTTATAGCAATTAATGGACGTAATCAACTCTCATAAAACAAATTTTTCCAAGAGGTTCAAATTTAAACTTAAAGTTTCTCACCATAAACAGGATATCGAACCTATTAAATATCGCTGGGAAAAGTATACCGAAAAAAACGTAACTTAAACATAATTTTAAAATATTTCCTCACAAATTTTTTTTTTTCGTTTTCTTTCTGGTATACGAAAATATCTAGCTTACGCCCTGTTAACAATCAAATCAAATTACCAAATAAAATCCTAAATTTAGTGATCATATTTCTAAAACACCCATCCACAAAAAGGTAAGCCTTGTGTGTACATATGTTAGTTGTGTTGTTTATTATGTGTCCAATAAAAATATAATATGTATTAATATTACATGAATGTTTTTTAGGTGAATGACACGCAATTTTGTCATACTACTCGTATATTTATTTAATTTAAGCATCATAGAATTTAGGCTGTTAATACTAGTACGCTTACATACTCGTATTTAGTTTCACATACTTACATTGTATATATATGTACATAGTAGCAGAAATATGATAACCAAAAATATTTACGCATACCCAACTTCAATGAATATTACATTATGTTGCCTTATGGAGAATTAGGTAAACCTATCGAATTAATTTAATAAATTGTCACCGTCACACAAAATTTACAGGCTTACCTACGAGGCACAGTGAGTTGAAAATCAAAAAAATTTGGTATTAATTGAGGGAAACTTTAAATTTATTATTAAATTAAAATTTATTTTTAAATTTTATTATTTATGGAATAAGCGTATATTGATGAGCTTTATTTTAAAACTGAAACATTTTATTTTTAAGAAAAAGTAAAAAAAAAAAAAAATATTTGTGTTGATAAATAAATTATTTCATTTTTATTTTTTTGCAAAATTTCTTACAAAAAACTGCCTACAAGATCCCATTTAAATGCAAACTAATGTTTAAAATTTTTACCCAACGTTTCGAAGCTTCTATGGCTTCTTCTTCAGGGGTTATTTTTATTCAATCTATAAATTACAACATTTATAATTAATAAATAGATATAAATATTGTGATTTATAGATTGAATAAAAATAACCCCTGAAGAAGAAAAAAAAATTGTTTTTTATAGAAAATATTATAGAGAAATTCTTAAATTTATAATATCATATTTTTCTTCGTTTTAGTGTATTTTGGGCAGAAATAGATTTTGTTGAAAAATATGTTATTTATATTAATTTTATTTATTTATTAGTTTAAAACATTATTATCATCCTCATAAACATAATCATCATCTTCATAATCATTGTCATCAGCATCATTATCTTCATTAATCTCTTCTTCATTTGAAGTCTTAGACGAGTTTTTTGCTGTTCTCTAATTTCAATAAGAATATTTTTTCTCGTTCTAGTTCACATAGAAAAGGCTTTGTGAAATCAAAACAAATGCCCTTTTTTTCTACTAAGCAGGTCCTAAGAGATAAAATAACTAATTCTTAGACATTAATTTTATGAAAAAAACGATTTTAAAAAACGTCTACATTTTGCGCTGATTAAAAAAAAAAAACTCGTAATAAGTGGTCGATATTAATAAAACACACTTTTTGCGATGATGCTGTTCTATAATTATAATAAAAACCTTTTACTTACACGACCTATTTTCCATTATAATTTTTTCAATTATAACATAGATTCTTTATGCACTAATTATCGCAAATAAAGGAATTAAAAAAAATTTTTTTCATCAAATCACATATTTTTATTTTTTTTGCATATGTTCGAAACAGTAGTGATGCCAGTCAAATCCAATTTATTTGAATATCGAAATTTTTTTTTTGTGAAGCCTAACTTTTTAAAAATAGAAAAGTTGTTTTTAATTGAATGAAATTGAAGAACAAAAACAATTAAATGAACAAATAAGTTGTTATTTTAAAAGAAAATATTTTTCTTTATACTTTTTCTATAAACTTAAGAAAAAACATGCACAAAATAAATAAAAGTTTTTTGTGAAACTGAATAAAGAACCATATGGCACCTCGGTTTCTAGATAACATATGTTCTTAACTCAAACATATGGTTCTTAACTCAAAATATGTTTCCATTAAATAAATAAAAAAAAGTGGTTTCAAGAAACCCAAAATTTCAATTTCATGTGATTTTAAATTCACTCATATTCAAATAACCACGTTTCAAGAACAGGGCTGAATATTCACAACACTGTAAATAAAAAACATCACTAGTAGGATTATTTTTGAGTGTATGTATTAGAGGGGAAAATAAAATTAGGAAATTTTAAAAACGTAAACCGGTCGAGTTATTAAAAGTATAAAAAGTATTGTAATATAAATACTGTTGTTGTTTTTAGGCCACTAGAATTTATTTAATTATTTATTTAAATTTATTTTTGAATGTTATGTATCTGTGTTCAAGCAAAATCAAATTTTTTAATCGAAAACTTTAATTGCAATGTGAAGTGTCTCAACAATTTTTGTGCAATTTGTCTTACTATTGTACAACTTTTTGCCCTGGCACATTTTGAATTTCGACAGCAACGATTTTTCGCTCTACTATAATATGCACAATCATTCAAATTATTTGTTGTAATACTAGGTTACGCATTTACAACAGCAAAAACAACAATCAACAATATCTCTAAAACACTTATCTAAAAAGAAAAAAGTTTAGAAAATATTAAACCAAAACTTACAGTTGATAATGGATTTCATTTTCTATTAACCGGTACAAAAATTTATTACAAAATTTCCAGTTTAAGTTTTGAATTAAACCTTAGTTTTGATACTGTACAACCCAACGTGCGATGGTAAAATTACATAGGTTTTGATTATAACATATGTTTAGATGTATTCTATTCTAATGCATAAATATTTGCTTATGTAAATACATATACACCCAGAAATAATTACACTTGTGTTTACAGTGAGTCATAATGAAAATGAATGGCCCACTATTGAAGTTTGTTTATTTTTAAAATTTTTTAAACAGAATCATTTTCTGTGTTGAGTAAGCAATGTATGTCCTTCCGCCTGGCTGTAAACCTTGTGTTCAAACTACAAGTCACAAATTTTAATAAATATTTGTATATAAGCTTTTGGCCGCCACAGCATGGACAAAAAAATTTTTAGCTTATATCATTGCATTTATTACCACAGCATTTTTATATAGTAGGTCCCGCATAACAGCCTAAAATGCCTTAATCCAATTACGAAATACCCAAAACCCCGCAAAATTAAATTGTTTGTCATTTTCCTTTATTATTTCAGAATATATCATTTTATTGCAAAAAACTTTAAAAAGGCAAGAAGTACTGTAGATTAAGTTCCGAATTCTATTTTGAAACCTTATCGATATCGAGAAACCGCGAAGTAAGTATTAAGAAAATAAAATTATTCATTATTAAAAACAGTGATGTTGCAAAAAAAATTCGGAATTATTGTACCAAATACTGAATAATGCTGTCAGTTTGGTTCAAATGTCAAAAGCAAGGAAAGGAATGACTGAAAAACCGAAAAAAAAAATCAACGGAACTAAAAGTCTCAGAAAAGCAAAATGCTAGATCAAAAAAGTTGAATGAACTTTTGGGAAACAAAAATTACTTCGTATTTATGAATGACGTACGTCAAAGCAGACTTCAATATGCTATTTGGTCATCAATATTGCACTGATTTTAAAGGAGAAATAATTCCTGATACGAAAACTTCTAATGGCAATGAAAAATTTGGTTCACCATATCTTGTAATATCTTTGTAAATGCTGCAAAAAATCATCTTCATTTATAACAACAAGGAACTTTATAGGCCCAAAAGTATAGAAAAGAGTGATTAGAAACATAGATTAATTCCTATTATGCGGCAACTTTATATTTGCTCTAGGAAAATTTAAAAAAGAGTAAACAGACTGACAATGAGATAAAAGATTCTGCGAAAAATTAAAGGTTGCTAGAAATATACAACGCCAACCAGTTCTTTTAAATTGTTTCACGATTGTTGCGACATCAATGTTGTGGATAACTTTCTAAAATCACATTTCACAGAGTCACATAATATGCCTATAAGAACATCAATTCCCCGCACTTTCACTCTCCATTTACGTGTGTAGTGGGAGGCCAACCAGAACCTATGCAGTTACTAGAGCTAGTGCAGAATTCCCCTACTACTATTCCAGGTTTATTTTTGTTTGAGTGAAGGGGTTTTGCTCAAAAATAATGCCTAATAAGCACTCAAAATTCAATGTTTTCCATTTTTACAAAAGTGAACGAGGTTGTATGGTTTAAATGGCTGCCAAACGCCAAACTTAATGAAAAACTTGGCTCAAATTGCGACAGTATCTACCAATGGATGGTAGAAGACTTCAGCGGTGTTGGTATTTTATTAACTACGAGGAAAGTCTGAAAGGTCCTAAAGCAACTTAATTTCGTTGCAAATAAAATTTAACATTGTTTGAGTTATTTTATCAACTGGATCATTTTCACTTAAGATGAAAAACTTATGAATTCACTTTTTACTAACTACCAACAAAATCATTTTACAATTGTTGATCAACTTGAAAAAATATTAAAATTAACAAATAATATTATGAATTGTTGAAACAAAATTAGTTATTATTTTCTTATTTAGGATGGGTTATTTTCATTGAATGTCACTGTATCTATTCCATGTTAACGTTTTTTTTTTCCTATTAAATACGTACGAAAATTGTGTCAAAATTTTAAATATTCTAGCACAGCTTACAGATATACGAGAATTAACATACAATGTAGAGAATGTTGCTAAATATGTATAAGTGTAAAACTATGTACATTAGGGCTAGAACTTTTTAACGAAAAGTTTATTAATTTAAATTAATTAATTTATTTTAAAAAATTGTTCAAGCAGGAAACGGGAATTAGAGGTATAAACCTAATCAGACCGTTGCTGTATTTTTCCCACAAAACCGACATAGTAGTTCACAGAACATCACCGCACTGAAATAAAATTAATTTATTCTCATTTACTACTAACTCTCACTTTCTCTCTGTAATCTTGCCATATTTGGATGCTCTATTGCTATGGTGAATTCGAATTTTGTAAACAGAAAATATTGAGAAGAAAAAAAATAATAATAATTTCAAAAACAAATTGCATTAACAAAAATTATAGAAATCTACTTTTTTTAGCAATTAAGCTTAAAACTCTTTTTAAAAAACGTATTTTTTCCATCGCCACACAGTGGCTAAAAATCGTTTTTCATTGGCCAAAATTCTGTAACTTTTGAACCGATCAAAATACTTTTTTTAATGGATAGATATTTAGTTCAGCTTGACACAGTATTACATTAAAATTGATTTAGGACCTTTTAATGAATTCTAGGTCAAAGTTGAACTTTTGATTTTTTTTCAACTTTTAGAGTGAAATATGTGTTTATTATTTTTTTATTTATTAAAAAATTTAATATTTGGATTTTAATAATAATTATGAACATTTTTTGTAATAATGGGATTTTTTAATGTTGCGCTCAAAAAAATTTTTACACTCAAAAAACAAAAAATAGTGAAATCAACTGGAGATTTTGCTATTATTACTGAAAAATTAAAAAAATTTTTGTAATCAAATTTGCAAATTTGTTTACACTCAAAGAATTTTTACACCTAAAAAAAAAACGTTAATAATATTATCTAAAAATCTTGCTATTACTACAGAAAAATTTATTATTTTTTGCTGTCAAATTTGGCAATTTTAAAATATTGATTGAAAATATTCCATATTTTGTTCTGTGTTATTTTTGTCCTTTAGTAGTTTTTTGACTTCTTCATCTAAATCCCGATGTTCCACTTTCTATTGATTTCGAATGCTGGAGATGAACGGATCTGACGATGCCAATATTATATTATTTATATCTTCATTTGTGGAATTTCGTGAAATTTTTCTAGTATTGTGCTCTCTATAAAATCTGTAATCCTTATTCCTTTTTCCTAAGCCTCCTCTGATAGATCTCCAAGTGGCACCAAATGATATTTGAGGACATCCTCTCCATGATAAAGGATTTTGTGAACTGTTGCAGACATATTTCTCCATGGGTAGTTGGTTATATATATTTTTGCAGTTTCCTTAACATAATCTCCAAATTCTCTAGAGTCAATTTCTTCATTGCACGCAATTACTTCTAGGATTATTTTAAATCTGAAAATAAGGTTTAAATCCACTCCTGTTATTTCAGATGCTGTTTCTGGATCTGACAAGACTCTTCTTGCGGTATTGCCATCATTTGTATTGTCTGACCCTTGTTTCGGCTGATCTGTTGTCAATCCAAATCTGCGATATTCATCTTGAACAGATTTCTTTTTTGAACTTCTAACTTTTTGCTGATTTCGTTGTTTCTTATTGATCCTGGAGACCTGAAATCCAAATCATAACTGATTTTTAGTATGTGTTCTATAAGTCGTATTCTTGCATGTAGTGGTGATAATCCAAATTAATATGCATTGGTATTATCTAATGATTTTGTCGCGACTGGGTTTAATTGTTTTGATGTTGCTTGACATATAATGCAGCTGGATGCAGCCTTCGTGTTAGTCAAAGCCTGACCTACTTTTCCATCTATCATTGTCAGCACTAATTGGTAGCTTACTTCAATTTGCTGCCCATCTAACTGTAATTGTAATGGTTGTAGTGTTGCAATTTGGGCCTTAATATCACTAACTTCTTTGTTAATGGTATCGTGAGTTTCTGTTTTGAATTCAAACTTGATTGGCCTGCAGTATTTCGTAGAAGATGGTGTCTCATTTCTCATTGATACAAATGACACCATGAACATATCTGAGTCCGAAATATTTTCACATAATACTTGTTTGTATAGTTTCTGTCCCGAAGAACCATCACATCCCCATTTACAAAAAGGAATTAACTTTGTGTTTCCATATTTCTTTAACTCATTTCCTTTTATTGATTGAAGCAAGCGTTCGGCTGTGTGATCAAGTAGAGATTGTAGTTGTACCTCTACCGAAATTGGTGTGATTGTAGTAGTGTTCTTTGATGGCAAACAGTCCATTTTAACAGCGGTTATGTGATGATATGCTGGATACATATTTGAGCCTTTTTCAATCGCAAATCCAGAAATAATGCTAATGCCTCCTCATTTGTGATCTGACTATTATAAGCTATCAAATAGCTAAAGCACAAATTTAATACACCATTGTATACGAGTACTTATAGGGCTGTTTAAATTATCGTAATTTGATTTTTTTAGATTAATTTCATTAAAATGAAAAAAGTGTTCTACCCACAGGTCGTCACGGGTGCAAAAGTGTATATATGGTTAAAGAGGACACTTTCACCTTTCCCCTAGTGGTCTACGTTTCTTATTCCCTTTTGTTCCCTAGAAGTTCTATTCCACTAAATTTGAAATTTGAGAAAAATATAGTAGTTTCATAAATATATCATAACGCCCCTAATATTAAACGGTAGGACTGTGACCACTTACAACAACTGAAGACTGTAATCCTACCAATATTATAGAAAAGACCGCAGGTCATTATCTATGATAGCTTGCGAGTAGTTACCATTTATTTTTGATAAAAAACAAAAAAAAAACACCTTTTTCTGAAATTAAAAAACAGTTGAGTTTGACAGCATGCCACGCCCACAATTAACAATAGTTTAACCTAATTTTTTGGCCAACTTAATCTGGAATATGAGCTACAAAAAGGCGTTAAAATTTTAAAAATCGGTGACAAAAAAAATTAGACTTGGCCAATGAAATCAAAATTTCACCCACAGTGCGCCGCTGTGCATTGTTGTTTTGGGTATTTTGTTCCGTTATAGAAAATCATGCAGCAACGGTCTGATTGTACTTATGCTCTTATCATTTTATATGCATTATAGATTTATATATGCATTATATTTATTTAATGTTAAAGTCTCATAATGTTAATATTTTATTATTAAAAATTTATAGTTATAACCCTAATAAAATATGTATGTGTGCTGTGGATGTACTTCTGTTGTAGTCTACTATTTCAAAGATGACATTTAGAGAGCAGAATATTTGATGAATACCATAAATACATATTTATACCCTATACCACTATGTGGTTTGGGTATAATGACTTTGTGCTGCTGTTTGTAACAACCAAAAATATTTGACCTAGACCCATCTTTAATTATACCGATCGAATCAGAATCACTTTCTGAGTTGATTTAACAATGTCCGTCCGTCCGCCCGTCCGTCTGTGTGTCCATGTAAAGCTTGTAATCAAACTGCAGGTCGCAAATATGAATATATTTTGATGAAATTTGGTATATAAGCTTTCATCAGCCATGGGATGAACGCTATTGAAATTGGTGAGAATCGGTCCATGTTCAGACCTAGCCCCCATACACATTTCCCATATGAAATCGACATAAATTGCCATAAGATCCAAATTGTCATATATATCTTACTCAAATTGGGTTTGTATGCGTTCATTACATCCGCTAATGAGTAGTCCAAAAATGATCCCTTTGACCCCATATAGAGCTGCTTCCCGATCTTCACTTAAATCTATTAAAAAACAAAAATATTGCACTGATTCTTCTCAAATTTTGTTTGTACATATTTTTGCAAAATACAAGAGACTTTACCAAACATGGTCAGGATCGGTCCATTTTTGGACCTAGACCCTTTATAGATATGGCATCCGATATGAACTTTTTCATATCTGCAGCCAAAAAAATTAATAAAAATCCCACTCAAATTTGGTTTTTGCTTATTTTCAATGTCCAGTTAGTTGGGCCTAAGAGATAGGGTTTCTAAACGCATGGTATAGGGTATCGTATAGTCGGTCTAGACCGACTATAATTTTCTTACTTGTTTTTTGATGTTGTTGTGTTTGTATACAATTTGAATTTTTATTGCCCACAATATACTGGAATATTGGCTATAAAAAAGGCACTTGGCTAAACATAATTCACTAAGAGCAAAAATGTGTATTGCTTAAAAAAAAAATAAAAAAAAATTATATCCACAAAAACATTTCGTATAGCCGTTGTTATTGTAAATTTTTAAAGTGTCATAAAATTTACAATTCCTAAACCGCTTCTAAGGGAGCGCTGAATTATAAAATGTGTTTTTTAATACAATTGTAGTAGAATAGAAAAATTTATTCTAAAAATGATTTGGGGGCAATTTATAATATAATTTATGGGTATGAAACTTTTATTAGCAAAAAAAAAAATGTTTGCATTTATGGATGATAAATCTTTGCAACAAAGATTTAAAACTTTTTCTGTACAATTATCTGTAATCCCAAGAAAGATTTTTCACTTCCATTAAAAGATAACCAAGGTAATTGTACCTTCGTCCGAACTAAAGGATGTAAACTGAAAATTAATTACATTCAGGCATGTCACAGAAACAAATTCTTCTTCAGAAAACGTAAACCTACAAATTTTATCGATATGACACCATTTTCAATTTCTTAAGTGGAATTGATATTTTAAGAAGCATAGATAAAACAATAACTATCCACAACAACATAAAATTAATAAGAAATACTACTGGTTTATTTATTTTAGCAAAATATAGGCATTTCAATCTTTAAAATAAATTTTATTACCAATTTTAGAGAAAATTATTTTTTGATGACGAAATATACAAAAATATAAAATTGGCTGAAATTTTGATTTCACTGGCCAAAAGTCTAATTTTTTAAGCTAATATATCCGGATTAAGGTAGCCAAAAAATTAGGTTAAACTATTGCTAATTGTGGGCGTGGCATGCTGTCAAACTCAACTGTTTTTTAATTTCAGAAAAATGTGATTTTTTTTTGTTTTTTATCAAAAATAAATGGTTACTACTCGCAAGCTATCATAGATAATAACCTGTCTATAGTTGCTGTAAATGGTCGCAACTCTACCGCTTAACATGAGGGGCGTTATGAAATATTTATGAAACTACTATATTTTTCTCAAATTGCAACTTTAGTCGAATAGAACTGCTAGGGAACAAAAGGGAATAATAAACGTATACCACCCGGAGAAAGGTGAAACTGTCCTCTTTAACCAGAACACTTTTTTCATTTTAAGGAAATTACTTTAAAAAAACTTCAAATTACGATAATTTAAACAGCCTTATAAATACTCGTATACAATGGTGTATTGACTCTAGAAAATTTGGAGATTATGTTAAGGAAACTGCAAAAATATATATAACCAACTACCCATGGAGAAATATGTCTGCAACAGTTCACAAAATCCTTTATCAGGGAGAGGATATCCTCAAATATCATTTGGTGCCACTTGGAGATCTATCAGAGGAGGCTTAGGAAAAAAGGAATAAGGATTACAGATTTTATAGAGAGCACAAGACTAGAAATTTTCACAAAATTCCACAAATGAAAATATTTAATATATTATTGGCATCGTCAGATCCGTTCATCTCCAGCATTCGAAATCAATTGAAAGTGGAACATCGAAATTTAGATGAAGAATTCAAAAAGCTACTAAAGAACAGAAATAACACAGAACAAAATATGGAATATTTTCAATCAATATTTTAAAATTATCAAATTTGACAGCAAAAAATAATAGATTTTTCTGTAGTAATAGCAAGATTTTTAGATAATATGATTAACGTTTTTTTTAAGTGTAAATATTCTTTGAGTGTAAACAGATTTGCAAATTTGACAACAAAAAATTTTTATTTTTTCAGTAATAATAGCAAAATCTCCAGTTGATTTTACTATTTTTTTTTTTTAATGTAAAAATTTTTTTGAGCGTAACATTAAAAAATCCCATTATTACAAAAAATGTTTATAATTATTATTAAAATCCAAATATTAAATTTTGTAATAAGTAAAAAAATAATAAACACATATTTCACTCTAAAAGCTTAAAAAAATCAAAAGTTCAACTTTGACCTAGAATTCCTTAAAAAGTCCTCAATTAATTTTAATGTAATTAAAACTGAGTCAAGCTGAACTAAATATCTATCCATTAAAAAAATATTTTGTTCGGTTCAAAAGTTACAGAATTTTGGCCAACGAAAAGCGATTTTCAGCCACTGTGCGTCGTAAACTTACTACTGCCATCTTTTGTTTAGTGCAAAATGTTAGTTTTTTCTAACAAAATACAACACTGACAGCAAAAAGGCGAAAACAACCGAAAAAGGAAAACAACTGATAAAACATGTAAGTATTAGAAGATTTAGGAAAACATCGCAGTTTTTATTTATTTATTTATTTATTAGGTCAATGGAATAAATCCTTACAGACCTGTATAAATGATATAATTACATATGTACATATATTGAAACAATTAAATGATTTAAAAATAAAAACAAATAGTTAGGAATTTAAGAAAATAATGATATTATGCTTAATTACATCAGTGTTCAACGAAAAATCAATTAATTGATAAAGATTATTATAAACACAACAAATTCTTCTAAAAGGATCAGCTAGAGCATAGTTGATTTGAAAAGATTTAACAAAGAGTGGTTGGAATTGGCGTGATACTCGTTGAGGAACATTAAAAGTTATGTTGTTGACAAGAAAGTCAGAACAGATTTCACCATTAATTAGGTTGATCATAAATGTTACTTTTAGCATAGTCCTACGGCTTTCCAAAGTAGGTAATTTTTTTAATTTAAGTCGATCAACGTATGAAGGTAGATTAATTGCGGAATTCCAAGGTAAGCCACGTAAGCAAAAGAGTAGAAATTGTTTCTGTACAGACTCGATTCACGGCAAGATTGTATTTTTCTTGAATTCATGGAGTGCCATCAAGTTATAGCAAGGGGTTCGTGAAAGGAGATCGGGTTGTTGTGGACTGTCATTGGGCAGACCTGTCAGACCATTTATTATTATTATTATTATTATTATTATTATTATTATTATAGAAATAAATCCATCCCTGCATAGGTCCGCATATGCTAGAGATTACTCATCCCTGGTACGTACCACGGGATAAGCTCTGTTTCAGCATAAGCTGTATGAACTATGGTTTTGGAATTATTTATTAATTAACTTCTTCTGGCCCACCATCTACAGAAAAACCACCTCAAACGCATCCTTGTTGCGACGATAATACCTAATGAAGATAAAAGAGGTACAAATATGATTTTTGTTTGTAAACAAGTGTACATGCTATATATCTGTGGTTTTCTGAAATAACCGCGTATGTCCATTTTTGTCAGTTTTGAGTTAACGATACCAAATATAATAATTTTTAACGCTCTTTACATGTGTTTAATTAAAAAAAAAATATTGACCATATCTGAATTTTTTCTTTAAATAACGACGTAACTTAAATGTTTATTAAATTAATTTGCAGCACTAACGACGTATGTCAACCTACGTTTGATCGCTGACATTTTTTTTCTCAGAAAACGACACATAGCGACATACGATGTTATTAATGAAAAAAAAAATTTAAAATAATATGGATTATTTTTCAGTTTATAACCACTTATAAAAACTGTTGTGTTTATATCTGTTATTTGTTGTCACTATTATTCTTGATATGTTGTTATATTCTCACCCTAAGTCCCGTTAACTTTCTGTTGACGAAAAAAATCAATTTTTCAAGCAACAACAACTTATGTCTAAAATGTAGATGCACTGGTAGCTTTCTTTTTCAAAGAAAACGACATTTGTCGACATAAGTTGTTTTATCTGCACATATTTTAAGTGTAATTTACATATTGTTTTTTCGTCCTTCTCTAGGATCTATTCCTCTTAAGGTTTTTGACCCAAAATTTTTATAAAGTATTCATTGCCCATGTCTACAGGACTGTGAAATAAAAAGTCCTAAAAACTTTATATCGAGCCCATAATTTCAAATACAATGTTTTTGGCTCTCCTGAACATTACATTTCATTTGGACTGACAAATGATCTGATGCATCCCTAAAATGACGTTGACGCAATTTTTTAGCGGTTTAGTTCCTCTATTGCTGCAACAATGGATATGCACGGCATTTTTAAATTTTTTATTTATTTATTATTTCGTTATTTATTTTACACTAGACAGTTCTACAAATTTCTCTTTATTTTCTTTTTCTTTACAACAATCAGCTGTGTACTTTCGTTACGTTGCCATATTGAATGCACAAAAATAATTTTTTTTTTTTCGATTTAATGAAAGCGACAAATTTCTGATGAATCTAAAACGAAATCGATCGATTTAGTAATACGGAATCAAATCGATTTCGATTTTATTCTGTGACATGCCTGATTATCAAACGTAAATAAAAACAAAGATTTTCTTTTTGACAGGGAATTTCAATAATACAGTTTAGCGAGATAAGCAAAAGGTAATAAGTAGTATTAGAGTATATTAAAAGAACCAAAAAAGTTTTGATGAAAAATAAAATTTTGATTCTTTTAAGTCAAATATCTCCTAAACTATAAGAGATAACAATATACTGTGTGCATGGTTCTTGATAACTTTTTATGCCGATTGCAAAAAAAAATATGTAATATTTCGAAAGGTTATATCGTTGACTGCAGTCACCCTAAATATATTGTACCAATATGATAAATAACAGCCAAAAAGAAAACGTCATCAGGAAATACATATTTTATAATAAACTGTAGTATGCTGAATTTAAATGTGGCAAAATTTTTTTTTCATATTTACAGTTTTTAAAATATTTTTATAATGACTTTGTCTGATCTTTGTAACTACCAAAAACATTTGACCTAAACCCATCTTTTATTATGCCGATACCCTTAAATTCTAATGGCATTCCTTTTCTTTTTTGGCCAGAATTTATTATAAATTTCTTAATTATTAATTTTTTTAATATTAGTAGAGAAACTATTAAGATCTCTTCATAAAAAACCAAAGAGAAATACTTTTTTAACACAGCCGATGTTAAAATATCCAAAGTCAAAAAAGTAAATTTAGACGACACTTAAAAAAACAAGTTTAAAACAAGTAAGAAAATTATAGTCGGTCTAGACCGACTATACGATACCCTATACCATGCGTTTAGAAACCCTATCTCTTAGGCCCAACTAACTGGACATAGAAAATAAGAAAAAACCAAATTTGAGTGGGATTTTTATTTATTTTTTTGGCTGCAGATATGAAAAAGTTCATATCGGATGCTATATCTATATAGGGACTAGGTCCAAAAATGGACCGATCCTGATCATGTTTGGTAAAGTCTCTTGTATTTTGCAAAAATATATACAAACAAAATTTGAGAAGAATCAGTGCAAAATTTTTGTTTTTTAATAGATTTAAGTGAAGATCGGGAAGCAGCTCTGTATGGGGTCAAAGGGATCATTTTTGGACTACTCATTAATGGATGTAATGAACGCATACAAACCCAATTTGAGTAAGATCTATATGACAATTTGGATCTTATGGCAATTTATGTCGATTTCATATGGGTAATTTGTATGGGGGCTAGGTCTGAACATGGACCGATTCTCACCAATAGCGTTCATCCCATGGCCGATAAAAGCTTATATACCAAATTTCATCAAAATATATTCATATTTGCGACCTGCAGTTTGATTACAAACTTTACATGGACACACAGACGGACGGACGGACGGACGGACGGACGGACATTGTTAAATAAACTCAGAAAGTGATTCTGATTCGATCGGTATAATTAAAGATGGGTCTAGGTCAAATATTTTTGGTTGTTACAAACAGCAGCACAAAGTCATTATACCCAAACCACATAGTGGTATAGGGTATAATTAGTTTTGCTTAAAAATATTGGCAATTTTAGTTTTGGAAAGTCATATTTCGTTTGTTTGATAAATTTCCAGATTTTAGTAAAATTTTTATCGAAATTTAAGTTTTTCAGATTTAAATTCAAAAAAAGTAATCCTTAAAGTTTTTCCTTTAATACCTACATTTATCTCTGGATTGAAACAATGTTTCGCTTAAAAATTTAAGAACGTATGAAATATATATAGGTAGTGGTAAAAATAATGTTGTGTTGCTTTCAAACCACTACTGGTGAAAACGAATGTGTGTCGTAAATACTATAATCATGTTCTAATATACTAACGTTCTATTTTTCACCTAGAAAATAGGCTCGACACACAGGTACATACGCAAAATATTGTTGCTTGTTTTTTTTTTTTTTTTTGTAGCTGAGTGTGTACGAGTTTGACTGCTTGCATGCAATTTTCGATGCAAACAACACAGAACGGGGAGATATGGAAAATAAATTTAAAAAATACTTTAGAAACAGTTTTCATTTAAATTTTTTTTTTAAATTTTCTGTAAACCGAAAGCACAACATTGAACAATGTACCTGTAAAAACACACACACACGCAAAGTTGTGCCACAAAATCACTCACAATTTTGAGGTTTAAAAATATTGATTGTTTACCCTCAATTGCAGTTGGCGTTAACGTTACTTGCATATAAAGTGAATATATTGTTAAGGCAGGCAACAACACTCATAGCACTTATACTACTAAACACAAAAACTACAGGGTTTCTTAGGTACATTTGGAATTTTCCTTCAAAGAAATTTTTAAATTTTAAGTCAGCATCTAATGGAATGCAACGATTTCCCTTTTAATACTCTGCAATGGTGCCAGAAGGATTGCTTGTTCTATTATGTGAACTTCGAAAGCTTAACGTCAAGCTTATATCCAACCAATTCTAATGAAACTTGTAAAAAGCCAAGGCAGAAGGATATTTAAATTGAAGAAAACATTATTTTGGAGGAATAAACTTAATGGTTTCTTTTTTTGTTCGTTTAAAGAATACAAAATTGTAGTTTAATACAAAAGAATTGTGAAACATTTTTTTATTTTGTTAATAGAACACCTTTTTTCCATCAAAATAAAAAACACCCTAGTTTATGCTTAGAACAATAATAAACATTTTGCGTTATCAAACACAATCAATAACGCAAACAATGAAGGGAAAAAGGTGGTCTTTTGTTATGAAAAACAGCAAAATTCATTGTTATAGCCTTGTTAAATAAAGAAGACAATTGTAAACTGGTAAACACTTACACACATACTCAAGAACTAGCTCTGAATAAACTTTGAAGAATATGTTTGTATTGTTGGACAACAACTTGAATCTGCCTTCTTTCCATTTATGTGCGGTTTTATTAAAACAACAATAGTGAATGAGACAAAAGGAACGTTTTCCTCTAGACATTTAATTTAATTGTCCCTTTAATTTAAAAGAAAATTATATGATTTTTCATGTTAACTTCAAAAAAGAATTTCTTAAACACTTTAACGAAAAATATCATTATAAAAGGCAGTTTTGTAGAAAATAGTTTTTGAAGTTGGTTTTAAAAAAATTTATACGAGTGTAAGCTGAAATACATAATACCAGTTAAATCATCAGAGTCTTAGAATCTAAACAGTTTTTAATAAAATAGAGGTTTCTAACTCTATGTTTTTAAAAATAATATTTTTTTTCCAATAGTGCGTAGAAGAGAAGAAGAAAGCATATATTCCTAAACATTATAACTACTCTGTAATTTATTTTTTTAATCAGACCAACTTCTGACATCAAGCCTTAATCAGTAATTATACATATTAAATAATGTAACAATAGTTATGTTATAATTGATTAGATTGTTTAAATATGAAATTTTTTACACAAAAGGTGGCTGTAAGTTTTTAACCTGCATTTGTAGCACATATATTCGTACTTGCCCTTTTTGGTCAAGCCTACGAGCAGAGTGGTGGCTAAGAATCAGTTTTCGCACCATACAGATTTTACTTCTTATTAATCAAAAGATTCAGCATTTACTAACAAGAAATTATTATTTTGTTTTTAAATAGAAAGAAAGGCGAACAGATTAATAACAAATATGTTAAACAAATTAAAGCAACTAAATTTAAATTAAACTTAATCAACAATTAAAAAAGCGTGTTTTTAAAGAGTACTTTAAAAAAATGCGTTTCTTAAACAAAATGGTTTTTTTAAGGTTCCTATATTTTTTGTAAAAAAATGCGTTTTCTTAAAAAAGTCAGTTTTCGTAAAGAATATGCACTGTTTTAATAAAAGGAAATTTTTCTACCGTTCGAAATATGCCAACATATTGTAGGTACATAAGTTTCATTTGTCAAATATCTTACAATTAAATATATATTTATTGTAAATCTGTTTATAGGAATCAATATTTTTTTGAATATTTTGGATTCATTTTTGATGTTGCTTATGTTATACAGTGTATAAAAAAAAAATTGTGTAGGTTTTATTTTCCCCATTTTTCATTTCCAAAATATTGTAGTAAATTATTATTGATGATTGTGCCCTTTATTTAGAAAAATACGATTTCTTAAGAATGGTGCACTATTAGAAAAATTATTAAAAAAGTGCACTTTTTTAAAACTGCTGCAGTTTATCGTTATGTACATATCGTTATCGTTATGTAGATTTCTCAAAAAATAATATAACGAAAAAAAGATTAATTCCCACACGGCCGACGAACACATGACCCACTGTTTCTCAGTCTTGCTCACACCCCACCGACCTACACCGCCTCTTAACATTGCATCAACTAACGTAAATGGTGGTAAGTTATGCTTGCACCTTTTTGGCTTTATTTTTGTAGCTGAGCGTATATTATATAGGTATATGGCTATGTATATATGTTACACAACAACACTAATGTTCGAAATAATATTTTTGTTGTCTTTTTTATTTCATATGTATGTATATAAAGATATTTACAATATTTGAGATCTTACTTCTAATAAATAGTACTGCAGCAAATAAAAATATTTTATCTAATTTTACAACTCCTGTAGCTCAATATATGGAGAAAGCTATTAAAAAAAACCTAATAATGTACATCAAATAAAAGTTTTATAGGAGAAGTGGTACCAACACGAACTCTTCACATAAAAATAGAGAAAACAAGTAAGAAAATTATAGTCGGTTTAGACCGACTATACGATACCCTATACCATGCGTCTAGAGACCCAACTAACTGTATATAGAAAATAAGCATAAACAAAATTTTGGTGGGATTTTTATTAATTTTTTTGGCTGCAGATATGAAAAAGTTCATATCGGAAGCTATATCTTTATGGGGACCATGCCCAAAAATGGACCGATCCTGACCATGTTTGGTAAAGTCTCTTGTATTTTGCAAAAATATATACAAACAAAATTTGAAAAGAATCCGTGCAATATTTTTGTTTTTTGAAAGATTTAAGTGAAGATCGGGAAGCAGCTCTATATGGGGCCTATGACTAAGAGTTGTCTCATAGGGATCATTTTTGGACTACTAATTAATGGATGTAATAAACACATACAAACCCAATTTGACTAAGATTTATATCATAATTTGGATCTTATGGCAATTTATGTGGATTTCATAGGGGTAATTTGTATGGGGGCTTGGTCTGAACATGGACCGATTCTTACCAATTTCAATAGCGTTCATCCCATGATCGATAAGAACTTATATACCGAATTTCATCAAAATATATTGATATTTGTGACCTGCAGTTTGATTACAAGTTTTACATGGACACACAGACGGACGGACGGACGGACGGACATCGTTAAATCGAATCAGATAGTGATTCTGATTCGATCGGTATAATAAAAGATGGGTCTAGGTCAAATATTTTTGGTAGTTACAAACAGCAGCACAAAGTCATTATACCCAAAACCACATAGTGGTATCTATATATAGTATATAAAATGGAATGTGTGTTTATTTATTTGTTTATTTGTTTGTTTGTACCTTATAGGAGACCAAACCTCTGGACCGATCTTCCTGAAATTTTCACAGCATTTAACTGGGACTCTGGCATGATTAATATGGTACCTTTTTTCGGCCACGCCCACTTTTACGCCCACTTTTTTAAAATTATGTAATTGCTTCCATATAGTATTTAACATATTTACTTCAAATTGTATATACAATATACTCCAGGCGAGGTAGAAATAAACATTTCTTACGCCACGCCCCCTTTTACGCCCCTTTTCACGCCAAATTTTGTTTGAAAGTTTTAAACTTTTGTTCTCTGTACAAATTTGTTCCTTCCAACGGATTTTTTATTTGGTAGTATATTGCTCTTAATACTGTTAACGTCGCCATATAACTATGAACCACGCCCACTTCACCGCCACCTTTTTTTAATTCAGATACTTACTTATACCACTAACAATGTTTGCTATACAAAATACTTTTTTTGTAATATGTATTTACCTAAAGTTTTATACACTTTTTATCTACAGGTAAGGTAGCCATACTTTTTTTTATTATCAAGTCCCCCTTTTTCGCCCCATTTTACCTTAAATTATAATTAATCTGCTTTCAATCTATATATATAAAAACGTTGGTGCATTTGTTTGTAACGAATGATCGCCGGAACCATAAGAGCTATCGAGGTAAGATTTGCACCATAGGTTTGGTTCGAACTCTTCTGTGTTTCTTTTTTAGCTTTAACCCTCTAGCTGGCGTTGGGGTCAAGTTATAAACAAAATTCTTATTTTCAGCGCGATTTAAATGCAATTCAAAATGTATGTATGTTTCGTCATAAGAAATTTTTCTATGTGTAAATGGACCCGATAGGTGGCGCTGGGGTAAAGTTATTTCGATAATTCTTATTTACGATGTGATTTTAATGAAACTAAGAATGTACATATATGTATGTTAGATGATGCCAACCATTTTTTATTGGTCCCGGTAGATGGCGCTGTCGTTCGAAAAATAATGAGTTGTCAAATTTATATAAATTTTATAAGTTACAAAATTCACAAACGTTTTTATATATAAATATTCTAACCAAAAAGGAAGGAAAAAGCCGCTACATTACTGCATGGTGGTCGTACAGCTCATTCAGCACTCATGTCACCGTTAAACGTACAAACAAATGAGAATGCCGTCTGTAATATCAAAAAACATTTCAGTATGGCAAAAGTTCTGCAAAAATGCATTATTATTATTTGGGATGAATGTACCATGCCTCACAAACATTCCTTAGAAGCATTACATAGAACTTTAAAAGATTTGAAAGGCAATGAAAGACTTTTTGGTGGAGCTCTCATTTTTTTATCTGGAGATCTTCGCCAAACATTGCCACTCATACAAAAATCAACCTATGCTGACGAAATAAATGCCTGCTGAAAATCACCAACATTATGGAGTAGCGTTCAAACTATAAAATTAACAACAAACATGCGAGTACGATTACAAAATGATCCAATGGCTGACCAATTTTCAAAATAACTACTTGATCTTGGCAATGGTAAAATAAATATTAACCCAACCAGTCAAACTATTAAAATATCCACAAGATTTTTGTCAATTTATATCGTCAAACGATGAATTAATTGAGTTAATTGTTGAGAGAATAATGCCCAATGTTATTGAGGCCACAATTCTCAAAGGCAAATTTAAAGGAGAACATGTTTTGCTGCCAAGAATTCCTATGATTCCTACCTACACACCGATAATATTCAAAAATTGCAATTTCCGATCAGATTGGGCTTTGCCATGATCATTAATAAATCTCAATGATAATCATTGCAAATATGTGGTTTGGACTTCGAAAACAGTTGTTTTTCCCACGAACAACAATATGTGGCATGTTCCCGTGTCGGAAAGCCAGAAAATTCATTCATTTACTGTGAGAATAATGAAATAAAAATATTGTTCACTCTTTAGCATTACTATAATAGAAATATATTGGTCATTCTTATATGTTACAATAAATATTTATTTTCATTTTCATAAAAAAACATGGTTTTTCTTTAACAGTTTTTAATTAATATTAACAAATGCACAAACATTTTTTTTTATATAGGTGTATACAGATTCAAACTAAAATAAAAAAATTCATTGAGGGCAAAACAACGTTTTCCGGGTCCAGCTAGTAGGGTATCAATATGAAACTACTCGAATAATTCTCTAATTATGTCAAACTCAGACATTCTGCACCGACTTTGACAGTGTCAAATTTCCCATATCTATATATAATGTTTGATGTTTAAACTGTTCATGTATATGGACTGTGGAATGTCTTTTCAGTAGGTTTTGTATGATTTTAAGGTTCTTGTTTGAAATATTTGGAGCTTTTTAATAAGTATTTTGCAAGTTTTTGAGGACCATACTTGACATCCATACAAAAATATTGGGTGAATATAAAAGTATTTTATATAAAAGTATTTTATTCTTATCTTTTAAGTAGGATTTTCAATTTAAAAGTGGAAAAAGTCCTCTGCCACATTTTACTGCTTTATTACAGGTATTCCGATATGTTGCTTAAATGTTAGTTTTTTTTTTATCGAATATAACGTTGCCATGAATTATTAGTGGCCTAGTTGGGACCCTTTAAGGAGATTTACTAAATGGAAATATTGTTACCCAAGTTTTTTTATTGTTCATTTTAACTTTTAATTTTTCAAAATATTTGGTACTTTTTCCAATACTTGACTGCATTTTTTTTTTTATAATGGCATAGGACAATTTACCAGAACTTATCAATGCACTGTCATCAGCATAAAATGATGCCGCGTTGTTTCTTGCTATTGTAAAATCTGAGGTGAAAATATAATAAAGCGTAGGAGATAGCACTGATCCTTGGAGGAGACCGGCTGGAATGTGTCTTGTAGAGGATGGAATATGGTTTATTACTACTAAAGTTCTTTTTTTAAAGAAAGCTTTTAATTAATTTTTGTATATACAAAAGCCAAACTTATTTAATTTATAAATTAGTGAATTATGTCAAATCGAGTCAAAAGATTTTTCGATGTCGAGGAAAACTATTCTAGTGCTTTTTGTTGCAAGTTCATTTGACTCAATTATATTAACAACTCTCTTAATTTGATGTCCTGTAGAGTGCTCTCTACGAAATTCAAAATCCTTTTAAAGCTTATGAATAATTTTTTCAAATATTTTGTC
The DNA here is from genome assembly GCA_963682025.1 of Cordilura impudica. Classification (NCBI taxonomy): domain Eukaryota; kingdom Metazoa; phylum Arthropoda; class Insecta; order Diptera; family Scathophagidae; genus Cordilura; species Cordilura impudica. Next base: position 182,882,492 of record OY821520.1, on the reverse strand, counting down.
TAAAACATTGAGAATACTTATTGGCCTATAGTTTGAAGGTAATTTACGATTTTTTCAATTTTTGTGCATTGGAATCACCCAAACGTTTTTGAAGAAATAAGGAAAATTTCCCATTTTTAAACAAATTAATTCCATCTAGCCCAGGAGCTTTGTTATTATTGAGATGAAATTTAATGTCTATAATTTCCGCTACATTGGTTAAAATGGTGTTTTTAATTTCAACTAGGATATTTTTCTATTTATGGTTTCAATATAATTATTTACTTGGTCGAGGTGTTATGAAGTGAAATTTTATTGTACTGCTCAAAAACTTCAGCAATGGCATTTGCTTTACTTTCGTTGTCACATAATTCAACAAGAGTAAGATTTCCTAAAAAAGAACGATTTCCCCTTATAGATTTAGTAATTTTCCAATTTTTTTTACTTTCATAAGGTGGCAATAAAATTGGACTGGTTTTTATTTTTATCTTCATTTAGATAAAAATTTACTAACCTATTCATTTGTTCTAAAATAAATGATAGCGTACGTCTGCAAGCTTGGCCTGCACACCTTTGAAGTTGACGCCTATAAATTCTACATTGTATTATTAAGGCTTTACTTATTGAGGATATTCTTTGCTACAATGAACTGAGACGTTTAGTTGGAACTTTATTATGAGCACCATTTATAATTTCGGTTAAACTCTTCAAAACCGTTTCTATTTATTGAATTTGCAACATTTCCAGTTATAGTGCAAGTGAGAGGGACGTGATCTGAATTCAGTCTGCTTGGATGCGTTTCTAAGTTGATCATATTTACATTGGAGTTTAACAAAGCTATGTCAACTGTAGAGGGTTGGGTTTAATTGGTTCGTTGACCAAAACGTATAAAATCATCACGGCCGCCCTAAGTAGAAAAAATTTCATATAGAAACAATCTATTCAATTAAAATATAACAACTTATCACAACGTTCACTAAATCGCTGACGAAGGCTGAAATGCCAGAAACCGGTCCGATTAAGAATAAGGTGTAGTTATGAATTTTAGATATATATGCTTTATTCTGCTCTACCACGCACCATTGAAAACAAAATCAAAAAATTGCATATTAATTACAGTATTAATTGCAATATGTCTGAAAAATGATGCCAAAATCCAACCAACTATTAAAAAATAAAAATAAATGTAATAGTTGGACTGTAATTGATGTTGATAAAGAACATTACCTGAATTATTGTTGTCAAAATAGTTCCAGCTGGTGTGACGTGCATTAAGATATTCCACAATGAAAAAAAACAAGTAGGAATATTAGTTAATTTGTTTAGATCATCTCTAAATTTATTGGTGTACTTAGGACAGTATCCTGAAGTAAAAATTCTTAATCGCCCATTAATATATAGTATAACGATTTAGGTAAAAGTTGAATCCCGAATGGCAATGAGAGCACCCTCTTCATGAGTGGGTCTATCATCTGTATATATCTTATAACTAGGGAGAATAAATTTGTAATGTTGTTTCTGGACCAGATTTTATTATTGTTGATTGTTTGATTTGTTGGGTTTACTGGTCAGTTTTTATTTTCAGCGCAATTGAAAAACCATCAATTCGCTTTTTCTCCTACGCGTTTCGAATGATATTCATCCATCTTCAGGAAGCCTTTTTTATTTAAAAACACATTTAACATTATAAACAAATTACAATTTTTGTTAAAAACTACTTACAAATAAAATATATTTTTCAACACAAATTTTTGTATGAAACAAATTTATAAGTGTTACGTCGTATTTTCAACTATTGTTTTTCTTTTGTATGTTTTTTTTTTTGTTAATATCAAACTGTAGGCGCTATTTGTTCCGTCTTTGTCTTCTTTAAAATTGACAGCTCTCTCAATATTTTCCTGTATTCTTAAAGTTTCCAATGTCATTCTCTTGTTCCATTTTCTCTCAATGTCTAAAATATGCGCATTGTCAAAATCAGCTGAGTGTCCATTAGTTGTGATATGATGTGATAAGGCTGTTGAAGTTTTTTGTTTCTTGCGTCTGCTTTGTGTTCGGCTACTCGTCAAACACTTAAAAAAATATTCACGAAAACAAAAGACAAAATAAAACAAGAACAACAACACGATTTAGTATACGAAATAAAATGCTTGGGCAACAAAAGCACAAACAGCAACTGTGATCACATTTACATTGGTACAACTAAGAGAGCGCTTGGAGTACGAGTAGCTGAACACAAAGCAGACGCAAGAAACAAAAAAACTTCAACAGCCTTATCACATGATATCACAACTACTGGACACTCAGCTGATTTTGACAATGTGCGTATTTTAGACATTGAGAGAAAATGGAACAAGAGAATGACATTGGAAACTTTAAGAATACAGGAAAATATTGACAGAGCTGTCAATTTTAAAGAAGACAAAGACGGAACAAATAGCGCCTACAGTTTGATATTAACAAAAAAAACATACAAAAGAAAAACAATAGTTGAAAATACGACGTAACACTTATAAATTTGTTTCATACAAAAATTTGTGTTGAAAAATATATTTTATTTGTAAGTAGTTTTTAACAAAAATTGTAATTTGTTTATAATGTTAAATGTGTTTTTAAATTAAAAAGGCTCCCTGAAGATGGATGGATATCATCCGAAACGCGTAGAAGAAAAAGCGAATTGATGGTTTTTCAATTGCGCTGAAAATAAAAACTGACCAGTAAACCCAACAAATCAAACAATCATAAATTTGTAATATTGATTTAGAAAAATTTCATTGATAAGAGTTATGTCGATTGCAAAATAGTGTAAAAAAATGCTCAAGCTGAGCAATTGCTGAATTGATAGATTGCAATGGAGATTCCAGTGCACAACATTTTAAATTATCGGTGTTAGATAACATAACGAATCATATTGCCTTATACCCTCATTTTGTCGTATCTATTTCTGCATTTTTGTAGCTTCTCTAATGCATAAATATAAATATCTAATAACCGCTCATTAGGTAAATCATCACAATCACCTATTGGATCATTTTCAAAAGTAACATCAGTGTATGTGGCTCTATTTCCTCTAGTAACATCTGAGCACCTAATTCTGCTTACTGTAGGCGTAATATTAGCATTTCTTAAAGTTGTTGGGCTGTTCTCATGAGCACTTGGAATATTCGCAGAGTGTATATTTAAATCGGGTACAATGGGTCTTCGGTATGGTCCACTAGTTCTATTTGAGATTCTGCTACGGATCTCTAAATATTCTTTCCGGCTCGGATATATTGGCTCGTCAGCTCTATGATTGATATTTTTGAGGTTTCTTGCATAACAATTAAAACTTTTGAAAACAATTGGACTATTTATAGTATTTTTATTTATGAGACATTCAGAATAGTCATAATCACCAGCGCAAACTGGACAAACTGGCAGACGGTAGCAATTTGCAGATCCATGTCCATACGTAGAACATTTAGAGCATAATGTCGGACCCTTATTGCCTTCATAAGGATTCCTCCAATGTACAGCTATGCCATAAAAGAATCTTATTTTTATAATATTATGTTTAGCAATGTGTAACTTACTAAATTTGATCACATAGAGTGCATTGTCAATGTTGGGTCTTTTTGTTACGACTTCTTTAACAGTTGTTGCTACTACATTAAACGTGTTCTTAAATTCTTCAGTAATAGTAGTAATACTTAACTTAGGAAGGCCAAACAACATTATTTTAAATTACTTTTTGTCTTTAAATTGATGAGTATAGAATTTTGGCTTAGAGTTTTTAAGTTTTTTTTTAGAGCTTGTATGTATTGCATCATATTATCTGATATAACTTGGCTTCCAATGGACATTCTTTAGTATTTTTAACTTCGACCAATAAGCTCTAACACAGTTGTAAAGCAGTGTAATGAGTTAATCACTAAATCCTTGATTTCTCTTTGTTGTTCCTCTGCTACTGAGTAAGAATCAACATCATCGTCATCAGCTAATGGTATTACCCCAAAATATTCTTCTTTTCTTAGAATTCATTTAATCAGTCACATACAAGTTTACTAAATGTAAAAGGTGCATAAAAGATAACAGCAATTTCTATTATTTTAATATCAAGAGTACAATTGCAAAAAAACTATAAATAATATAGACAACAATATAGTGAATAGCAAATCGACAACCAGCATGGAAGGTAAGACTAGCTAGAGACTGGAAGTAATACTAAGCCATTAGAACCATACAACAAACACTCTGAATTAATAGCATTTTTTAGAAGTCGCTCCGCATTTTAGGCCATATCTTGTCAGAGTAAAGCCCGATTTTTCTTATTTTCAATACTAACCTGCGCGAGGTAATTACAAAAAATTATCCTATTTTTACCCATGTAAAGGTTTCCTTTTTTAATGATCGTGATTTCAAGAGGTAGACAGACGCACAGTCATGTGGTCGCATATTCATTTTTTGATCCGTTAAGACAAACTGATGTACACATTCTACACAGTAGGATACAAAAAGTGCAATTTTTACATATTATCAGATGTAGTATTTGAAGTAACAATAAACATACAATAATAAAAAGAATGCTTAAATGCTTTTAGCATACCTAAGCTTTTGCCGAAAAATATCACTAAACTTTCGTATACTGAATTGAAAGGGATAATGTCACAAGTTTTGGAGGACTTTGATGGACTGTACCAACTAAAAAAAGAGTTTAACTTGCAAAGCTGGAATCTGAAATTATTCATTGGCAGCTCAAATGGAAAGTTTCAACAGAAGTTCCAAATGAAAGCATAGATGCATTTTCTAACTGTGTGGAAGATATGTATATACCCTACTTTCCGAATAATAATTCAAATTTTTAGTTCATTGCCGGTAAGCAACTCAACAGCTGAAAGATCTTTCTCAACTTTGAGGATAATTAAAACATTGATCAGATTAACAATGAAGAAAGACTAAATGCTTTAGCCACAAACAAGAAATATTTACAGATGCTGTTTTAAACAAATCTTAAACAGTATTCTTACGGTCATATAACCTTCATTTTATACCAGAAACCACATTTTGTTGAAACTACTTACATATAAAACACCATTCCCAAGTGTAACTGAAAAAATATTAACTGAAATTCATGATTTTAATTTTAATTATAATTTAATTTAAATTTAAATTATCATTTAAAATTAAGAAGTTTTTATTTGAGATGTAGAAGTTGCCATTTAAAATCAGAAACTAAAATCTTTCACTTAAAATAGCAAAATTATCACTTAAAAATGTAATTTAAATTTCAGAAAGTTCCATTTGAAATTGAGAAAATTCCATTTAATTCAGAAATTTTAAATGTCAGTTTATACATAAATTATTGAATTTCAAATGAAGTTTTCTGGATAATAAATGTTGTTTTGTAAATTTCGATTGAAATTTTCTAACTTTCATAGATATTTTTTAACTGTAAATTGAATTTTTAACTGATAACTTTGTTTTGTTTAGTAAAAGATTTAAATTTCTAAAATTTCAAATAAAAATTTTTTAATTTCAGTTAAAAAAATTGTATTTGAATTTTAAAATATTAAGAAATGTGGAAAGCTTTTCTGCAAATAAAAAATATTTTGAAAAAGAAAATTTTTTTATAAAAAACCTTTCAAACTCTTCTTTAAGAAAAATTACTAAAAGTAATTTTTTGGGCAAACCTTAAAAAATATTTATTTAAAAAAAATATTGAGCCAAACCTTGAAAATGATTTTTTTAATGGTCTAATTTAATTTCATTGTGAATATTATTCATTATTATTATTACTAAACAATGTTATATCTTTTATCGTTATATAATAAATATATAAACTCTAATAATGCTTATCTAATGATTTTGCTATAAAAATTTGATTTGTCGAACTTTTGTAAACTATAATCTGTCATTTTGTAATTGCTTTAAAATATAAATATTTTGTCATTTTAGTGTTAATTCTTTTAAAAACTTATATAATTAATTATAAAACAAGGTATATAATCAAAATTATTTTATATCAACAATTGTTATTTTATTGGTAATGAATTTATTGAAAAACTTGTTGAGTTTTTGTTTTGTTTTTTACTTTTTACTTTTTATAAGTACATACATATTTAAATAACCCCACAAAGGGTTGAGTTAGATCCGCGCCTGCCAATAACTGACCAATATATCAACTTACTAATATATCAACTAACCAAATTCATAATAAGTCGTATTTGTATCGCCACTTTTTGGTGAAAATCTTGGTACAGAGTTTCCCAATATTCACTATTCTAATTAGAAGTAAGACTACCTCATCGACTTATAATGGGCAAGTGTGGACATACAGACGGATATCGCCAGATCGACTTTACTTCTATAAGGTTCAAAAATACATATAGTTTATGAGATCTTCGGAGCTTATTTCGATGAGTTAAAAATGGAATGACGAACTGATATATATCCTCTACGCAGTAGTGTGAAGGATATAAAATTTTATATTGTACAATTTTAAGAGTGTACTTCTAACTACTAAATTTCTTTTAATAACAAATTTGTAAAAAAAAAAAAAAAACAACACATTGAAATATATTTTTGAAGCTTATGCCGTTTTCTTTTCTGACAAAAAATGTCGCATTTTATTTGCACTTTTTTTGAAAAACGTATTTTTTATATATTCTGAATCAAGAGCAACCTTAGCTGATACATCAGTCGAAAGGTATCAAAGTGTTGTGTTCATAAAATGCAAAAAAATTTGATAATTATCCTCTTTGAAGTCATAGGATGACAATATTCAAAAAAAAAAGGGGGAACAATGGGGAAATATTCTCGCGCTATGACTTGAAAGAAGTCAGTTGCTGCAATTTTTTGCGATGGACGAGGGCTCAACTTTGAGACCGTTCGAATGATGTATGAGTTAAGGTTACTCTTAATTCAGAATATATAAAAAAATACACCTTTAAAAAAAAATGCAAATAAAATGCGACATTTTTTGTCAGAAAAGAAAACGCCATTAGTGTTTATGAGAAAAAAAAATAATGTAAATTACTTCAGAAAATATTTTTAACAAAATTGTTGTGCTGTTAATATATAAAGAGTTGAGCAACATTAGATTTCTTTATTTTTTTCTTTTTTCTTTTTTTGCTGGTGATCGACAATGTAAACTGAAAAATATTATAACTGAAAAAATAACATGGCAAAAAGTACAAGTTTTCTTCTATTTTGTACGGGTGTATGCCCGTATTTCGTGAAATAAGTTATTTTATTAACATAACACTAATGTACTCGTAAAATGAAACATTTTGCTATAATGTAATATTTTGTTAATGTTTTGCAATCCGATTTAAATGAATTTAATTAAACCTTTAAACAGACGAGAGATTCATTGCGGCTACCGACTTTATTGAGACTCGAATAGCGTTATAGTTAATAAACGAAGTTCGCGTTGATCACAATTCTTAATAGTAAATATGTCATCATAATAAAAAATAATTTGCTGCTTTAAATTCCTTTTGATAAAAAAACTTAAGATAAATTTAATTGACGAATTTCTTTCTGTATGTTTGGCTTTTTGTTCTTATTCTTTACATTTGCAATAGTTTTTTACCGCTGTTCGATTCTTCGGCCAGCAACTTTAAATTTGATCATCAGTTTACAAAGCAGGTCACTTCGTTAATCTTCTAATCTTAAAAGATAGTTTAAATTTCTAGTTTAGAAATAAAAAAACTATTTTAAGAAGATTTTTTAACAACTTATCAAAAAAGCCAAAGACCCAAAATGTCATTAGTGATATGCTGAAATTTTGTTCTATTTTGTCAAAGCTACTTCTGTTTGTTACTAAATCGACTGACTAAAAATTACTAATTTTTCCATAAATATTAACTATTTATATATTTTCTCAATATACCTCAACAATTACAGTGTAGGATCTACTGATACACTTTTTAAAAATAATAATAAAGGAACAGATAGAAGTTTTTCTCGCAAATGAGTTGATCAATCGTCTTTCTCACATAAAACCTGGACCTAATGCATATAAGAACATTTACAGCATTATCAAAAAAAAAAACATCCAAAGGAATCCAGAAAGTTATTACTTACGCAGAAGATTCAATAAAGTTCAACTTTTCTGTGCACATTTTTCAGATTTCTATTGAAATGATATACAGTAATATTCCTAATGAGGGGTGTTTTTTTTTTTTTTTTTGTTAAGACAGCATTTACGAAAGTGTTAGCTATCAAAAAAAATTTCATACTTTTTAACATTTATGATCTGTATACTCTGGCATATAATGATAAATAGATTCAAAGAGAATTATCCAAATTTACTTTGAAAATCAGTTATCGATTCGCGAAACTTATAGACGACTACGTGATTTTTATGGTGCACATAATCATCCATCTATACAAACCATAAATATTGCAATAACACCAAAACGTCGAAGGGTAGTGTGGCAAATTTATCGATTCGTCGTTGGTCGCAGGAATTGGGGCTATGTCCATACACTACGTGGGAAATGTTTCGCAAAGATCCTGGCCTACACTTATATAAGATCCAGCTGGTGCAGAAATTGAAGCCACGAAACCATCATATGCGTTGATGGTTTTTCGCCGATTGGGCTCTAAATTGGGCGATAAAATATCTGACCCGATATTTTATCGCAAATCGTATTCAGCGATGAGGATAATTTTTGGCTTAACGGGTTGGTTAATAAACAAAATTGCCGCATGTTGAATGAGACCAACACAGAACAGATACTACAGACTCCACTACATCCAGGAAATGCACCGTTTGGTGCGGTTTACACGCTCGTGGCATAGTCGGACCTTATTCAATAATCAAGCCGGTGCTCGCGTTACGGTCAATTGATTTTTTGGATCAATGATTTTTTTTTGGAAATATGGATGACTTTGATTCGTGCGAGACGTGATTTCGATAGGATGGCGGTACGTGCCATACAGCGACCGCAACCATCGACTTATTCAAATCAAAATTAGTCGAAAAACAAAGCAATTTTTATAGAATTGCATTAGGCAAATATCCCTTTTTTGTTGTACCTCAAAGTAAAAATTTAGTTTTATTTTTCAATAATCCTATTAATCAGTTAAAGGACAAAATTATATATATTAACAAACTGTCTATATTCAATAATTATGCATGTATTGTTAAAAAGAAAGCAATTTACTTCTTAATAAAATTTGAGCGAAAACACAAGTTATTAATTCATCTAAATGAGTATAATTTAACTATAGATATTTTTCACCGAAATTCTTCTCTGAATTGGTCAACAGCTTATCCTTCTCCCACCGGTATTTAGAAAGAAGGTAGTTGTCTCAATATAGCGTACAGCGATTTAAATTCCATAAGTTTACCTGATTAGTATTAAAAAAAATACACCGCCTACTCAACGGGGATAATTTTAGTTAATTTTAATTTTATTTTTATTATTTTTTTTTTTTTAATTTTTATATGTTTTTATTTCCCTTAGTTTTCAGCACACGTCTTAAGTTATCTGATGTTTTGTTGGGACCAAAGAAATTGACTCTCCTAACTGCATTGCAAGGCGCACTTCACCTTCAATTGTTTTAGAATAATACATTATCGCTCTAACGTACTCTTTCTTCGTTAATTTATTATAATTCAATATACTTTTTTCTTTAAAACTCAATTAGAAACTACAGACTTCATAAATTTCCTTTTACAATAGAACCACATTAATTTGTTGAGATTTGAAAATTTTTTTTAATAGGACACCACAAGGAAAGACTCAAGGATACGTGAAAAAATTTCAAAGGTTTCAAATAGTGGCAGGAAATACGTTGAACTTTTCTGGAAAACAACTTGATTTTTTAGATTCTAATTCACATTAACCACTCAAAAATTACCGGATTGTGTTGAGAAAATATTGTAGAATTTTTGAGAATTTTTTCCCGATGCTTTTCCTGGTATACATTAAAAGTTTATTATTTTATCGTCCTGAAGGCCCAGGCTTGACCATCAGAATGATACCAAATTGGATGTAGGCAACTTTGAAAGAAATCTTCAATAAAAAAAATGAAAAAACGAAAAGATCTCCTTTTTCCCTACCTTATATGTTAAATTGGGTCCGTAAATTTTGTGTTTTCTTTAGAGCATCCCTAAAAATTCGTGTTTTTTTTTGTATAAAAGTTCAGGGCTACCCACTAATTTTTTTTCTATTGGACTGAATATAATTCATGTACAATTGTTTGCCCCTATGAGCACGCCTTCCCTGAGCGATGGGCTTTAAAGGGCGCTATATGCGTTTTTGCATGACCGTACTGCTTTTGGACTTGAAGATTCTAGTTTTATTTATTTTAATGATAATAAAGAGAATTAGAAAGAATGAGCCCAATTTCTTTTCGATCTGAAAAAAAAATTGAATTATTTTAACGATTAATTAAAACGGCCCGTCACTAAAGCTACAGCTACCATCCTATTCATAGATTTGAAAAGAAACGCAAGTAGCCAATAACTATCAGAATAACGACAGAATAACGGAGAGAAAACAATACTAGTGTATTTTAAACACAGTTTCATTATTTATTTGCGTTTTAAACGCATAAAAAAATTTAATTCTTTTCGGCAATTTGTGATTTAAGGTTGCAAGATATTATAATATCGTAAGATTTACGTAGCTGTAATAAATATAATGTTTATTTAATTGGAAATTTTAACCACCGAATCACGGCACGAAACTTCCTTCTTGCAGTTTTATTTTATAATATTCGCCAAGGGAAATGAACCGTGCAAGAAAGTGCTAATCTAATTAAATAGAGTATATGATTTTCTAGGAAAAAAAACCATCACGGAATAGTGTGGAAAAATTGGTTAAATTACATGGACGTTGGCAAAATTTGCAAAAGAAATATCGAAGAAGACCACTCAAGTGCTCAAAGTTGAAGAACATTTATTTGTTCATACCTTGGAAAATCTCTTCGATATGGCGCACGCTGCTGAAGAAATAGGCAGCTAAAAATAAAAAAAAACCAACATTTCACCAAATTCTAGTCTCTCATCAGATTCATCATCCATTAATTCCATTGAAAATCCTCAAGGTCACTGTCCACAGTTTTTGGAAGAAAGGTAAAGGCATCAACTATGCAAAAAAAAAAGGGAAAAAGGAATTTCTTTCTCCGAAACTTGTGGCTACCCTCGATAGATGCCAATTGAGAATGCGTGACTCTGTGTATATTCTAGAAGCTGCATTAAAAGCACTTGGGCATAATATACATAATGAATAAATCTTCCATGCAAAGAATAAGAATACAGATGAGAAAAAAAACGTGTCGAAAATATTAAAGCAGATTTTAAAAATCTATTCCTGAAATGAATGAAATGATCGCTATTCACTGCGATGGTAAGTTATTGCCTGTACGAAATGCACAAAATGTTAAAGAAGAATGATTTCCAATTGTGATCACGTTTAAAAATGAGGTGAAACTTATTGCAGTACCTAAATTAGATCACGCAAGTGGAAAAGAGCAGGCTAGCCATATTAAATGCAATAAATGACTGGCTACTTTCTGATAAAATTCAAATTATGTACTGTGACCGTACATCTTCCAATACGGATCGCTTTAATGGTGCATGTGCGCTACTGAAGCAAGCACTAGAAATGGAACTACTTATATTTGGGTGCAGACATCATACACACACAGAAAAATAATTCACCAACCGAATTGTTCTCAAACTTAACAACTGAATTTTCGTTTGTATCAACAGAAATTTTATAGCAGCTAACCATTTTCTATTGTGATAAAATATTTACTGTTGAGCATATAGAACTGCAATTGCAAGCAACTCAAAATTCGGTTATTAAATTCATTGCAATTCGGTTGACAACATATTTGGTAGCCACAAGGACTCTGTTTTCTGTGTGTATACGAGTTGGTGTTGAAAACTATGTTTGATACCTAAATCCCTCAAGCTACAGTTAGCGCTGATGAACCAGTCTTTCAAAAGATGAATAAAAACTGGAACAGTATTAACTATAACAATATTCAAAATGGTACTTACATCGCCAGCTATATTAAGACCATAAATTTACATTTAATAAAATTGAAAACAAATAATATGTCATCAAATCATCAACATCAAAAAGAAAAAAAAAGTTAATACATTTTTGCATATAAAAGTTGTATAAGAGTATTGTACTAAGATGTTATATATTGCAATTTTGAAATGCCTTGCATTGTTTGTGGTTTGAATATTGGAATAGTAAATGAAAGGCTGTTTTGCCGATTAATTAACTGTCGTTGAATGCCTTGTCCAAGCGAATGGTCCAGGATAAGGACTTAATTAGAAGACTGTTTTGCCGATTGAATTGTTTTAGTTTTTATTGTTTATTATCAAGGCGATACACCAATATAACGTAAAAGTTAATGCAAGCACTTGAAACTTGGTTAGCCGGGGAAATTAATGGTTTTAATATTTCTCACACTTTTTATTGATTTGATTGACTCTTAAATACTAAATTATTGCTGATTTACACTTTTACATTAATTTCTGTTTAGTTTATTTACTTTTGCCAAATTATTGCGATTTTGGTGTGTTTGCATTTAAAACTGGGCAATGACCTATTGCGAAAACATATTACTTGCACAATAATTTTAAAATGTGTATGACAGACTTGGACATATACATACATAATAAATTCTAAGATATGATATACTTGTACATAATATTTAACGATACCAATTAAATGCTTTCCTTTTGTATTTTATGTATTCTTTGCGAAGGTTGAACAAGGATATTATGGCTATTATTTGGTAAGTACTTTCTAATTATAACTAATATTAATTATTAACTAATTTATATGACGTTAATTTCCTATATGACTTTGTTTCAATAAAATGCAAAAATATGTTTTGTCGTTTGAAAATAAACATTGATCTTCTCACCGAAAATCCATTATCTTGGGAAGACAGTTAATCCTGGTTAGAAATTAAATCAAAAGTTATTCACTTGAAACTAGTTAATGAGAGCGTTGAAAGAGCTGTTAAGCTCATGCAACAATTCCACGGATTTCTAACAGTGCCAGTAAGACAGAAGCAATATATATTGCAATGTGTTCAAGAGCATAGAAAAATATATCCAAAATATATTTTAAAAAGAAAATATACTGACACTGTTAAATAATATTTATTTCTTATTTCCTTTGTTTACCATAAAAATAAACGAAACAAAAATTTTCAAGTCCAAACACAGTACGATCATGGAAAAACGCATATTTCACTCTTTAAGGCCATGTTGCTTAGGGAAAGCGTGGGTGTATATGCGTAAAATGAGTTATATTCAAGTCAAGTGGAAAAAAGTAGCTGGTAAGGGACACTCTAATATATATATATATATATATATATATATATATATATATATATATATATATATATATGTATATGTATGTTATATATAGATATAAAAGAAACTTGTATAAAATTCTTCTTGGTTTTACTTTTAAAAACCTTCTAACGGTACTAGCAACAACTTTTTTCTTTTTAATCTGTTTCATCGGCAAAAAAAAAAGTTGTCCAAGAATACTGGTATAACAAGTATTTGCCAGAGGGCGTTAAGAAATTACTAAGTTAAGGCTTTATTCTGTGTAAATATTGATTTTATTTGGGAATTGTTTACATGACGATTACATTTCAAAAACAAACTCTTTCGTTTGTTGTGTTATTTATCTACAGAACATTGGTTTATATGATTATTTTGTAGCAATTTATTCCATAAACCATTCAGTTAAGAATGTGGTTTATGGAATACAAATATTTATCATAGATAGTCATGACGCTGTTTAATATTTATTTTTAGCAATGGGCAAAGTTTAGACGAAGATATCCGCATTTTACGTAGATATTACTTTAATTTTCTATTTAATGATTGATAACATGTTTTGGAACGCTTAAATAGTTGGTCTTATTCAATCTTTTTTTCATTTGCATCACTCTGGCACATTATCTTCAATATTTATTCTGTTACCACAACAATGTAATACATCATCAAGTGACATTTTGAGAGATAAGTAGAAAAACAGTCAGCAAAAGACGTTCTAACATTATACAGGTGAATATCTAGGGAAATGGTTAACTTGTATTTCGTTAGAACATTACCTGTGTAAGTTGAATACATTTTTTTTTTTTCGTAAAACCCAACACGACTAACAAACGTAAAAGAAACCATCATTCATCACGATGATATTTGTAAATAATGATACCCGGAGGACAACGTCCACTACGTTTATTGCCAGTGATAAATCACATTTGACAAAGATCAAAAAAAAAACACACACACACACACAGAAATACTAAAAAAATGTAAAAGAACAAATAATAGCAATCACTACTCACTAGGTATGTATTGCTTCCTACGAATACTGAAAACATGATAAGCTTAGACGTATGAGTATCAGGTGATAAATACTCATACGCCTAAGATTTCCTATGTACGAGAACTCCTTTAAAGATTTTAAAGCAAAACAAAAACTTATTTACTTTGATTATATATTGAGGAAAACGGATATACATTATTAAAAAGTTATTTTAATTTAGTTACTGTGCAAAAGAAAAATAGATTTCTATATAAAAAATCATCAAAAATCGAATAAATGTATGGGAATGTAACAAAAAAATTTAAATTTTATATTTTAACACAGAAATGAAAAAAATTAACAAAACATGTTACAGGAATCCCAAATCTCTTAAAACGAAACATTAATTACATTCTCAGAAAATAATTGTTAATTCCCAGAATATATTAAACATCATAAAAATAATAATACGTTCAACAATCAACAATCGTTGAATCATTAGAAATAAAAAGTCAGAATTAATAATTAATTGTTATTTTGGATTTCTGAATTGTTATTGTCAACTAGCATTGTTAAAACTAACAATAATGATTCCAAGTAAAAGCCCAATATCTAAATATTTATTTAAATAATTGTGTACAGCTATTTCTTTTTTTGTTTTTTTTTTTTAAATTTTTTTATTTACACATATACCTATTTTTTTAATAAAAATTACACAAAGAGTAATATAAATTTCAGAGCATCAATACCTGAAATAATTTTTTACAATATACATACATACTATACGATACCCAGCACCATGATTTTGGAGAAAAATTCTAACATCCATAAGAAGATCCATGAGTTTTACAAATTATTCTTATTAATTATTTTATTCGCCCTTCTTAAAATGTTTATTTAAATACAATTTTCTTTTAATTCAAACTTTGTTAGAGATATTTATAAACATTTTCCTTAATATTGCCTTAGTGATGTAACAAAATAATAGCAATAAACAAAAACGGTGTTTTCTACTGCTTTCTAGTTTAAATTCTATTAGTAAGTAAAAACAATTTGCATTTTCAATTCAAATGAAAATATAACTTTAATACACACTTACAGTTAACTTTAAGAACAAGATATTTTTAGTGTATAGAAAATCAAATCAAATTTGAGTGGCATTGTTATTAATTTGGGGCCTGCAGATATTAAAGATTTAATGTCAGATCATGACATTATTTAATGAAGTCACGTATTTTTCTTAAAAATACATATAAACCATACTTGAGAAAAATATATGCAAAAATTTTATCTTCATAGACTTATTTGGCCAGAAAACGGGCAGACAGACAGACAGACAGACAGACGGAAAGACATCGCTAAATCTACTTAAATAGTGATGCAGCATCAATCAGTACAATAAATGTTGGATCTAGGTCACATAATTTTGATAGTTACAAGCATCAGCGCAAGCTAATTATATCCACGGAGCGGTAGGAACAAAAAAAAAAATAGTGCATTAAATTCTTCTTGATATTGGCTTTATTTATTATATTTTAATGAATATCAAAGATCTCTGATTTTTCAGAATCGGTGCTCATTATAATTTTCTATTTCATTTGCTCTAAATTATTTTGTTTGTTTTTAAAAATTGATGTACAATAGAAAATTTTAACATTTCGATTTTATATGAACAGCTCGGTTTTAAAAAGCTCTCCACAAGATAGGAGTATCGCATGGTGGACCATATTTTGAGAAGGCTGCTAAAAATCATTTTTCTATGGTTACCGATTTTAAAGTTATGCTCTTCATTTGAAAGCAAATACCAGTGAACCATGGAAGCAAAAAAATTGCGACTCTATTTCAACTGTATCACAGCGTACAGGGTCTTCGAAAATGGACTTTCTCAATATTTTGTTAATATTAAAAATTTCTTTGTAAATTTTAATTTTTAAATGACTGTAACTTTTTTATTTTGAAAGATTTTAAAGTAAAATGAACTTCGTATAATTTTGTAACTAAGCTCTTAATGTTAGGAATTTAAAGTCACTGAGTCATTTAGAAATTAAACAAGTAAGAAAATTATATTCGGTCTAGACCGACTATACGATACCCTATACCATGCGTTTAGAAACCCTATCTCTTAGGCCCAACTAACTGGACATTGAAAATAAGCAAAAACCAAATTTGAGTGGGATTTTTATTAATTTTTTTGGCTGCAGATATGAAAAAGTTCATATCGGATGCTATATCTATAAAGGGACTAGGTCCAAAAATGGACCGATCCTGATCATGTTTGGTAAAGTCTCTTGTATTTTGCCAAAATATGTACAAACAAAATTTGAGAAGAATCAGTGCAATATTTTTGTTTTTTAACTGATTTAAGTGAAAATCGGGAAGCAGTTCTATATGGGGTCAAAGGGATCATTTTTGGACTACTCATTAGTGGATGTAATGAACGCATACAAACCCAATTTGAGTAAGATCTATATGACAATTTGGATCTTATGGCAATTTATGTCGATTTCATATGGGTAATTTGTATGGGGGCTAGGTCTGAACATGGACCGATTCTCACCAATTTCAATAGCGTTCATCCCATGGCCGATAAAAGCTTATATACCAAATTTCATCAAAATATATTCATATTTGCGACCTGCAGTTTGATTACAAGCTTTACATGGACACACAGACGGACGGACGGACGGACGGACATTGTTAAATCAACTCAGAAAGTGATTCTGATTTGATCGGTATAATTAAAGATGGGTCTAGGTCAAATATTTTTGGTTGTTACAAACAGCAGCACAAAGTCATTATACCCAAACCACATAGTGGTATAGGGTATAAAAATTTTTCCACAAAATCTCCTACTTAATAGAGCATAACTCCTGCCCATCAAAAAAAAAAAAAATCTTACACTCTTCTGTAGTCCGAACTCTGTCCAATACTCCTTTACCCCAATGTATACCTGCCAGTTTCCACCCGTGTGCACCAGAACAATTTATCTGGCCCAAGCTCAGATATTTTGTGCAAAATTTATGAACACAACAGTTTTCCACTATGTGTGCCCTGATGTTTGTAACTACCAAAAATATTGGGCTTATACCCATCCTTTATTATACGGATCGACTCAAAATCACTTTCTGAGTCGATTTAACGATGCCCGTCCATCCGTCTGTGTGTTATGAATACAAAAGTTGGTCGTACTGGTGTATTTTTTTGCGTGAGTTTATTTGTTTTCTATAGTGACAGAAAAGGAAAACGGTAGAGTTGACACGAGTTATTATATACTTATAAAAAAGACATAATGCGCTTAATTGTAAATTATATAATGGACAAAATCATTTTTATTTTGACACGTACACTTACATAGGTATTTTTCAAAAACATTAATAGTCGGAACTTGAGTTATATAGTTTAACCACCTGACAAAATGGGAAAAAAATTTAAATAACAGGTAAATGCTAAAAAAAAAAAATATCGCCACACACCCTTTTACGATATGAGCAGGTATGCTTCACCTTTTAAAGGGGTTAGGGTCTGTGTTTTTTATGCTTCAAAAGGTGGTAATAAAAGATAAAAAATTTTATGTTACTTAATTGCAAAAAAGAGTATTTATAATAATGTTTCCACAACAATTATTATTTTTGTTATTTTTATTACAGTTTGAACAATGGCTAAGAACTATTATAGAGATCTCGCAGATATTTATTTTCCACATAAAGATGTAGATGATATAATTTTGCACATACTGAGCAACCATTTCTTTAAAAATTGTAACCTGCGAGAATTTGAAATACACAAAGAAAAAATTACAAGTTTTACATCAAATTTGAAAAAATGGTACATTGAATGCTCTCATAGCAAGAAAAATATATACAAATGTCACCAAGACTGGTTATTAAAGGAACTTATTTTTGAGAGTTCATCCACAACTGCCAACGAAACTGGAAAAAAGGGTCGACCAGCAAAACCAATTTATGGATGTAGTGAAAGCTCTCGAAGGCGCAAGCTGGAGAATATCAATGAAGAAATTTCTCAAAGAATTATTAAGGCATCTTTTTTGCACCAAATTGAACCAACACAGAATATAAAAATAAATTTGAAATAATTAAAAAAATTGTAGAAGCGAGCTCAAGGCGCACAAAGAGGATTTTGAAAAGCATTCCTACAGTAATTGAAGATAAGAAATTTACTCCAGAAGACGCGTTCGCTCTATTTTTGGATTTGACTAAAAATCAATATAACGAATTGCGGAAGCGAACCAATGAAAAGAATTGTGGGATTTTTCCAGAGTATCGAGATTTAGTTCCTGCCAAAAAAGAATGCTTACCTTCACACTCTGCTATTAGTGTCACTTCAAGTTCAGCAGAAATAAAATTGCAAGATCTCCTTGAACATATTGAAGAATGATTGCTAAATACGCTTGATACTGATCACTTAAAAAAAATTGGTAATGGCAGCATTACTTTAATTTCTAAATGGGGATGTGATGGCTCTGGTCAGAAACAATACAAGCAATATAATGCCGAAAATTCATCAGATGCTAATTTATTTATCTTTCGTTCCATTGCGTTTAACCAAAATTTGTAGCTTCTTAGAGCCGTCAACTAGTATGATGTATGGAAAAATTAAATTCCTTCTTTAACAAAGTATTGGAGACCAATAAAATTTGCATTCAAAAAGGAACCAAAGATGTCATAACTGAAGAAGTTCAAAAAATAAAAGATCAAATTAAGGAACTTCAACCAGTAATATTTAGATTTGATGACCAAGACATTGAAGTACATTTTAAAATGTGTTTCACAATGATTGATGGAAAAGTTGCACAAGCTTTAACTGGAACAAAGTCAACGTCAAGCTACATTATATGCCAAAAGACATCAAGTCAATTAAGCCAACGATAAGACGATAAGACGATAGTTTTAAGGAAGCCTACGAATTTGGAATGTCCCCACTTCATGCTAGAATACGTTTCATGGAGCATATTCTTAAATTGGGTTATGATTTGGAATTTGGTCCGTTAGGCGAAACAGTGAGAAAAAACAAAGAACAAACAAATGAAGAAAAAAGAAAGCAAAAAAAAAAACAAATTCAACAAAAATATCTACAGCTAGGCCTCGTAATCGACCCACCAAAACAAGGGGAAGGAAACACAAATGATGGAAACACTGCATGGAGATTTTTTTCCGATCGAGAAACTGCAGCAACTATCACAGATGTAGATCATGAATTAATAAGACGATTCAAAATCATATTACAAGTTCTAGCATGCAGCAAAAAGATAAATGCAAAAAAATTTTGAGAGTACGCCAATAAAACAGCTATGCTATCAAATGTTGTATCATGGAGAACAAATAATTCAGAACAATATGCTACCAGTAGGAGATCGATCTGAAGAAGCGCAAGAAAAAAGGAACAAAGACTACAGAATCTTTCGCGAGCACAACACAAGAGAAATGTCCAGATGTATCACTATTTTGTTGTGCACTTCAGATCCATATATGTCCAACATTCGACAAAAATGGAAAACTACCTCTATTGAATTAGAAGAAGAAGCTAAACAACTTCTAGAAGATGAAAATCAAGGCTATTTAGAAGAAATATTTACTAAAATTGTTTGATTTAAAGTAGTTTTTCAGTACACTAACAATAAATCAAGAAAAATTGTTGACCATATAAAAAAGAGTATTTATATAGTTAACAATTTTTCTTGATTTAGAATTTTATAAATTTGGAATAAAAATTGATGTAACCTTTTAACATTTCAATTTTGCACTAAAATTCAGCTAAAAATGAAAATGTATTTTAAACCCGCCATAACCTTTTTTATTATCGGCCGGTATTTACGTTTTATAACAAAAATGGTAGGCTTAAGTCCCACCTATCAAACAAAATTCCAATCCAATCAAAAGTTATGGATTTTTTACCGCCTTCTCGTGAAACGGTCCACTGTCCGTTTGTTCTAAACCGACCAAAAACGCAATAATGTGATAACTTCAAATGAGAGTTTAGTGTTGTTCAACGGCAGTATGGACGACTTCTTAAGTAGTTTGTAATACTGTAGCCATTACAACACATCGAATAATCGAAAAACCGAAATCGAAAAACCAATAAGCTGATTATTGGCACAGAAATATTATTGGAATATTATCTACAAATACTGTAAATATTATCGATAATTCGATAAATAGCAGAACTACATATTCGGATTTATCTGTTGCTGTTTAAAGATTTTTAAGGTTCCGAAAAATTTCCAGAATTTACAGAAAAGAAGGGATTTTTTTTATTATTTTAATTTTTAGCCATTTTGTCGATATGGTTAAAATGTTGTTTCTAACAATTTTTTTTTTTCTAATTTAAAATAACGATCTCAAACGTGATGAATATTATATATACAACGAATTTAGTCATGACAATTCTTGAAAATTTTATGCCAGTAAAAACAGCTGTTTAAGTAATTAATATTACTCCTTGAACATACTCTGCCACAATGGAAAGTTTCACTCATCAGATCACAATGATACTTAAATCAGGTACAGATTTTATTAAGGTTGAGTCGTATAGACCAATAAGTTTGTTGTGGAACTTGACAAAAGTACACGAGAGAAATTTGATTAATTGGTACCGAAACCCGGGATTTAGATGTTTTGCCTTGATCTGTGCTGTCTATTGGATTTTGACTTGGAACACATATTATATTGGAGGTTTTGATTTGCTTTGTGAAACTGTTGGCTTGTGCTTTTGCTTAACTAAATACTGACTAATTAGATAAAATAAATTGGAAATTTGCTGTCTATTGGAGATTGATTTGTTTACTATTGTGCCTGAATATTTATTTGGTTTGGTAAAGTCTTACGTTGCTGTTGCCGACATCTGTGATTTTATTAGAAGTATAAATGAAATTATTTTTATTTTAAAATGGCGGACACTTCAGTTATAATTGAAGAACAAAAGCTCAGAGCTATGAATTGAAAGCAGGGAAAACTCGCGGTTATGCCCAAATGGTTTTTGAAGAAATTGAGTTGGTTACTCTGAAATTTAAAGATAAACATGAACAATTGCAAAGTATTGTACGCGAAAATACGAATAACATTAACGATATTCCATATTTTACCGAAGAAATCTTCTACCAATTTCAAGAGTTATCATTGTCGATTAGAGGACAAGTTTTTGATATTCTTAATGAAGTCTTTACTACACAATCACCCGTTTTTCATTCCACATTCACTGCACCCTCCCACAGTCGAAATGAAACGCTGCATGCCGAGGACCGTCTACCGAAAATTGATATACCAGCATTTTCTGGTGAGCATTTTTCATGGATACGGGATATGTTCATCTCGCATGTTCAAAATAATCAAGCCTTAAGTGATATTCAAAAATATTATTTTTTAAAAGGTTCGTGCTCAAAAACTCCATTGGATATGGTTAACGAATATCCGGCTTCTGAGGCCAGCTACATTTTAGTATGGAACGCCCTTAACTTTGATCTTAGCTCGAAAAACATTACCAACCACGTATTAAAAATTGTTAAAATTCTTAAACTCTAAAATTTATAAAAACTTTGTAAAATTTATTATTTTTAAATAAAATTTATTTTAAATAAAACTAAAATAAACCCTCATACTCAACATACATTTATTGATTAATTGATTAATTGATTAATTGATTAATTGATTAATTGATTAATTGATTAATTGATTAATTGATTAATTGATTAATTGATTAATTGATTAATTGATTAATTGATTAATTGATTAATTGATTAATTGATTAATTGATTAATTGATTAATTGATTAATTGATTAATTGGTTAATTGATTAATTGATTAATTCATTAATTTATTAATTGATTAATTGACTAATTGATTAATTGATTAATTGATTAATTTATTAATTGATTAATTGATTAATTGATTAATTGATTAATTGATTAATTGATTAATTGATTAATTGATTAATTGATTAATTGATTAATTGATTAATTGATTAATTGATTAATTGATTAAATGATTAATTGATTAATTGATTAATTGATTAATTTATTAACTGATTAATTGATTAATTGATTAATTGATTAATTGATTAATTGATTAATTGATTAATTGATTAATTGATTAATTGATTAATTGATTAATTGGTTAATTGATTAATTGATTAATTGTTTAATTGATTAATTGATTAATTGATTAATTGATTAATTGATTAATTGATTAATTGATTAATTGATTAATTGATTAATTGATTAATTGATTAATTGATTAATTGATTAATTGATTAATTGATTAATTGATTAATTAATTAATTGATTAATTGATTAATTGATTAGTTGATTAATTGATTAATTGATTAATTGATTAATTGATTAATTGATTAATTGATTAATTGATTAATTGATTAATTGATTAATTGATTAATTGATTAATTGATTAATTGATTAATTGATTAATTGATTAATTGATTAATTGATTAATTGATTAATTGATTAATTGATTAATTGATTAATTGATTAATTCATTAATTTATTAATTGATTAATTGACTAATTGATTAATTGATTAATTGATTAATTGATTAATTGATTAATTGATTAATTGATTAATTGATTAATTGATTAATTGATTAATTGATTAATTTATTAATTGATTAATTGATTAATTGATTAATTGATTAATTGATTAATTGATTAATTGATTAATTGGTTAATTGATTAATTGATTAATTGTTTAATTGATTAATTGATTAATTGATTAATTGATTAAATGATTAATTGATTAATTGATTAATTGATTAATTGATTAATTGATTAATTGATTAATTGATTAATTGATTAATTGATTAATTGATTAATTGATTAATTGATTAATTGATTAATTGATTAATTGATTAATTAATTAATTGATTAATTGATTAATTGATTAATTGATTAATTGATTAATTGATTAATTGATTAATTGATTAATTGATTAATTGATTAATTGATTAATTGATTAATGAATTAATTGATTAATTGATTAACTCATGCTGAAATTCGAGTTAAGCTGTGGCTTTTCCCATTATCCTGAGTACAAGTAGAATATGGTCGGGCACATCTGTCATATTGTTCCAACCCTTCTTCGCTGTTCGTTGAAAATGAACAGAGAAACCTCCATTGACGATTCCCTGAAGAGTTGCGACTGACACCGAGTACGATATATCAAAGCCCTTTCATTACCGTAAAAATCTCTATGAGAGAACTCTTAGCTTTGACGCATTCCCCTTGCACAGTCTTATAAAAATGGAAATTTTTTGTGCGAAAGAGAAGGGAGAAAATTTCTGACTGACTGTCGAGAAAGGTGTTCAATATTTTCAAAGGAAGAATATCTGACATTTTTTAAGCGAAAAAAATGTATTATCAGAAAGTTGTTCGGTCTGCTGTGGAATTACTTATATCTCTTCGTTTATTTCCTTATAAATATTGCATTCTTTATTGCTTAATCATGACGTTTAAATGAATTCTTAGCAAAAAAATGTACCTCTTACCTTAAATTTCGTATAAATTGGCTACTAATCCTATAAGTATTACACTACCATTAATTTGTCTTCATATAAGTAACAACATACACGTACCAACGTCTGTACGTGCAAACATGCATACATATATACATACATACATCCATACAAATAAAAGTAAAGCTACGAGTATGCTAGAAAATCTAGTTCTAACCACATAGACAAACATGGGATTCCATATAGTAACTTCATTTTCCAATAGAAATATAAAATGCTGTGATGGTAAAGATTTTCAACAAGTGAGATCATGTAAAAAACTAGTCTACTCTAAATTATTGTTTGTGGGTGTTTGCGTATATTAGTGAATATGCATGTGTGCGGGTGTTTAGCTATGGGTTTAAAGTGTAAACTAAACAAGAAGCACGGTGTGTCATGTGTGTTTATGTCAAAATCAGTTTGCTGTCTATTAATTCTCTAACGAAATGTCACTACATACATTGTTGTTTATAATCGTATGTTTGTATTCCACGTCTGCGTTTATATCTAGTGGTAGTATTAACCCTCTAACCGGCGAGACCACGTTCAACAAATGAACCAGAAATGCTTATTATTATTATTTTTAACAATTAACCTATAACTGTAGAGGTGGTGGTAAAATTTAACCCTCTCGTACTGTTTTTTTTTTTTACAAAAAAAAAGGTTTGTTAAATAGTATGTCTATTTTGTTGAAATTAATAAAAAAAAATTCAACTTTTTAAATTATAAATGTAGTAGTTTAAAAAAAGCAAATAATTATGAAGAAATGTTTTTTACACTCAAAGCGAAAATTTTAGTGAAATCTAGAATATTAAGTATTTTGAAGCAACATAACTAAAAAAAAATCTTATTTAGCCATCGCTTTAAGAAAGTAATGGTAAATACCCTAAAATATCTATGATAATTACGTGATATTAGCAAATTAATTACTTACAAGGATACTCCTGGAGAAGCTTAGAATTATACACCACACAGTGTCACATTTGGCCAATCTACAAAGACAGAAATAAAAAAATATTGTTAGAATGACGCAATTTCACAAATTTTAGATATTCCATCTTAAATGAAACCCAACCTGAAAGAATGGAGAGACCGGCACATATATTATGTATATCAAATAAAAGCTGCTGTAATGTATTTATGGCACATACAAAAATAAAATCATTGATATCAATATTGACTGTATTTTATGCACTCAGTTGTCACCATTAAACATAAGAATACGTCGTCACTAGAAGAGAGCCACAAGTAGAATGTTTAAAATTCATATGTAACACTATATAAATGTATAGCATTATTTAGAGAGGCTTCAAGTTTTAATAACAAATAAACAGTCTCGTTAGCATAGCTCTTCGGAGCTAAACTTATTACCGGTATTGTTGTTATAAAATAATTTAAAGGCAAGTAAGTATTACATTATTATAATGGTACCTGCCACTTGTCTGGAGTATTTTGAAAGGTACAAAGTAAATTTTTAATATTATATATCTTGAGTAATATAAAAGGGAGTTATTTCTTGTTGTCAATACCGAGGTGCCACGGCAAAATTACAAATCTGTTTTGTCATACTCTATACCGTGGGCTCACAGAATGTCAGCTGATCATCGTTCCGATCAACCGACCACCAAAGGCACTCCGTTTACTATTTATTGGAGATTACCGATAAATTTCTTTATTAGTATAAAAAGTCTAATAAAGCTAATATTCCACAAGAAAAGAGGCTAAATTAATAAGCTTATTCTATTTAAATCTATTATATTAATAGACAAGTCGATTTTTTGTGACTGATGTTTGTTCTACCGTTTTATCCCGATTTTGACGAAACGTATATTATTTGAAACGTAGTTATTTTTAGCCGTTTTGCAGATTTACAGATTTTTAAATTTTTTCCTTTATTTTGAGTAAATTGTATTTAAAATTGCCACTAACACATACATAAAATTATACAAAGCTATGTGTGTGTTTATTAAATTTGTTAATGTGTTTGTAATAAAAATGAGTTTGTTTTTTGTGCTGATTTGTGAATTGGGTATAATTGATTAGCATACCTTAAGGGTCTCTATTTAATGAAAACATAAAATTTCCTAGAATTTGCGCTTGAATTTCGAAGGCTGGAATCCGCTAGCAAAAACAAATAAATAAAAATAAGAATAATAAATAATATTTCGCTCAAAAATTAACATTAAGCGAAATAGGAAAAAAATTCATGTCACCGTCAAAATGCTCCACTAATAAAGTATAGAATTATCAAATTTTAATGTTTTATTGCATACCCATTGGGAAGATTAACGAATCTAAGGCGATTTTAAATAGATTCCACTAGCTTTTTCCGGACTTTTTTAAACCACTCCTCTAAAAGCGTCTTTTTAAGTAATTTTTGTTTGAAATTTCATGATTTCATGTTTCAATATCCAATTTCTGCCATACATTTCCAATAATCTGCTGATTGGTGGGGGGGGGAAGAGTTGTGCTTACTCGGGAACAGTCATAGGTACAACAGATATTTTTAACAATTCCAGCCGTATGCTGGATAGAAGTGAAAGGTGTCTTCTATGCCGTGCTCTTCAGCACTTTGTCTAAGATTGCATTTTTATGCACATTCCATTCAACACACTGCAATACCAGGTATTGTTGCCTGCCACCATGTTTAACTGTCGGGCGCATATATTTCGGGTTCAGCACCAAACGTTTACTCTACCATCTTACCCAAAAAAATTATATTGCCTCTCACCCGTGCATGAGTAGTTGGTCCAGAATCCAAACTTTTTCCCAGCATTGCTGGGAAGTATTGCACACCAATAAGTCGATTCTTTCGAACAACTCTCCGAAATTTCTCGGCGTTACAGCTTATATTGAAATGTTTCTCAACCATATGTCGTAGTTTCGGTGAAATCTACCTTGGATTAATCTTGATTTTATTGAATATACACGTTTTTTCAAACCGTAAAGTTACCATAATGAGTATCGGATGAAAGTCTAAAGTCAAACAGCAGTGGGTGCAGTCATAAATGCACATAAAAATGGGTCATAACCAAATTTGAATGAAATTATCATACATTTTTTTATGTATAAACATCTATACGCTCAGGTGGGTAAAAATCTATTTCACAATACAATCACAAAAACAGAGGAAGAAAAAAAAGGTGTGAGGTATGATTGTATTGGTGAAAAGATAAGGAAGTGTTTGGAGATAAAATGAAGGCACGATTTCGTTATAAAAACGTTTTGAAAAATTTTAAATGAAAAATAAAAAATTAAAAATTAAAATGAAGAATTAAAAACGAAAAATCAAAAATCAAAAATACAAAATTAAAAACGAAAAATTAAAAGTTAACCAGTTGAAATAACAAATAATAATAAATATTTTTTTATTAGCAGAGCCCTGCAGTTGTTTGCTATAAGTGATACATAGATGACGCCTTCTGTTTGATTTTAAAAAAGTGCCATAAAAAACCTTTAATTTTTAGATGTTTACACATTTCCCCTGTGATCAGACTCACATGATTTTTTTTTTCCACAAATATGTAAAACTTCATGTCGAATGTGATTAATTAGAGGACTTGATTCTAAAATGGTTTTGAACATGATGAGCAGACTAACCCATTAACGGCTTACCCCCGTTTCATTATAAATTATAAAAGTGTTAATCAGACTTATTTATCAGTGCTTTCAACAGGAAGAGCTACTCATATTAAATAAGATAATACTAATCTTAATGTTCGAATTAGAGATGAGCTGGCGCTAGATTCTCTCGTCAAAAACTTCGCAAACTTACTTCATGAATCAACGTTTCTCTCAACACAAATTGCATCAGAGAACTTATAAGAATTTAAAGACTATTTATTGATGAGAATATGGAAATATTGTAGAACTTCAACCAACGATACCAATTTGAATCGAGCTGCAAACGAGCTAAAACAACTATTAGCTGATACTAAAAGTGAGCAACTCAACTATTACTTAACAAACCTTAAATGGTTAAAAACTGACGAGCACAATCTGTGGAATGCTACAAAATATTTGAAAAGACCAACAAAAAGAAATGTACCTTTAAAAAACACAAAGGATTCTTGGTTAAAATCAGATTCTAACAAAGCCGAAGCATTTTCCCTATACTGGGATTCACCTGTCAATTTATAAATTATGAAGATGGAAGAAAAATTTACTCATTTTTTGATAGTCAGTGTCAAATGGATTTAACATTTTGAAGTAGAACAAGAAATAACCTTTGTAAATAATAGAAAATCACCCGGGTATGATAAAATATGTGCAAAAGGTGTTAGAGCGCTGCCCAAAAAAAATTATTTTATTAATTTTAATCTTTAACTCAATTTTAAGACTTCAACACTTTCCATAACAATGAAAATGTGCAGAAATAGGAATAATGATGGTTCCAGAACCTGGGAAGCCGGAAAATGATATGCAATCTTATAGGCTTATAAGTGTTCTGTCCACTTTTTCAAAATCAATCGAAAGCCTCCTTTTACGTAGCATGCAGCCAATATTATATAAACCAAATATTATACCCGATCATTAATTTGGATTTCGATATATACTTGGAATTCCTGAATAGTGTCATAGAGTAGTTCAAGTAGTAAGAAATGCGCTAGAAAATAAACAGTATTGCTCTCTGGTATTTTTGGACGTTAAGCAAAATTTCGACAGATATACTTTTTAAACTTAAACAATAACTTCCTGCATCATTCTATTGTGTCCTTAAATCTTACTTACAAAATAGATGGTTTTATGTTAAAACAAAAAACTAAATCTCAATAATCTGACAATAAAGGCAATAATATCACAGAGCAGCGTGCTGGGCCCCGTGCTCTACACTATATACACCTCGGAATTACCGGTTACTGGAGATGTTACCGTTGTAATGATTCTAAAGAGGAAGCCTCAAAAATGGTATAAAAACAACTCAATAAAATTAGTATCTGGTTAAAGAAATGGCACATGTGTGTAAATGCTGAAAAGTTAATGCATATCACATTTAGTCTAAGAAAAGGTGATTGTCCTGCAATGTTTTTAAAAAGTGAAGAAATTCCTACAACAGACTGTGAAAATAACTTGGGATGAATTTAGATAGATATTGACATGGAGTATCCACATAAAGACAAAAGGAAATCATTTAGACATAAAAACAACCCATACCCATACATACGTGGTTGCTATTCTGAAACTTGTGTGGACATATGCAAATCTACTGCGAGGTACTGTAAGCAATTCTTACATTGAAATTCTTCAGCGTTATCAATCTAGAACTTTAATAATGATGCTAAATGCATCCTGGTTTATAACATACAATACCAAAAGTTTAAAAAGAAATCTATGGTATTAGCTCCAGATATATTGAGAGATTAAGTAGTCATTCAAGCTTACTTATAATTAGCTTACTATATGATATTGAAAACGTAAATAGACCGAAAAGGCAGCATGGTATTTTTAAAATTTTGTTCAGAGACCATCAAAAAAATTTACCAGTTAAAGGTTAAGTAAAATCTCTTTGTTGTCACCTCACAGATAACTGTGGGTATTTTTGTGCTGCACATATTATATACGAGTATATGTATATTATACTTATACTGATGTCAGTGCGAGTATTTACTTTCAAATAAGTGCGCACATTTAAAGGACATCTGCAATTAAAGACATTAAAGGCTGCTAAAGCCCTCGACTTGCTTATGACAACGATTGTAAAATCACAAATGTGTCAACATTCAACGCTTTAATATGGTATAAACTATTCGTTTTATACAGATAAACGATAGCAGCGAGCACTACTAAGCCACATGTGTGATAGTGTTGATGACAAGTAAAAGGTAAAATTAATTAAACTTAAACATCAACTTATGTTACACCTGCCTGTCTGTTACCGTGCAGCTTAAAGCTACATAATTCTTAATTATGTCTATTACTAAGACCGCTGTATCCAAAAATCATTACATTGCCTTAAAACAACTTTGGTAGTTTTATTGAATTGTATGTGTAAACTTTCTTTTTAGAAATAAAAGTTAAAAACCCTTTCTCTACAAACGTATTTCATTTATATTAATACAAAAACTTGTGTTGATTTGAATTTATTTAATTTAACTTGGTCAGTTGTAGCAAACAATGCTCATTTATAAAACAAAGGGATCTTAACCCTTTCCCATATGTATATTATTGATTTTCTAAAAGAAGATAAAAGTATAAAAATAATACATTTCCATTTTTGTAATGCCCAGCAAAAAAAATATATTAACTAACCTTAAAGTTTATTCGCTTTCGAACTCTTAGTAGCAGCAGTACAAAAATCGATCGATATAAATATGTTGTTTTACTCTTATTTTTTTTTTTTTCTTTTATATTATTATTGTATTCCTTACAGCAAAGGATTGTTGGTTAGTTTGCAACAAACTGCAAATATTATTGGTGTGTATGTGTGTGTGTGTGTGTGTGTGTGTGTGTGTGTGTGTGTCTGTGTGTGTGTGTGTGTGTATAAGTGGGGAATTGTTGTATGCCAAAAAGGATGTCGACCTTTTTTGTAAATGAAGCTTGATTTTTTTTCCTATATACATTTTGTCATAAACAACAATAGAAACGAATAAAGATATAAAAAAGCTTATTAACTTAAATGAAATTAGAGAATTTCGTTCGATTGTTTTCTATAGATTAAAAATTCAAGCTTAAAGGGAAACTTAATATAATTAAAGATTAAAGAATCTAAAAAAATAGAAAAGTTTAAACTAAAATGTAACCAAATGCGATATTACAAGGATACATCCAATTGCGAAAAAAACAGAAGAACTACAAGCAACCATATCTCTCCATATACAAATATAATTTAAATAACTTTTAGTTTTACAATCTGATATATACAAGTAAATTAGGGCTTTTGAGCAAAAACGTATTTTTATTTTTTTATTTTATTATTATTTTTGGCCTAAAAAAAAATTAAGAAAAACCACAAAAATGTTTTAACGAAATCATTTTTTTTTTTCAATGGTGCGTGGTTGAGCAAAAGAAAAAAATCATAACTACACTGTATTAATCGGACCGGTTTCTGGCATTTCGGCCTTCATCTCAGCGATTTATTGAACATTGTGATAATTGTTAGGTTATAATTGAATAGATTGTTTCCATATGTCTACTTAGGGCGGCCCACTATGGGGATTTTCAGGAAAAAAGTCAAATTTTCAACATACTGTTAATGCAATATGCAATCATATTTTTAAATTTCGGAATAACTGCTACAATTAAATCAAAAAGAATTACTTAGATCTGACTACTAGTTTTTTTTATAGCGTTTCAAACTCATTATTTGTATATTTTATTGAGCTGACTGAAATTAAACCTAAGAATTTCAAGGCGAATAATATTTTATTGCTCGAGCCCACGTCTCTCTTTTTATTTTTATTTGAAATATGATCTTTCATTATGCTAAGGCTGAAAAAATAAAAATTTCAGGGACTTGTGTTTTCTCTTTAAAGTTTTTTTTGCGAACAGAGATTAAAAAAACACATTTCTCCAAACTCTTAGACCTTCAATTTTAGCTACATTTGCCTACAGTTGGAAACTACTATCAATACATAGTCTCATATCTGCTTTTACATTTCAAGTCAGTTCCAAGTGCCCCTAGGTGCCCCTTTTCAATTAGTTGCATTTATAACGGAACGCTATTAAGATCTGTATTTTTGAACTGCTCAGATTGACATATTGGAGGTAGTTGTTGGGTCAACGTCTAACATTTATATGATATATATGACATATATTTACTTTGTATGGGATGTGCCACGCCCACAGCCCATTTTGGGCAACTACTCACATTAATAACTCATGAACTCACACAAATTCCCAAGCCTTTTGATACTACAGTACTACAGCAATATGACAAATATTTACTTTGTATGGGGGTGCCAGAAACATTTAAAAAGTAGGCGAACATGAAAAAATGTAATTGATAATTATATGTTCAGACAAATTAAATTGAAGAAAAATCAATAAATATATAAAGCTTATTAAATTCAATACCAACTACTTTATAGTTGTCTTACTAGTAACTATTAATATTCTGCGGGTTGCGATAATTAAAGTGAGTTATATACACGATAATGGAAAGTTTTTCTATTTCATATGCAGTTTTATGCTCGGAACTTATGGAATGTGACAAAGACAGAACAAAATTAAAACGGGTTTTGGAACAGACGTACGTTGGCTTAAGCGAAAATAGAATATGTGAAATTTTTGATACAATATACAAACGTTTTTACTCTCAATTTAAACGAAGGTGGCAGGATTCTAAGCGCGTGAAGCCGCGATTTGAAACAATAATGCAAATTGGCTTGAAGGCACGTTTAGAATTTATTACAGTGAGGGTGAATGTTCTACTAGTTCTGTACTTGGTCGGCCACGGAAATCGTTTGAGGAGTGCTGTGATCGCGCCAAACGATAAAAAAGAGATGAAGTACGTGCTATATTTCCTCAAGAAGTGATTGATTTTTCTTCTGGTATTTCAATAATCAAGCAAAAAATTTAAAAAAAAAACATGGGGTATGTTTACAAAGCTTGAACATACAAATACGAATGTCTAATGCATTGGTTACAAAGTGAAGGGTATGACATATTTGTACCATACAAAACACTTATGAAAGAAAAAAATAACAGTTATCCTCAAGGAATTGCTATCGCTGAAAGTTCAGGTAGTGTACCTCTGCAAAATCTATTGGACCATACTGCTAAAAGAATCCTAGAGACCAAGTCAGTAGAAGATATAAACGAAATTGAAAGCGGAAATCTAACAATGTACTGTAAATGGGGTTGTGATGGGTCATCTGGACAAAGTGAGTATCAGCAGAGGTTTTCAGAGGATACAATATCTGACTCTCATTTATATATGACATCAGTTGTACCACTTAAATTACACAAGGGAACAAAATTGAACTTTTTTTGTGTTGATTTGAAATTTATAGCAAATTTTTACTAATTTGAGGTCGCTGATTTCAAATCTGCACTTGGTTTTTTTCTATCAGCTCGACTTTTCGAGATATACCGTTATGTTCAAAATTAAGGCACTTCCGCTACATATATTGGAATAACTTGAAAACGGTTCACCATATTAAATTAAAAAAAAATCCGAAACTCGCAAACAATATTCTCTTAAAGCCGTGCTTACTTTGTTTTTAAATTTTCCAAGTAGTTTTAGAGATAGCGTTCAAGTTTTGAAAAAAAAATTAAAATTTTTTAAAAAAAAACATTTTTTTTGTTCTTTAAAAATTCCTAAAAAATAAAAATGGGACAAAAATCACAGTTTTGGTCTACAAACAGTTAGCTAAATATATTTCGAATAAAATGAGCTTTATTTCATTGCAATCGGTGCACAACTTTTGATTTTGTTCACGATTTACTGAATTGATATAAATAGCGATTTCCATACAAAAATAACATTTTCTAATGTGTAAGTGTTTGTATGTAATAAGTTAGTTTTTTATGATTCTAAGAATTAAAAAAATTAAGTAATAAAAAAAGATTATATCATTTTTATGGTCAGCTATACTTTTTAATTTAACACAAAAAGAGAATTTTAAAGAAAAATAAAAAATTTGAATACACAAATATTACAATGTAATTACAACTCATCGAAAAATTTTCTTTTATAAGATTTTCTTAAATAACCTTGTTTAGAGGGATTTGTTTTAATGCTCCAGCAATAGTCCGCCATCATATGCTTATCCCAGTGACCCTGGTACCGCTCCTCTATAGTGCGGATATCTTGATGGAAACGTTCACCTTGTTCTTCACTGAAGTCTCCAAGATTTTCAGGGAAACAATCCAAATGACTGTGTAGGTAGTGCACCTTAATGCTCATATTACAACCAAGCTGCTTGAAATGTGACAACATGTTATCCACGTGGTCCGAATAGTGCTCACCCTTTTTGTTTCCCAGGAAATTGCGCACTATCCAAACAAATTCATTCCAAGCATTTCTTTCAATATCTGTCATGGAATTACTAAAATTTTCATCATTGATTAATTTTTTGATTTGAGGGCCATCAAAAATGCCAGCTTTCAGTTTCTCCGAACTCAAATTGTTGAACTTTTTACTGATATATCTAAAACAATCACCGTCCTTGTTGAGAGCTTTGACAAATTGTTTCATAAGTCCTAGCTTGATATGGAGAGGTGGCAGTATTATGCGATCCCTGGGCACAAGTGGTTGATTAACTATATTGTGGTTTCCTGGAACCATAGCTTCCCTCGAAGGCCAGTCTTTCTTACTCCAGTGTTCAGATCTGGCTCTGCTATCCCATAAACAAATGAAACACGGATATTTTGTGTAGCCACCTTGTTGGCCTGGAAGACGTAGCCATTGCACAATTTTGAAGTATATATCAAAGTAACACAATTTTCAATAAATAACACACGGGAACAAAATTGAACTTTTTTGTGTTGACTGATTAAATGTTCAATGTAAAATGATTTATATTTTTTGTCGTTATACTTTTCGCTTTCGTAAACACTTGTTGAATGAGAAAAATTGGTTGAATGAACCCATATAAATACTTAAGGTGTGTTTACACTATGTGTATTTTCCATATGTAAATTCAGTTTTACGATCCATACGTAATTCCGTGTGTGTGTCAAAATTAGCGTTTTACATACGATTCATAATTTTTGCGTTCAAACGTACATATGTATTTCCGTATGACATAACCTCTAAATGTAAACAACAGCTGATTTAATTTGTGAATTTACAAAAATGTATTGTTTAAAATAAAGTTATATGTTTTATATATTTTTAAATTGTTAATTAATATTAAACAATTTATTTTTCTTTCAATATTAATCTTTATAATTTACTCTTTTTTCTTTCGCCACAAGCAGTGTTGTATTTTCATATGTTTGTGTTGCCAAAATAGAACCTGCTCTAATTGAAAAATTTACATATGTCTTGCAAAATGTGTTGTACATAAACAATGTTTGAAAGGGTTCACACTATGTGTACAAATTACACGCGCTAAGAAACTAAGAAAAACACAAGCAAAACACGTAGTGTGAACGCAGCTTTAGTAGTTTTTTACTGAAGTACCAAAAAAAATTATATCCACAATTTTATTGACAGTCACTTATGAATGAACACATGTGTTCAGGGGAATTCCTTTAAAAATTCATCCGTTACCAACGGTAAACCACACATCAATAAAAACAAGTGGACTTTTCTTTTTTCTCTTTAATTGACTGTGAACTGACTAGGTGTCATAAAGGGTCAATAAAATTTATAGGCGTTATGAGTTTGCTACCCCAACCATAAAAATGAAATAATCTTTTTTTATTACTTAATTTTTTTAATTCTTAGAATCATAAAAAACTAACTTATTACATACAAACACTTACACATTAGAAAATGTTATTTTTGTATGGAAATCGCGATTTATATCAATTCAGTAAATCGTGAACAAAATCAAAAGTTGTGCACCGGTTGCAATGAAATAAAGCTCATTTTATTCGAAATATATTTAACTAACTGTTTGTAGACCAAAACTGTGATTTTTGACCCATTTTTATTTTTTAGGAATTTTTAAAGAACAAAAAAAATGTTTTTTTTAAAAAAATTTAAATTTTTTTTTTCAAAACTTGAACGATATCTCTAAAACTACTTGGAAAATTTAAAAACAAAATAAGCACGGCTTTAAGAGAATATTGTTTGCGAGTTTCGGATTTTTTTTTTAATTTAATATGGTGAACCGTTTTCAAGTTATTCCAATATATGTAGCGGAAGTGCCTTAATTTTGAACATAACGGTATATCTCGAAAAGTCGAGCTGATAGAAAAAAACCAAGGGCAGATTTGGATTCAGCGTCCCAAATAACCTTAAAAACAATATTCAGTTCTTAATCAACAGAACCATTGTTCCCTTGTGTTATCATTCAGTGAGGACATAAATAAATCAGTATGGAATAACAATAAAACTTCTTCCATACGGTATTGTAGAACGTTTAAGTATGCATATATCAAAGAGACACCTGAAGTTATACAAAAAGAAAAGAGAAGGATCGATGAGGAAATATCGCACCTAAGAATATCTGAGTTGACAATAAGTAATCGTACCTTTAAAGTAAAACATGAATTATATTATACAATGATTGATGGAAAGACAGCACAGTCAGTAATACCAGCAGCATCTTCTTGTTTTATTTGTGGAGCCACAATCTCGAAGATGAATAAAATCGAAGAAGTTAAAGCTAGGCCCGTAAATGAAGAAGCACTGCAATTTGGTATGTCACCACTTCATGCACGTATTAAGCTGATGGAGTGTCTTTTGCATATAGCTTATAATATTGAATTTAAACGTGGGAGAGTCGACTCAAATACTCGTCCGATAAAGGAAGTCCGAAAGGAATTGATAAAACGTGAACTTAAAGAGAAAATTGGTATACAGGTTGATACTGTCTAGCAAGGCTCTGGTACGACAAATTCAGAATATACGTCACGAAGAATCTTTGCTAATCCAACTATAACTTACGAAATCTTGGGTCTAGACGAAGACATAGTTAAGAAATTTTTCAATTATTCTCGAAGCTATTACTAACAGCGAGGCAGTGGATCCAAAAAAATTTGGTGATTTTTGTCTGGAGACGGGAAAAAAATTTTGTTGCACTGTACGAGTGGTACAACATGCCACCTATAATCCACAAAATTCTTATTAATGGAAAAGATAAATTGGAAAACTGCATTTTTCCTGTAGGCTTACTGTCCGAAGAGGCTCAAGAAAGTCGTAACAAGGACTATAAAAAATATCGGCTCAGACACTCTAGGAAATGTAGTAGAATTGCCACGAACGAAGATAGTATGCATCGAATGATGGTAACATCAGACCCGATGATATCACATTTAACTCCTTCGTTTAGCAAGAAAAAGTTAAGTGATATAAGTAACGAAGTTAAGGCTCTCTTAGAATAATAATAATAGAATTATAATATATTTTCGTACAACTTAAGTTTGTCCTTAACATTTTTTTTTTGCAAATCAATTTTTTTATGTTCTACTTACATAAATAAAACTACATCAGTCATTAAACAAATATATTTTTTCAAAAAAAAATTTTTTTCCTCACCTCCATACAAAAATCCAAAGTATGCCATGCCCTCAGCTACAATTACGCCCATTTTTGTCCGACAACTCACATTAATAACTTATGAACTCGGACAAAGCTCCAAGATTTTCTCTATTATAGTACTCCATATATATGGCATCTTGTATGGGGGTACCACGCCCACTGATCTGATCCCGTTCATTTTTTTTCCCACAACCAACGTTGATAACTTATGAACTCACACAAAGTCCCACGGCTTTCATTGTTGTACTACTCCAGTTATACGATATGAACTATTTACTTTGTATGGTGGATGCCACGCCCATTAGTCCGATCCCGCCCATTTTTTTCGCGACTCTTCAAATTACTTTAATATGTTCATTTACATAGTTTCAGTCATTAAACTATTATATTTTCTGAAAAAAACCTTTTTTTCCTCACCTATCCCCACTATGCGGCCGTGAGGTTTGAACTTGCGTCTATCTCACATACACTCGCCCTTGCACTTTTTGGTCATGCGCTTTAAGAAAATCACCTAAAGTCAGGCCTACGATCAGTAATCCGTTTTCATACCGTACAATTATTACTTCATATTAATCTCAGAAGATACAACGTTGTTCAAACAAAACAATCCTTATTTTTGAATTTTTTGGATATTTATGCATTCTAATTTCCACTAATCTCAATTTCGTAAGAGTTGCTATATGTGATGTATGCTTTGTACATTCTATATATTGTACTTTTACACACATTAGAGATGTTGCTCTGAAGTGAATTTTTAAAAGTTTGTTAGATTTTGACGTCCTATTAAGACTATTGCGATTAATGCTGTTACCAAAATATTCAAATTTCATTATGGATTTTCAACGAAAACTATTTCGAAGATCTTTCAACGCAAAAAAAATTACTCTTTTAATATTATATATTCTCGAGTTATTTAGGTTTGGACTAAGCAAATTAAATTAAACAAATAATGTTTATCGCGGATAATTTTTTTAGTTCGAGCGCAGTTTTATAACTCCGATATTTTGTTGCTCTCCTACAGATGATTTAAAATCAACAATTCACCTGTAGACTACCACATGTTAGTAGACTACTATGAAATTAATTTTTTTTACAGCCATTGAAAGCTGAGAACCTTGACAATTTTTTGCAAAAATTTTAAAAAAAGAGTGATAAATACGCCTGTACCGAATCTTTGATACCCTATGACCTGTTGTGACCGGCTATCATTTCAATATCATTTAAAGTCAAAGTTAATTGTTTTTCTTTTTTGACCAGTATTTATTATAATTTTTAAATTATTATTTTTTTTTCTAAAAAGAATGATAGTTTTTACAGAAAGTATTAACTTCTATGTGAAAAATTGTGTAATTTTTCTATTATTAGAATA
Source organism: Cordilura impudica (assembly GCA_963682025.1). Lineage (NCBI taxonomy): Eukaryota > Metazoa > Arthropoda > Insecta > Diptera > Scathophagidae > Cordilura > Cordilura impudica. The sequence goes on along the minus strand of OY821520.1, from coordinate 182,844,245 downwards.
GAAAAACTATTAAGATCCATTCATAAGGCACCAAAGAGAATTACTTTTTTAATCTAGCCAGCGTTAGTAATGGATCATACTTTGCAATATCGTGAGAGCTTTAAAGTTATGCTATAAGAATTTGTGGGATTTAATGGAGCGCAGAATCCCTCTGCATCAAAAACCTCAACAGAAATGTTAAAAAGCGTTATGAATGAGGTAAAATAATTAAGGAGCATACTTCAAAGTTGGTAAAGTCGTTGACAAATCGGTTCACAGAGGTCCTATAGCGCAAACGATATTCTACAAGTTACTTAATTAAGCTTTATTAAATGTAAATTTAAATACTCTTCTTATGACTTTTTCCTTTTTAAATTTATTACCTGCATAAAATTTGTTAAAGTCAATGAATTTTTAAAATAATATTAAATAACTTAACAATTTATTTAAAAAAAAAAAATGAATGCTGCTTAGTTAATTTTTCTTACTTTTTTTTTTCTTTTTGTAGTAAGACACTTTTAATTTTAGATGTACGGATACTTATTCTAGCAAGTGATGTCTACCAATAGTTTTGCAAAAGTAAAATGTGATATTGTGTAGTGTATATTGCTTTAAAGCAGGGGTTGCCAGACCTAGTGTGTATTTTTTTTCACAAGTCTACAGGAAATTATTTTTTATTAACTTTAGATTTACTGATATTATGTAGGAAAATTATTAGAATGTGATAAATATTAGAGAACACCTTCGTTATTTCATACGTATATATTCGCAATAAAAAACTGTGTCCCACACGCTCCGAACAGACATTTTCACGTCGTGTTTTAAATCCGTTTTTAACATACGGCTATTTTAATTAATTATTAAGACAATACTTTAACTCAAACAGTACGTATGTGCATAATTTCGCCTTATCTTTTGAACATTTTGGAACAAATTACTGAAGGTATTCAAAAAAAAAATATATATATATATCCATTTTTTTTTTTTTTTTTTTTGTAATAAGATAATTTGTTTTTTGGAATTTTTGACATTGTTTAATTATTTGTATTTTATAAATAACTTAATCTTTTTTCGGTTTAGCAATTGTTAAAAAAAAAAAACAAAACAAAACTAATTTAAAGGAACAAAACCCCGCGCTTTAATCAAACAAACATAGTTGTGTTTTAAATTGTTTTTTATTTAATTTCTCGTTACAACAGAAAAACGCAAAACATAAACATTAACGCACAAAAAAACAAACATTATTTATTTTTGTTTCTTGCTTGCACCTCTGGTGTTTAACTCTTAAAAAGAGAAGAAACAGTATATGAGTGCTTCTAACTCACAATCAAGAGTGTTAGTGGTAACAATGCTTACATTATTTTAAGCACTGAGAATAACTCAAATATTTTAAATTTACACGACCCCAAATATAATAAGCATTATTTTACCGCGAAAATTAACACCAATAGTAGAGCGCGCTCATGTTCTCCCAATCTCTCGATGGAGAAAAATAAACAAGAGTCAGTGAAGAAAAGAACAACAGCACTTGATACAGCAAGTGTTTGTAGTTTGTGTGGTAAACATTGTTTTGGTTCGTGAAATCTTGATATTAACCATTCTGTCACCGTGAATGGTGATTGTACCCGGTCGTCGAAGGGAATTTCTTCAAAACACTTTCGGAACAAGACAAGTACACCGTAAGCATCTGTACAAACCGGATTGGACACATACATCACCGTGATGAAAAGGTAACGCAGCCCCAAATCTGCTAAAATTGCCTCATCATCGAAGCATATAAAGCACGATGATGCTATTGGAACCCAAAATCGTGTTTCCCTTTTGGACGACGTAAGTGGTGATGAACCGATAAAATGTAAGACGTCCAAACCACCCCCAACATCTTACGGGAAAAAATTCCAATAATTCAATAAAAAATTTGGTGGAATTAACTGGGGAAAACTAATTTTACGTTATCCCCATAAAAAAAGGTAATATATATGAGACAAAAATTCATTCGAGGATAATTTCCGTAAAATTGTATCCTCATTCGAAAAGCAGGGTAAACATTTTTACACCTATCAATTGAAGAGCGGCAAGGGCCCTCAAGTCGTTATAAAGGGTACTGATTCGTGTGCCGACCCGCTCGAATTGAAAAGTGAACTCGAAAAAAGGATTCAAGCTTAAAGTTGTAGTAAACATCAGAAACCACGAACACCTCCCAAAACCTCTTTTTCGCGTAGAGGTTGAACCCGGGGATATAATACTAAAGCAAATTAAGTGCACCCAATCTACAATTTTAGATATATCCTGCATAGAAAAATTACCGTGGAACAACCCCATAAAAGAACAGGGCCGATTCAGTTCTTAAACTGCCAGCAGTTCGGGCATACTGCAAGCTACCACCAGTAAAAATATGAAAAATAGGAAAACAAAGAAACATGCTTCACCCATATCGAAAACAATTTACCAGCAATCATCAAATATTAACACAGCTGCTCCTAGAAATTATCCAATTAATACAGACCATCCGCAAAATATTCAATCATGTGCTAATGTTGTACGATCCTCTTGTTCACGATACTCTTGTTCAAACGATAAATACATTCACGAACGCCATGAACAACTTGAGGCAAGAGATGATAAAAATGCAATCCATGATAATGCAAGCTATGCTAAGCAAACCATGAACGGTTTGAAATTACGTTTCTGGAACGCAAACGGCTTAAGCCAACATAAAGACGAACGTGATCAATTTCTTAGAGACAATCAAATTTATATTTTGCTTGTCTCTGAAACCCATTTGACTCGTATGAGTCTCTTTTCACTGCGCGGATACACCTCGTATGATACTAAGGATCCAAGAGGTGGTGGAGTGGTGGCTCATCTATCCTAATTAAATCCAGTTTAAAACAATATCTAATGTGTGATCATTGTGAAAACTACCTTCAAGCTCCTACTATTTCTTTCGAAGAACTTGGAAACAGCCTAGTGATTTCATCAATATATTCTCCCCAAGATTTTCTATATCAGAAAATCAATATACAAGTTTTTTGAAGTCACTAGCCCCTGGTTTCATAGTTGCTGGCGATTTTAATGCCAAGCACACATTCTGGGGGTCACGCCTAATTTCCCCGAAGGGTCGTGTTTTGTTCAATAAAATTTCTAAAATGGGTATGGATGTGGTCTCAAACGGAGAACCAACATACTGGCTAACAAATGGGCAAAAAATACCCGATTTGATCGATTTCGGATTAACGAAGGACATCGCAAAGGAACTTGTGCGTGTAGAATCTTCATGGAACTCCCGTCTAACCACACACCCGTTATTGTTACTATTTCGAACCCCCAAAAAATTGTGTCCCCATCTGGTGATTTAAAGCATTCAAGTAATATTGAAATACAAAAAGAACTAAAATACAAAAAGTCTCTTAGTACCCATTGCACAGAAAGCTTTCCGCTAAGAACACCAGATGGTGGCAGTAGTTTGAAAAAAAAACGTATTTTTTAGGTTTCAAGGCACCACGTTGTTTAGTATTTTTTATTTTTTTGAAGCCATCGAAAGTGAACCATGTCAGTGATTTAAAAACACGGAAAATAATAGTTACCGTTATGTGATTCAATACCTTCATTTGAAAGATTTCAGTCCAACCAATTTAAAGCCGAGCTAGATTCCAAGCCACCAAATGGTATTGGATGATCATGCGTGAGCTAGCTGAAATGATATGCATTTCAACAAGTGCCATAAACCCCCTATTGACTCAAAATTTTGAGATGTGTAAGCTATCGGCTAGATGGGCGCCGCGAATGCTCACTATCAAACAAAAACAAAGGTGTGAAACTGTTTCAATTGAGTGTTTGGCGATGCATCAGGTGGTTAAGGCCATAGACATCTCAACTGAGTGGGTGGTGCCAGGTAACAAGATCAATGGAAATAAAGGCAATTGACACTATTTCCCACATTGGAGTGAAATAAAGTCAATTGAAGTTATTATCTCTCCCCAAAGGCAACTAAAATCCGTTGACTTTATTGCACTTTGCAAAAAATTGCATTTGCATAGCTTCGCGGTCATTCGCGTTCGCGCGTCACCTGCCACGCGCCATGCGGATAAGCATGTAGATTTATTTTTTGTATACTTTTTTATTCATAATTTATATTCATTTCATATATTTGACAATTATTATATAAGTTTTTGGAATATTTTTGCTGTTTTGGCAACAACTTGTCTGCAGTAAGAGCAGAGGATAGGACATTTTGTATCAGCGGCATGTTTCACAATTTCTGAATTACATTCTGCACAAAGTTTCAAATGGCTGCATGGAAATAACACCGTATTGCAAGGGTTTTCGGTACAAAGTATGCAATACAAAATGGCATTACTCTGGCTGAAATGGCTTCTTACTTACGACACTCATTCACAAACGGTTATCATAACGAATTTACAAAAAAAAAAAACTAAAAAATATTTCTTCGAATCGACATACTGCCAGCATTGATGACGCTATTTCCATTTGGATTAGCTAATAACATCAATTACTTTATTTCCAAATTTTTGTTGATTAAATTTCACTTTGCAAAAAGGCAATTATGTTAATTGACTTTTTTCGTATGACTATGGGAAATAGTGCCAATTGGCGCTACTTCCATTAATTTTGTTACCTGTCACCGACTGGGCAGATCACATTTATATTTGGACATAAAAACCTTTCCGTGCCATGGCGATATTTTGGCGATATTCAACAGCAAATCAAAGAAGTTTCGCGCCGTTTCGCAATCGTGAACGAAATATGGATGAACAAAAACACACCGCAGACCAAGGAGTACTCAAAGGAGTGGACTTCTGCAGGTAACATGCCCTAAAGGTTGGTTTGTCGGCCAACAAGGTCATGTCATACAAGAAATCGAAAATAAATTTAAAAAAATATTACACTTTTTTGCCCACAAAAACAAACTTTATTAAAAATGTAACTGAGTTATTAAACTGTCCTCGTATACCAGAAAAGAAAATTCAGACATTTAGCCATTTTTAAAAAAGACCCATTCAAATCTGGCTTTTTAGAAAACTTTTTCATAATTTTTTGTTCAATTTTTAATGGGTTACACTTTAACCCTTTAACGAGCAATGGTTGATACGTGCTCTGTTTTTATTATGTGATATATTTTCAAATCGCTTTTGTCCAAATTAATCAATGTGGTCTTTAAGGCTAACAGGGTATAATAAAAATCCAAAAATGCTTTTTCCTATCATTTTTCAAAGACTTTTTCTCGGATTTTATTGGGTCTATGAGATCAAAATTTTGGTCCAGTTTTCATATATCTAAAGTTGCTTTGTTGTCTTTCTTACAGATGTCAAAAAGAGAAAGATTTAGATTTTTTTTAATTTTTCGAAATTCAATTTAACAAGAATAAAAGAATGTTCATTAAATTTCAAAGACAAAGAAACAAATTTATTCTCAATATATAGAAAAAACAATATGGAATTTATGGTACTAATTTTCAAAGAATTTACGATCCTTTGTAAACAAAATAATTTTTACCACCCAATGGGACATATATGTCCCATCGTATTAGGAAAGGAACAAAATTTTTTTTACTAGGCTTTTACTTAGGAATATTGGGACGATATATACGAATCCGCCATAAAAATCACATAGTATCCAGCGGTTTATGTTCGGTCATCGAAGAGCTAAAATGACAAAATTTGCAGCATTTGTTAACTCAAACATCATTAATTGAAATCAATCAAAATTTTAGTCCAACCGAGCAATCAATATTTTATTTTTAACATGAGCTTTTAGGCAAACAAGCCACAGTGCGACGCTGCTTAATTGGAAGACACTCACAAATATTTAATCGCCACAATCTTCTGGTTCAAAAGAGATGTAATTTTCTTAAATTTATTGATGTGTTCCATTGGGGCGTAAATGTGTCCACAAAAAAATAATATCAACATTTATCATCTTCTCTTTGCTTGATAACATATCGTACGTGTATTTATTTATTTTTTTATTTATTTATTTATTCAGTCTATGGAATCATCCTTACAGACTACTTAAAGTATATGTACATTTATATTATAATTTATATATATAATTAAACATTTAACAAAATTGATATATAACATTTATTTAATTCAGTTGATTTAATGCATTTAAGTGTAATATAATATCTCTTCTCACAATATCCAAACTTTTATTAAAATCAATAAACTGATACAGCATATTAAACTCATCACAAATTCTACGTAATGGATTAAAATTAGCATAGTTTGTACAATAATATTTGATAGTTAGAAAGTTATAATTTCTTGATGATCGAAAAGGAATATTTATATTTATTTTGTTGATAAGAAATTCAGATTTAAGACTACCATTTAACAGTTTTAACAGGAAAGTAACATTTAGCATATGTCTTCGACTTTTCAATGTAGGAAGCTTAATTAGAGCCAGACGATTTTCATAAGATGTAAGTACTTATTATATACGTCTGTCTATACTCTGTGGAATATTTATGAAACACCTTTCAACTCGTATAAACATTAAGTTAATATCTGTGTTTTTAACTTTCTGTTATTTTTATTTTGTAAGAATATTGTATGTTTTCACTCTTATTTTTTATTTATCTTTTTGTTTTATCATTAAAAATTCAAACAAATATAAAATGGAAAATCATCAAGAAAAATTACCACAAGGAAGTGGTGGAATTGCTAAAGGGCATTAAAATAAATAATTAAATATTTCTGCACCGACTATACGATACCATGCGTTCAGAGACAGATATAGATATAGAAAATAAGCACAAACCAAATTTTAGTGGCATTGTTGCTATATTTATAAGGAGACTAGGTCGAAAAATGGACCGATCCTGACCATATTTGGTAAGGTCACTTATTTTTTGCAAAAACATATACAAACCAAATTTGATAGAAATCTGTGCAATATTTTGGTGTTTTGATAGCTTGAATTTTAGAACATACACAAACCACGAGATCTGTATGATAATTTGAATCTTATGGCAATTTATGTAAATCTCATAGCGGTCATATGTATGGGGACTAGGTCTGAACATGAACGGATTTTCACCAATTTCAATAGCGTTCATCCTATGGCCGATAGAAGCTTAAATTTTATAAAATATATACATGTTTACAATTTTTAGTTTGATTATAAATTTACATAGACACACAGACAGATAGACAGACGGAAGGACATCGCGAAATCGACTCAGAAAGTACTTCTGAAAGTACTTCTGAGTCGATCGGTATAATAAAAGATAGATCTAGGTCAAATATTATTGGTAGTTAAATAGTGGTAGAGGGTATAAAAAGATGTTACGTATTCAAAGAGTTTTTATGGTCATTACCAGAGAAAAACTTTATGCTAAATTGTATATACTTAATCCTACTACTGGCTTTAAGAGGGATATTTGATTTGAAACGAAAGAATTTTTTGAATTTACCACCCTGGTTTTATGATTGTATCATCAAGCTTTTAAAAACTTACAAACTAAATCTAATTATCCCCATCACTCATACAGATGTATCATTGCCTTATACAAATAATAGGATTCCCAAGAAATTCCAAAATTTATATCTTAAAACAGAATATTCTAAGCTTACATACAAGTACACGAAGAGTAGTAAAAAGAAAACAAAAAGGTTCTCCAAAATAAATATAACCTAATTTTAGTTTTTTGTATTTTTTTTTTTTTTTTTTTTTTTTTTTATTTCCACATCAAGAACAATGTGTTGCTAATCGTGGTCTTAAAAAATTCATGTCACAAAAGAAATGATTTGGCAAATGGTTTATGAACCATTACATGCATTACTTGCACAAATAAAAAGAGTTTCCGATTAAATCAAACAGCCTCATAACCATAATCAACATCATTGAAGATTTTTAGCTTAAGGTGTCATGCTGTTTTCAAATATTTGTACATATAAAACTGTTTATTTTCCGTATTATTATGTGGTCCATTTGAGACTGAAGAGTTGTTGAAATATTGTAAATGTGTTTGTAAGTGGTTAATAATGTAATAATAATAAAACAGTGTGTTTGAAATGCTCAAACTAGTTAAAAGTAATTTTAGTTAAAACTCAAATGAGTAGAAAATGTTATGCCTAGACATGAACGAGGCATAAGCTCATTCAAATATAAATTTGCAAAATATTATTAAATAAATCCGAGAATCAATTAACTAAAAACACTTTCCTTTGTTAGTATTGACTAAAGTTCCTATTTTTGCTTTAAAAAGCCTTTAGAGAAAAATATTATGAAAAGCCATGATTTTTGTTAAAAGCTATTTCGGTGAAATATTACAAAAATACTTCATACAACGAAGGTCTCTGGGAAATTCTCTGCGAAAGTACAAGCCAGGTGGAATACAAAGGTTACATCCAGTAGGGTCCTCCTACTTTCAAGAGTTGGGAGTCTAATAAGCCTTAGCCTATTAGTGTATAATGGTAAGTAATCATAAAATTTTTTAAATTTTATACATCAACTTTTTTGTGTCATAGTGTTAAAAATCTTGATAAGAACACGGGTGGAGGGTATCAAATATTCGGCACAGCCAAATTTAATACACTCACTTTTTTTAACCTCGTTTGCTTTATCATTCAAAACATATATTTTTTTTTTAAATGTTAGACCATAGCTATTCAACCTGTGGTACGCGTAGCACTTGGGGTACGCGAAACTTTCCCAAGTGGTACGCCAAATCTTCGAAAATTTGATCATTTTTCATTAACTAACCAAGTAATGCAAGTAAAAAAACAATATGTCGTATTTGTTTATGTTTGATCCTAAAAGTGTACTTTTTTAACTTTTCAAAATTTTTTAAATATAATATGTTTTAATTACACGAATCATCGCCATCTACATTACAACTTAAGGAACAGTAACACTTATTTCAATTTATATTTGTCTTATAAGAAATTTTCGATAGGCAATTTCTGTTCCCCTTAAAATATGTAACACTTTTTATGACAATGTTATTATTTTGAACGTTTTTTTTTTAAATAAGCCAAAGGGACCAATATTGCTTGATATTGTTTGCGAAAAAAAATAAAATAAAAAACTTTTCTTATGAAACGCTTTATTCTTTGTGTTTTCTATGATCGTTTTTGTCAAAAAAAAAAAAAAAATTCAGAGAGAACATCGAAAAATTCCGTTTGATTGGGTTTAATGAAACAGAAATTTTGTATATAATGATGGATATAAGTTTTAGTTGACATATATCAATATACAGGTGCAGTCGTTCTATTTCTGTGTTGCTATGGATAAATGGCTAATAAGAAACAAAGAAACAAATAAAGTTACAAATGATTGCGTTGCTAGTTCGAATAACCCCAACAAACTCATTCACTAGAAACAGAATCTGAAAGACCCAGATCTCCTCCAGCCACCAGCGTGAGACGATATGATGGGGAATACATTAATCCAATCAGTCTATGAAGCCGTCGTTACTAAAGCGGCATATAACAACAAAACATCAGAGTTTGGAAAATAAACCAAAAGATTTTTTTTTGCAAAAACTAAGTGAAATGAAAGCTAACCAAGCACAACTTACGTCGTTTTGTGGTACTACTAAAAAAGCAATAGAAGCATCGTTTTTAGTGTCTTGCCAGATTGTAAAATGCGGTAAATCTTATAATATAGCAGAAGCATTGATATTTCCAGCTACTAAGTCTATAGTAATTTGCATGCTAGGAGAAGACCAAGTAAAAAAAACTTCAATCAGTTTCTTTGTCAGATACTACAGTGGGTCGAAGAGTAAATGATATGGCTCTGAATGTAAAACAATTACTCATAAGTGAAATAAAACAAAGCGAATACTTCGCTCTTCAAATGGATGAAAGCACTGATGTTGCAAATTGCGCACAATTACTTGTGTATATTCGATATACATTTGAAATGGACTTAAAGACAGAATTTTTGTTTTGTGAGGAACTCAATACTAATTGTACAGCAATTGAAATATTTAAAAAATGAAATCACTTTGTTAAAGAAAATGATTTGGATTGGAAGCGATGTGTAGGGTTATGTTCTGATGGTGCTCGGGCAATGACAGGTAAATATAATGGGGTAATCTCGAAAGTTAAAGTTGTTGCTCTAAATTGCAAATTTACTCATTGTGTCATACATCGGGAAGCTTTGGCTTCCAAAAGAATACCGAGTGATCTCAAAGAAGTTCTTGATAGTGCGGTAAAAACAGTAAATTTCATAAAATCAAGATCACTTAATTGTCGCTTGTTTAAAGAATTGTGTTTCAAAATGGATAGTTCGTATACTAATCTTCTAATGAATACTGAAGTTAGATGGCTATCAAGAGGAAAAATGCTTACTCGTCTTGTAGAACTACGATCAGAAGTTCAAATATTTTTAACAGAAATGAATAATGAGGATGCCAGTGGAGATGCCAGTCTCCCATCGGACGCGTCCCCAAGTGGCGGATAGGGGGGGTTAGGATCACCCTAATGGCTCTAATACAACTGCTCACCGGCAGTTGTAGAAGATTACTATTAGAGAGCATCATAACTTAAAGATCATCGTAGTCAGGTAGAAGCTCCCTTTGTAACTAAAGATGTTTTTACAAGAGGACGTTGATTTTCGGGGGTCATGCACTCCCCGCGGACCAAAAACTGGATAGGGTGGTTCCCGAAAAGAAACCAACACATGGTTTAATGTCTACTAAAGATGAAAAAGTTACGGTGCAGGGCCTAAATAACCCAGTAGCGGCGGCTAAGTGTGGTGAGCAAACGGGCCCACAGTCGTCGAGATCAGTTGACTGCAAGTCCACTATGGAGGTGGGTAACTTGTCCTCTATAGATGGGTATGTTACAAGAAAAATCCAAAATAAGGAGACTGAGGAATCGGATCCGAGAGGGAGCCTTGTGCGACATCAACCTCACATGACAGGTTCGGATTCCGACGAATCGAATTCCTCAAACGAAGGTAACGACACAGTCATTGCCACACAGCCTAAACAGGCAAATTCCGATGTGATAAAAATGGTAGAGGAAGTAAGCGCCAGCATAGCTAAACTCTCTACCAATAAGAAAAAGTTATCTGGGGCCCAACGACGAAAAATCGCCAAAATGAACCGGAAAGCACAAATAGCCAAAGAGACGCAAGATGTTCTAAAGGATAATGGACCTTCTACACCCACATCCTCGGATGCGGGCAAGCGAATACGTTCTCCTGAGGAACAGAACTTTGCAGATGCAAAAAAGAAGAAGAGGAATTCCATGCCAACCAGTACACAGTTGATCAATAACCCCAACCTGAAGAATAGAGGTACCATCGCGGAAACTCAATCCAAAGGAGAGATTATTGGGCCAACGTTAACTGAGAAAGATGATGCAAAAGGTAATCCTTCATTGCAAGTTCAAAACTCCTTTAAAGCTGATAGACAAGCAACGAAGAGAAAACAGATTACACCATCAGGCAAGGAACAATCGACTTCATATGCTAGTATGGCGAAAAAACCAGCAATGGACGAACTTTGTTATGCCATTGTAGATTTAAGTAGTCCCACCGGCAAAATCCCAACTGCCCAGAGAACAGCACTCGAAGAGGCATTTAATAAAAGCATCATGGAGTATGTTCTAGACGCTGAAAAAGATGCCCAAGAGATCCAAATAAGTAGCTGCAAATTCTCCATGGACGTACTTATGCTACAAATTGCGTCCAACGCATGTGTACAAACCCTGGAGAAAATGGTGGAATGTATGCCAGCTCCTTGGGACGGTGCCAAACTGTCCCTCGTCAAAAAAGCAGACATTCCATTCCGAAACAAAGCGTCCTTTTTCATCAAAGGTTGGGGCTGCAAGCTTTCTACCGAATACGTAATTAAGGTCTTCGCCAAACAAAATAAAGGTCTAGCCACTGACAAATGGGAGATATTCCACAGAGAGGAGGGCCAAGACGGCACTCTTTTCATTGTGGGTATTGATCGGGAGTCAATGGCTAGCCTCAAAACAACAAAAGGTAAAGCCTTCTTCGTATCAGCTGCAGTTTACTTTAAAGTAGGCAAAACTACCATTGGCTGGGAGAAGGCAACCGATAAGACCAAGGCGGGTACTGGTGAAGGGACCTCCACCGACCCAACACCATCTACGTCAGATACAAAGGGAGAGTTAGAAATAACTAACTCCCAAGAGGAACAACTATTAGCCGAACAATGATCATGCTCATGCAGATAAACCTCCATCGGAGCAAAACGGCTACTTTAACACTGATGGAAAAACTACAAAAAGGTAAGTTACATATCATACTAGTACAGGCACCTTGGACGGTAAATGACAAGGTTACTGGACTCAAGATCCTAATTACCAAATTTTTTATGCTCATACAGGAACAGAGAACTTGTATTATTTGTCATAAAAACCTAAATTATCTCTTTTCTCCAGACTTGTCCACCGCAGATGCCACCGTCCTGCAACACGGAAGCCAACCGATGCTCTTGGCATCGGTTTATCTCCCGTCGGACTCGCTGACACCTCCACCGACGTCGGAACTGGAAGAGATGGTAAGGACAGCTAGAACAACAGGTAAGGAAATTCTCATAGGGTGCGATGCGAATTCTCACCATATAGCGTGGGGTAGTTCGAACTTTAACCAAAGGGGGGATGCTTTACTTGAATTCCTTAATGAAAATAACCTTTTCACCCTTAATACTGGAAACACGGCAACCTTTGTTAACAGATTAAGGGAAGAGGTTTTAGATATTTCAATTTGTTCAAAAAATCTAGTGAACGATATCCAAGATTGGCATATCTCTAGCGAGCATTCCTTCTCGGATCATCGATACATCTTATTTAATCTGATACAACCACCGCCTGAGCCCCTTAAGTTCAGGAATAAGGCTAAAACGGATTGGCCAAAATTTAGAAGAAATTTAATAGCCCGTCTAACTACTCCTCCCACAGTCCTAAGGAATGTTGAGGAGGTTGACGGCGAAGTAGATAGATTAACGAAGAGCCTAATTGAGTCTTTCAAGGAATGTTGTCCACTCCGGGAAAGGAGATCTCCCCGAGTAAAACCCTGGCTGACAGGGGAATTGATAAATCTTGGGAAGGACGTCCGAAGATTATTTAATAGGGCTCGTCGTAAAAAACATGTAGTATACTGGGATGACTACCATGATAAACTCAGGGAATACAACAAAAAAAGATTCGAGTAGCCAAACGCAACTCCTGGAAACTTTTCTGTGAACAGGTTGATAGCGTTAATGACGTCTCGAAAATCAAGAAATTCTTATCGAAAACCCATTCACAGCTTGAAACTCTAGTCGATAAGGACGGGATTCGGGCGGAATCAATGGAACAGATGGAAACACACTTTCTTACCGAAGAACGTGGGCCAAATAGGAACCTAGAAATTGGTACCAATGTGTCCCGACAAACTGGAACCAACGTCGAACAGCAGACGGGACAGGATGGGGAACAATATGAAGGGCCTAATGAGGAACAAAATCAAGAGGAAAGAAATGATAGAATAACCGAAAATTTGGTAATTAAGGCAATACAAAGCTTTGCCCCTTTTAAGGCAGCAAGCCCAGATGAAGTCTTTCCTGCTCTACTACAAAAAAGCGGGGACTTAATTGGTAGTAGTCTGGCTGGCATATTCTCTGCTTGCCTAAAATTAGCGTACACCCCCAGGGCATGGCAGGAGGCCAAAGTGGTCTTCATACCAAAGCCGGGAAAGGAAAGCTACGCGAACCCAAAGGCCTATCGACCGATAAGTCTTACATCCTTCCTACTGAAAACCATGGAGCGGATAGTCGATAACATGGTTAAATATCAAATCCCAAATGAGTTGTTGAAATTCAAACAGCACGCTTATTTAAAGGGACGTTCAGTGGAAACTGCGCTTCATGAAGTAGTTCATCACATCGAAAGATCTTTTGATCTTAAAATCTTCACCCTAGCTATATTCATTGATACAGAAGGAGCTTTTAACAATGTATCAACCAATACGCTACTCCAATCCCTAGAAAGATTCGACATTGACCGGGATATTAAGGCCTGGATCAGTCACATGCTAGGGAATAGATGGATAAGTTGCGAGGTTGGTGGCATTAAAATAAGAAACAAGGTTTGTTGTGGGACACCTCAAGGGGGGATTTTATCCCCCCTTCTCTGGGTGACCACTATAAACAGTCTGCTAAGGATTCTAGCCAATAAGGGTTTCCAACCTGTCTGCTACGCAGACGACGTAGCAATACTGTTAAGGGGGAAAGAACCTAGTGATTTAAGTAGGAGGGCATCGAATGCACTCGAAATAGCATATGACTGGGCACAACCGAGGGGTTTGAATGTGAACCCAGAGAAAACTGAAATATGCCTCTTTACAAGGAAGACGAAAATAATCGACTTTGATGAACCTCGCTTCCAGGGCAAAACGATTAGAATCACACAGACGGTGAAATACCTTGGGGTGATTCTCGATAAAAACCTTACTTGGAAAAACCACATCGCGAGCAGGGTTGCGGAGGCTCAACATGTATGGGCGATTTGCAGAAGGGCTATAGGCTCAAAATGGGGTTTAAACCCGAGGATGACATATTGGCTGTACCAATATAGGTATATTGCTGACCTCTTCTAACCTACGCATCCATAGTCATATGGACATCAATGAACAGGAAGTGTTACATTAAACCACTCCAAAAGATATAGCGCCTCTGTTGCATAGGAATCAGTGGAGCAAAAGGGCTACATCTACGAGGGCTTTAGAGAATATTCTATCTATACACCCAATCGAGATTAGAATTAAATATGAGGGAGCTCTGGCCATGTTACGACTAAGGGTAATAGGGGAATATATCACCGACCACATGACCAGACACCAGACTATTTTAGACCAAATTCCGGGACTCAACACAGTGAACATTAGCTGTGATAGAATCGCGGAAGTGTCAACAGATATACCCTGCAGTATACGGATACCAGACAGGGAAAGTTGGATGAACGGGAATATTCTACAGAACCTTCCAGGGTCACATTACTATACGGACGCTTCTAGTCTGCATGGTAAGACTGGGATAGGTTTCTACGATGAGGACCGTTCCACAGGGGTATACCTCCGTGTTCCGGACCACAACTCCGTCTTTCAGGCTGAATTGGTGGCGATAAAGGAATGTATTAGGTATATTAATGCACGGGATTCCCCAATTCCCGGAGACGTGAAAATATTTACGAACAGTCTAGCGGCTATCAGAGCGATATCCGCAGACAAAACTAGATCAAGGACTATCCTCGAGTGTAAGGAGGAGATTTCAAACTTCTCCAGAAGAGGCAGACTTGAAATCGTTTGGATCCCAGGACACAGTGGTATAATGGGAAATGAGATTGCTGACAAACAGGCCAGGAAGGGATCTTTCCTGGAAAGAGTAAATTTGGAAAACCCAATACCTTTCAAGTCTCTCAAAATAGAACTGGCAGACTGGGCGACCAGTTCACATGTTTCAATTTGGGAAGAGAATGACGTGGGTAAGGTTACAAAAATATTATGGGGTTCTCCCAACGCAACAAGAACAAGGGAGATCCTGAATCTGAATAGGGTAGAACTTAGTAGGGTAATTGGCATCCTCTCTGGACACTCTGAGCTGAGGGCTCACCTATACCGTATAGGACGGGCGGAATCAGCCGTTTGTAGAGCTTGCGGAGAGGATGACGAAACCTTAGAACACTACCTCTGTTACTGTCCTGCATTTGCGAGAACAAGGGTCAGATATCTATCCAGCGACATCTTACCAGGCCTGACGGGTCTAAGGGGGATAAGCTGGAAAATACTCAAGAAATTTGCTGATGAAACCGAATTTCTAAGTTAACAGAGGGGTAGATAACCGGATGAACGTAGAGATGTAGAGCGCACAACAAGCCGACCTACTAGCTTAGGTGTATATCCGGACACAACGGATATGAGCTATGTGTATACATAGCTCCTCTTATCAACCTAACCTAACCTAACCTAATAACGAATTTTGCTATTTTTAGATGAAATATGGCTAGCAAAGTTGTCATATTTAGCAGATATTTTCTCACGTTTAAATGAATTAAATCTAAGTTTACAAGGTTCATCAAACTCTTTTTGAGGTAAATGGAAAAATAAAAGCCATGACTAAAAAATTAAATGTAATTGCAAATACTGTTGAAAACAATAATTTTGAATCATTTCCAAAATTTGAACAATTTATGACTGAAAATGAAATTGAACCCATAATTGAGTTAAAAAATTGCATTACCAATCATTGCAAAATGTTAATAACAACCTTTAATGAATATTTCCCTGAAAGCCACGAAGAATATTTATGGATACAAAATCCTTTTTTGGAGGAACAACGTTCCGAATTGTGCATAAAAGATAAGGCATCATTAACTGATATTTCATGTGATCCAGCACAAAAAATTGTTTTCCAAAACACGAATCTATTTTCATTTTCGATTAAACAGAAAAATGAATATAAAGCATTATATCGAGAAGCAGTTAAATATGTTTTACCCTTCAGCTCCACATATTTATGTGAAACAGGGTTTTCATCAATGGTGGCAATCAAAAGTAAATACCGAACAACATTGAATTTGGAGCCAAATATTAGATTAAAGTTAACAAACATTGAACCAGATATAAAATCTCTGATATCAAAAATACAATGTCAGCGATCCCATTAAATTCTGACATATAAAATGAATTAGAAATACAGTCTTGTTATGTTTTTATTGCCTTTGAATGATTAATTTGTTATGTTTAATTTCCTTATTTTATTTTATTTTATTTTATTTTATTTTATTTTATTTTTATTAGTTGAATAATAAAGTACTGAAATCGCCAAGATCTCCTAATTTTTATGTATTTAATTTTATTTATTCTTGTAATATTTTTAATAATTTTAATTTCTTTTTAATTTTGTTGTTTTTATTATTAATAAATTAAATGGATTAAATATTTTAAAATTGTTTGGTTATTTATTGAGCCCATACTTGTTTATACACATAACATTTTTTTGGTGGTACGCGAATTTTTGGTTGTGAGTTTTGTGGTAAGCGAACCAAAAAGGTTGAATAGCTCTGTGTTATACTAATAATATGACCTTTTGTTAAGTTTTAATTAATAAAGCTATAGGAAGTATATAGTAAATTAAACATAAGATTTCAAAGTATATTTGTTTGAAAAAATATATTGGATATTATCAAGAATATTGGAGGATAAAATTTTCAAAGGACAATATTTAAAATTTTTCGTCCTGAGAAATGGAAAAAAAAGAAATTGTTTTAATTTCTAGAGATTGCCCTCTTTCATTTGATATACATATTCCCATAAACTGATGGACATAAATATTTAAATATATTTTTTGAAATTTGTACGTCTTTAAAACTTCGAAGTCCATAAAAAATGAGAAAAGTTTACAAAAAGAAAAACTTAGAACTCAGTTTTAATACATGTGATATCTACTTTCATGTATATATGTCCTGTTCATGTCCAATAAAAAAATTTTAAATTGTCGTACGGTGTAGTCAGTAACAAGTTTCTCCATTAACTTTGGAATACCTCTTAGATTTGCTATTTTCATATAGTTAAGTTCATTCGCCCTCCCATATGACTTATACAAAGATATAATAAATTATTATTTCAAAAAAGTAGGAAAATAAACAATCTGCAAAAGACTGTTGAAAATACACGTTATGAGTTCACTTAGAGGAATACAAGCAGGAATACCAACAGGGCCAGGCTTGCATGAAAATTACAACTGAATCACAAACTTAAAAGCATTTTTCTATTATCAAAGAGCGGAATATTTGATATATATGCAACTATTGTTAAATATGCATAGTAAGCGACAGTTAAAGTATTTAAAAGAGAATTTCTGGCAAAATCAGCAAAGGTTATTAGCAAAGGTTGATTTTAAATTATACAAATACCTCGTATAACAATTATTATTCAGTAAAATATACTTAGCGCGAGTAATAGAATTTTTAGCAAAATCTAAAATTGAACAAAGTTTTGAATATTTTTCAAAAAGACGAGATTTTCTGTTTTTTAGCCTCAACATTTCATTTTGTATTCGACCATGATGCACGAGTCTGTACTTCGGTTTCACTTTCTTCATATTGTCATCCCCACTTGCACTGGAATTGGACATTGCTTCTACTATATAATCGATAGTAAAATTAAGTTAAAACCTTTCATATAAACTAGCAGATTCCAGCCCTCGAAATTCGAAAATTTTATTTTTTCATTAAATAAAGACCCTAAAAGTATGCTAATCAATTATAGCCAACTCACAAATCAACACAAAAAACAAACTCATTTTTATTACAAACACACATTAAGTTAATAAACACACACATAGCATTGCATAATTTTATGTATGTGTTATTAGCAACTTTAAATACAATTTACTCGAAATATAGGAAAAAATTTCAAAATCTGTACATCTGCAAAACGGCTAAAAAGAAATACCTTTCAAGTAATATAAGTTTGGTCAAAATCTGGATAAAACGGTAGAACAAAACATTAGTCACAAAAAATCGCCTAGCCTATTAAGATTATAGTCAATACTGAAATACCTTGTGTTTCGGTAACTTCCGTGCTTTCTAATGATTTTTTTCGTTTTCCTTATGTTATTTCTAAAATCAACTCCACCAAGACGTCCAGGTTGCACTCTCTTTCGTTGATATATTTATTAGAAAATTTTTTTATCGACTTAATTTTTTATGACTTCTAATGCATTTGCATGCGCACTATCTTTCTGATAAATCGCAAAATTTTTTGGGCACTTCTTCTTATTGCAATGTAATCGAAATGACTAAATAACTCACATCACACAAAACTGTAAATTCCTAAAATGTGAATACAATAATTCAGGCAAAAAAAAAACAATTAATTGCAAGGAACCTTAGCCAAAATACGGACTATCGTGATGTACAAAGAATATGAAGATTATAAGAGTTTAGCACCTGTTTTAATCTATAACTTTATTATAGGTTGGCCAATTTTTATGATTGTGGGCAAGGCGGGCTGATAAATGGTATTCCGGTTCCAACAAAATAAAAAATTAATGTACAACAAAGTATAAAACGCTTATCTATATATATAAAATTCATTTTCTGTTTTTTTGTTTGTTTGTTTGTTTGACCGCTATACAAATTTTTATTTTTCAACGGATTTCTCTGAAATTTGGTACGAACGATCTCTCTACTCCAGGGAAGGTCTCCATATCCTTCGTACCGGTCACGCCTACTGTTACGCCCACTTTTTATATACAATTCATATTCTGTTTTTTGGTACATATGTTCGCTACACCATTTTTTATAACGGATTTCTCTGAAATTCGCTACGCACGATCTCTGTATTCCAGGGTGGTCGTCATATGATTCTTGCCGGCCACGCGTACTTTTACGCCCACTTTTTATACAAACTTTATTTTCTGTTTTTTTTTTTGTATATTTGTTCACTATAGAAATCTTTATTTTTCAAGGGATGTCTCTGAAATTTGGTACACACGATCTCTATACTCCAGGAAAGGTCATCATATACTTCTTACAGGCCACGCCTACTTTGCGCCCACTTCTATGCATATAAAATTTATTTTTTTCCTTTTATTTGTTTCTTTGATTGATTGCTATACAAACTTTTATTTTTCAATGGCTTTCTCTGAAATTTGGAAAACGTGATCTCTCTACTCCAGCGAAGGTCGCATTATATATCTTTCTTGCTATGCCTACCATTACGCCCACATTTTTATAAAATTAATTTTTTGTTTTCTGGTATGTTTGTTCGTTTTAGTAATTCTTATCCTTCAACGGCTTTCTTCGAAATTTAGTACATATGACAGGGAAGGTCGCCATATGATTTTTGACGACCACGCCTACTTTTACGCCCACTGTTCATATAAAATTAATTTTTTGTTGTGTGGTATATTTCTTCCCTATACAAGTTTGTATTTTTTAACGGATTTCTCTGAAATTTGGTTTACACGGGAATAACTTTACGGTGAACAAATCCCCAAATTTAAAAAAGGTCCCCAATAAATTAGCGTACTCCCCAAATTCATTCTTAAATTTTTACATATTTTTATTTAATGAATTTTGTTATATATTTATTTTAGTTAAAATTTACTTACTGCTCTCAATATATGTCCTACAATAAACGCATTTAAAATTAGTATTATTTTCAATAGCATCATTTCGGTGCGCGAAAGTTACACGCACGCGGAACACAGCTTAGCTAGAATACCGGTATGATCTGAAAAATACATTTTGACAATTAAAATAAGTTGGCAACAACTGCTCGGCAGCATAGATGTGGCTGCCAAACGGAAGGGGCGCGCGGACGCGACGCGCTCGCGGAACACAGCTCAGCTAAAATATCGCAATGATGCGAAAAATATATTTTCGCGATTAAAATAAGTTGACGACAACTGCGCGGCAGCACGGGTGTAGCTGCCAAACGCGCGGACGCCGAAGCGACTCGCTCACGGAACACAGCTCAGTGAAAAGTCTTATGATGAATTGTATCTACGTTTGTGCAATAATTACAATACATATACTATAAGCAGTTGCTTAAAACAACCTTGTGGCACAATATTTTGAAGGTCGAATTAGTTTTTCATTTTTGAAACTTCTTTGAATTTGACTTCTCTGCTCAATGATGATCACTTATTGAATGAAGTAATTCAATTTTTAAAAGTTCTGATACCTTTAATTTGCAAACGATTCCGCTATATTTGATGTTTATAAATAAACTAAAAAAAACTTAAAGCCATTTCGCAGCTTATTTTTGAAGCATTTTTGTTGCAGCATCTTATCAAAAACTTCTAATTTACTGCCCATACAAATTTTTGGAGAGAAAGTTCATTTTATTGGGGAATTTGTTCATTGGGGACTAAGTACTCAGCGCCTGGTAAGCATAGTAAACCGTTTTTGAAGTCAAATGCCTTTTTATCCCGGGCAAGACCGGATAAAAACAGCTAGTAGAAAATAAGAACGATGAAATCAAACAGAATTCCAGAGTGAGAAAAATAATGGTTTTCATGTGTGACAGATGCAAATGGCCTCCAAAAATCTCATTATGAACATAATCGCTAAAACCATATCAATTCCAATATATAACATTGCAGTTCGACAGAAAAGAAAATTATGTATCTGCCTAACCATGTTTCCATAACTCCAGAACATTCTCAAAGGTAGCAAAGTTAAAAAATTACATGGATTTTTATTGATTTTTAGGCGTTGTTCCTATGCTTTCATAATATTGTTTTACAGCTTTAAGAATCGATGCATTCAAATGAAATAACGAATTGGTTTGTGAAATTGTTAAAAATGTTTATTTTAGTTATTATTATTGAAAACACTGATCCAAAAATGAAAATGTACTTTCTTTGACAAAAAAAAAAAAAAAAAAAAACATTTTAAATGTAGATAGCAGATTATTTAGTAAAATTTCGTATACGATTATGAAACTCGAAAATTTTATTTTGAACATACAGAAAAAAGAGCTCTCACATCTTTGTATTTCTTTTTTGTTTATGTATTATGCAAAATTAAAAAAAAATAAAAAATAAAGAGAAGTAGTGCTTTTGTAAGGGGGTGAACTAAAAAACTGATTGGTTTTAAAAAATTTTAATAAATATATCTTGTTTGGAAAATTCGATTGGAATATTGCAATTAAAAAAAGATTTCACATATAAAATAAAAATTAATTTAAAAAAAAAAAACTTTTTAACGAACAGTGAATAAATATAAATTTTTAAAAATTAATATTTCTATTTCAGAAGCCCCGAGGGGTGGTTCCATAATGAAACAAATAATTATATTAAAAAAATATATATAAAAATAATTTCTAAAAAACTCATCCCGAGGGATTTAAAATAAAAACAAAACAGTTTCGATACTTCAAACATAATTTTAAATACTTCATATTTCTGGAATATCTGATTGGGGAAGGTGGTCAAAGCCGTTCTTGTGGTGGTCGTATAAAATATTTTCGGGCGGGTTTTGAAAAAACACGATAAGAAAATTCATTTTATTGTAAAATTTTCCTAGAGTTGGGATTAACAACAACCCAGATGTCCTATAACATTTTTTTGCCAGTATTTGAAATAAAAAATAGTGTAAAAATATAAAATAAAAATAAATTTTTAAATAATTAATTTTTTTTAAATAACTTTCCTTAAATTTTCCGAAATTTCACGACAGCCTTCTTTAAATCATACTAGTCTTTTTAAAATAAGAAAAATCCAGAGTTTTGTCTCATATTTTATCATTGAAAACGGACAAATCAATATTTTTTCAAACCATTGGAAAATCTGCTAAGGGGATTTACATGCTGTTTAGTATCTAAGATAGTGATGACTATCCCCCAAATACTTCATATTCTCCGCTAAAGAATTTGGGCCATATGCAAAAAAATTAAAGTGTACTTCAAGTAGACTTTATTGTATGTTTATACCCTATACCGCTATGTGGTTTGGGTGTAATGACTTTGTGCTGCTGTTTGTAACTACCAAAAATATTTGACCTAGACCCATCTTTTATTATACCGATCGACTCAGAATCACATTCTGAATCACTCAGAATCACTTTCTGAGTCGATTTAGCAATGTCCGTCCGTCCGTCTGTGTGTCCATATAAACCTTGTAATCAAACTACAGGTCGCAAATATAAACATATTTTATTGATACTTGGCATATAAGCTTTTATCAGTCATAGGATGAACGCTATTGAAATTGGTGAAATTCGGTCCATGTTCAGACCTAGTCCCCATACAAACGACACCTATGAAATCGACTTAAATTGCCATAAGATCCAAATTATCATATAGATCTCGGTCAAATTAGGTTTGTGTGTGTTTATTACATATAGTTATAATTTGTCCAAACTTATACCCCATATGGCAAGTCTTTGTCATAGCCCCCGTATATATTTCATAGATTTTTCTCAAATTTGGTTTGTATATATTTGTTCAAAATAATAAATAATAGTAATAATAGAAATAAATCCACCCTGCATAGGTCCGCATATGCTAGAGGTTACTCATCCCTGGTACGAACCACGGGATAAGCTCTGTTGCAGCATAAGCTGTATGAACTATGTTTTTGGAATTATTTATTAATTTTATTTATCAGTATTTTTAATACTTTCAATGTTCACAATGTTTACATATTTCATAAATAGTTTAATTTTCAATGTTAGCTCTATAAAAACACATTATTTCTTATAAATTTTACACATTCTCTTCTAAAGACACATTCATTTCTCTCATTTTTTATATTATTTGGAATTAAGTTATATAATTTAAGTCCTTTGTAGAAAAGTGATCGCTGCAATGCCGTTGTGGCGACTCGTTGTATTCTAAAATTTTCAGCATTTCTTAGTCTATACGGCTGTACATCTCCTATATAATTTAGTTGCTCGCTTAAATATTCTGGCGCATTACCATTTCTTATTTTTTGTATAAACATTGAAGTATTTAATTCCAATCTTTGCTTTATACTCATCCATTTGAGTGCATCTAACATTATAGCTATTGGTGTATACCTGTTGCATCTTAGAATTGTCCGCATTGCCTTATTTTGCAATTTTTGTAGTCTGTCCAGTTGTGCTGCTCTACAACATGTATATATAATTGTCGAACCATATTCCAAGTGTGGTTTTATCATGGTATTATATATATTTATTGCTGTCATTGGTGATATTTTATTCCTAATTCTTTTGAAACAACCAATTTTTTTACCGATTTTCTTACAAATATACTCTATGTGATCGTTGAATTTTAGTTCTTTATCAATAATGAAACCAAGGTATTTTATTTGTCTCACTTTTTCTATTATTTCACCATTTATTATAAAGTTTGCATTGCTAGTCATATTTATTTCTATTATTTTTGTTTTCTGTTCATTTAGTTTCAGTTTATTCATTTTTAACCATATATAAATATTCTTTATATCCTGTGTCATATTGTTTTGGCATTGGTTCTCGTTATCTCCTTCCGTGTATATGAGAGTATCATCCGCATATAAAATAATTTCACATTTTTTTAATATGTTTGGCATATCATTTATATATATACTAAATAATAGTGCACCCAATATTGATCCCTGCGGAACACCGAACTCATTTTCAATTGAAATGGATTTTATACCATTAACCTTTGTAATTTGTTTCCTATTCGTTAAATATGATTTAAACCATTTTAGCTCGGTGTTCTGTACTCCGTACATATAAAGTTTCTTTAACATTATTTCCCTGTCTATGGTCTCAAATGCTCTTTTAAAGACCAAAAAAATTGCCATTATTTTATTATGTTTTTCTATTTTCTTCCACCGATTTATCACATAATTAACTGCGGTTTCACACGAAAATTTTTTTCTGAACCCAGATTGATATTTTGATAACAACGAGTATTTCTCAATATAATTTTCTAATTGTATTTTTACCACTTTTTCTAAAATCTTTTCACACGTTTTTAATGTATTTATCGGACGATATTCTTCACATTTCTTTGTGTTTGCTATCTTCTCAATTGGTGTTATCATTGTTTCCTTCCAATTTTCCGGAAACTCTCCATATTTTAAAGAATTATTTATTATACTTAACAAAATATTTCCCGTTATGTTCCAATTATCAATTATAATTTTCCTCGATATTTTGTTATAGTCTGGTTTATTATTTATTTGCATTATTATGGCCCTAAGTTCTAAATTCGTTATTGCGCGAAATTTGAATTTGTGTGTTATTGGTTTTATGTTGTTAACGTATTGCACTTTCTCAATCGATTCTCTTATAGATCTAATACTACTGACAAAATAATTGTTAAAATGCCTAGCTATCTGATTGTTATCATTATATTCTATATGGTTAAATATCAAATCTTTTATCACAGGTTGTTTCTTTTTAAATACTAGGTTTTTTATTTCTTTCCACATTTGTTTTTGATCTTTTGCGTTATTTATTTTATTATTTATGTATTTGTTTTTCTCATTTTCAATTTTTACTTTATATACATTTCTTATCGATCTATAATTTGACCACGCTTCGTCAGTGTTCTCATACCTTGCGATTTCCTGTTTTATAATTTTTTCTCTTTTTAATACACGAAGTTCATTACTAAACCACTTATTTGCACCATTTGTATGTTGTATTGTCTTCTTATTAGTAAATTTTTTGATCACTTCTTCAAGAGATTTATCCAACACTACTGTGTTTTCATTTACACCATTATCTATGTTATACTTTAATATTGCATATAATTGTCTGTTGAATAAATTCTTATTGTATTTAAATATATCTTGAGTCTTAATATTTGTTTCCTTTTGACTAATGTATTTATTTTCAATATTTATGTACAAAGATTCGTGATCTGCTATATTATTATTGCAAATATTTTCTACCGTCACATTATGGCTATTTGTTATAACATAATCAATTATAGTATTGGAATGTTTTGTTACCCGTGTATAATTGTTTACGATTTGTTTCAATCCATTATCATTTAAACTGCTTTCAATTCTATTCTTACAAAAAACATTTTGCGACCAATCTATATTAAAGTCTCCACATATTATTATATCATAGTTGTTATCACAGATTTCATCTAATATTTCATCAAAAACTTCGCAAAATTCGGCCTCCGTACTGCTCGGTGATCTATATACTGCTGCAATTAACAAACGTGTGTTATCATATTCTGCTAAGCAAACTAATATCCAATACTTGAAATTTTCAACTTTCTCGAATATTTTTGTCATTCTCCATGATCTTTTAAAGTATATAATTACACCTCCAGTCCGTGAAGAGTTAGACAAAGACGCTATGTGGTCAAAGTCTGCTATCATTATTTCACCGTCTTCAATATCCTTGGTTAAATGTGTCTCCGATAAAATAATAAATTCGAGGTTTTCCGTTGCAGCAATTACTTCCACCTGATTAATTATTAAGCCTTGTACGTTTGTGTATAGTCCACGGATATTCTTTAATTGTTACATTACTAAACCAATTCTCTTCTTTTTCATATTAAGTTTATTTTGATAAACTTGACACTCTTTGTTATTGGTTAGGTGATTATCGTCTAATCCCATGTTTAGTTTAATGTTCATTCGCACACAATTAATACATTTTATGATCTGCTCTTTATCACACTCTTTAGTCTTATGATTGCCATGGCATTTTAAACATACCTCTTGGTTTCTGCATTCTCTTGCAAGATGATTATATCCCTTACATTTAAGACATTGTATTATTTCCATCAAAAACCCTACATCTTTCCCATCCTATATTTACCTTTTTCTCTTTGATCAATTTATTGTATGTTTCATTATCCGCAATTAATTTTATGCCATATAGTGTTTTATTGTTTCTTTTATATTGGTATCTTTCTATAATTTCTAATTTACTATTATTTATAATTCTGTTTTGTTTCTTTAATTTTTCAATTATTTCAGATTCTTTGTATTCAAAAGTCATGTCTATTATTTTCACTTTTAATTTAGTTGGACTAAGCACCTTAATTTCATATCCGTCATTTAATTCATTTTGTATTGCGCTTCTAATTTTTTCTCGTTCCTCGTCATTTTCACTTTGTATTACAACTGTTCCATTTCTTCGATTTTCTACTCTTATTATTTTTAAGTTCACCGGGTCGACCTTATTATTTAACTCTTCTTTTGTTTTTTCAACTCCTTGTTTTTCTTTGGGCTTAACTATTAGTGGTAATTGTTTATTTAAATCTGGCAACACAGCATTGTTTTTAACCGCCTCTAAGTATGACATTTTTGTTTGTTTTTCACTTGTGTCTTTGATCACTTTTTTTATTTCATTGCACATTACTACATTTTTTTCCTCAATTGATTTGCACATTATTTTGTTGTTGTCCTTAAATACATTTATGTAGCTATATAAATTTTTAATTTCCTCAACATTTTTCTCAAATGATTTCTGAACTTTCTCAATTTTCTTCATCCTTATTTCATAACGCGTTTCAATAGCTTCCAACAATTTTTTAATTTCGTCTTCGTTTTTTTTCAATGACGAACCAAATTCATGTTTATAGTCCACTAAATTTTGTTTATTTTTGTGCACATCTTCATGTATTTCTTTTACAGCCATATCAACATTATGTATGTACTGCATACAGTCCTCACAAACAAAACGTATAAAATTATTCCCTTCAAGTATTTTTAATGAATATTGGTCGATACCGGAACATTTATTTGAACTATGATAAATTTTATCACATACTCCCATGCATCTAATCCCGGTTTCACCACGAATTGATGTTTTGCATTTTTTGCATTCAGCTAGGTTATGTTTTTTTTTTTTAACTTCAAATATTTGTTTATTTTATAAAACTTCACTTTTCACTAATATAAATTATTAATTTCAACAGTTTTTAATAGTCCTATCTATTTTAAAACTAATTATTTTAATTTTATTATTTTTTTTAAGAGCTTTATCACAATTTAACTTTCTAAGTTCAGGGTTACCATAACGAATATAAGTGACTTTACCAAATATGGCCAGGATCGGTCCATTTTTCGACCCAGTCCCCATATAAATATAGCAACCGATCTGAACTTTTTCATACCTGCATCCAAAATAATTAATAACAATGCCACTCAAAATTAGTTTATGCTTATTTTCTATATCCAGTTAGTTGGACTGAAGAGATAGGGTCTCTAAACCAGGGTATAGGGTATCGTATAGTCCGTCCAGACCGGCTATAATTTTCTCACTTGTTTTCATACAAAATTTGTTGATAAAGTCTACTTGAAGTACACTTTAATTTTTTTTGCATACGCCCTTAATCTCTAAATAACTAAATCTTGTTTTACAAAAAAAAAACATTTCTTTTTTTTTTTTTTTTGAAGATGGAAATATATTGTTTTTTAGAAAGAAAAGTTGAAATAAAATACAAAATTAATATACATACATATGTATGTATATAAGTGTATAAGCACTTAATTTTTTGATGAAATTAAAAATCAAGTCTTCAAAAAGGTGATGAATTTCGTATACGTTTTGGTTTATCTTAAGTTGAGATAACCTTAAATTTGAGATAGAACTGCTGTTAAAATCTAATTTTTCTTTTTTCTTGAGATGGAATAGAACCCTATTTAATGCAAGCATTTGACAAGGTGCCAAGAAAGCTCTTGATGTATAAACTACAATGTTTTGAAATTTATTTGAAGCTAGTCAATTTTATTGAAAAATTATATGCAAATGCAAACTCAGTTGTCTGGACAGGAGATAGTTTTTAAGGAAAATTACCTCTAGTTATATGCAGATGAGTAGTAGTAGTTCTTCTTTTTATTAACAATAATTAAGATTACAAGTAAATTCATTTTATAATATTTAAATATATGTATTAAATAATATTGCAAAAAAAAGGAAATTTTTTATTTACGACAATGTTTTTTTATAAAAACGTCTGCCGATTAACCAAAAAGTTAATAGTATTAACAAAGTGTTTTAATTAAATTCTTGCATCAAAAAGTTTCTATACTGTAACGCTGTCTTTAAATATTTGACCATTTTTTCCCAATCTATTGTACTAGCGCCGTTCAAAATTTGCATCATTTCCATATCATTTAACGTGGATGTCCCGAAACTTACTTGGCGAAATTCTCTTAAAACAGGGCAAACACAAAAGAAATGTTCAAAAGTCTCCATTACATATAAATTACATATTTTGCATAGCTTTTCTGCATCAGATACTCCAAAGGTATTGTAATTTAATTTAATTAGTCCAAGTCTTGCTTAAATATCCAGGCTATTTTAGATTGGCTTGTGCTATCCTTTAAATAGTACGCTCCCTACGTATGGTCTAAATGTCTATATATCGTTGATGTATTTGCTTGGTTTTGTAAATTTTCATAATAATGGCGTTCACGTAGGTTGTTTAACGAATAAGTATTTTGTGCCATCCACAGATACTTTTCTGGCTGTGTACTGGACCAAGAAGTATTGAAATTATTGGCAATCGTTTTTAGTTCTTTGACCCAAAAAAGTTCTTTTCGAATAATTATCTTCGTGCTTTGATGAGGCAAACAGGTTGGTTGCTATTTATACATTACTCGTGTTATATATAGAATGTGAATCTCTAAAGTGTACAAATTATTATTGACAGCACCAGTTTCCAGCATAAGAGCGTAATTTAAAGTACATTCTGGTATTCTTAGAATTCTTTTATAAAATAACGTTGTAGTCTATCTATTTTGTTGAAATGCCCAAAGCCCCATACCTGCGCTGCATATGTTTGCATTGACCTGCATTCAGCTAGAAAGTGGTTAAAATTTTGTCGGACCAGATGATATAGTTATACTAGCCGATAATGCCGACGTAATAAAAAAATCATGTGAGTCCGATCACAGGGAAGATGTGTAAACATCTAGTAATTAAAAATTTTTTTATGTCATTTTTTAAAATCAAACAGAAAGCGTCATCTACAACCCTTTGCCGTAAAACGTTAAAAATATCCCAATATAAACGTATATAAGTGATACATAGATGAAGCTTTTAAAAAAGTGGCATTAAAAAAACAATGTTATATCATAATTTTTTCACCAACACAATCATAAGTCACACAGCGTTATCTGCTTCAGCTCACACCGATATGAGTTACGCTGTTTTTGTGATTGTATTGTGAAATAGAAATTTACCCCCCTGCGCGTATAGATGTTTACACATCAAAAATGTTAAACAATTTGGAATAATACTGTGAAACCAGGGATATGAATGTAAATCTTAGCAAATCTGCCAACGTTGTACAGCATGGCGCACGAATCGTGCTACAAAAACAAAACGTAATAACTTTTACTCTGTATGAGTAATCGACTTATTTTTTCTATTTGGCAGGTTACTATATAGATTTATTGAAATGAATTCAACGGATACCGAACAGGGGATTTGGATAGTGCAGCGGTACCACGCTTTGCTTGGCGGGAGTTTGACGGCACTCTCCCAAGTAGATGGACCATTATGAGGCTGGTAAATATGTCTGCCGAATCTGGCATCATAGCACGAACCGTAGCATCGATATCCCTATGTTCAGATTCAAGACACATTCGCGGCTGTAGCATCGTCAATTCGGGCAAATCCAAGCGCTTCTACTGGAAACTTATCTGCGCAAATTGGAATTAGCAGACGGTCATTACAACGGATAATTCATAATGACTTAAACTTATTGCCGTACAAATTCCAAATTACAAGCAAGTTAAACCCTCTGCATTTCCCTATTTTCCTGGAATTTTGAAAAAAAAGATATTGAAATGGCCGAAGAAGACAACAGATAAATTGCGTGTTTATATCTGATGAGGCCCATTTTGATCTCAACGGCAATGTAAACAAACAAACTTGCCGTATATGGAGTGCATCTAATCCACAAATACTCAATGAGATGGAACTGCACCCAGAACGAGTCACTGCGTGTTGCGCAGTTTCATCAACGTCAATTGTGGGGCCATACTTTTTTGAAGAAAACAGTGTAACAGTGACTGTCAATATGGAACGTTATTTAAAGATTTTGAAGGAGTTTTTTTTTTATCCAAAACTACGCCGAAGACGCATCCGTTTCAACAGCATTTGGTTCCACCATTTGGTTAAGAAAGCTAAGAAATCATAAACATCAAAATATATGTGGATAAAGTCTTTGCAAAGCAATAATAGAATCTACAATTCACTTGAGCACTACAATGGCAAAACTTATTTTAAAGAAACATAGGAAGAAACTAGATGTCATGGGTATTCAAGGCAAGATGCGGCCTTATCTCTCCGAATAGAAATTATTTTCACAGAAACAACTCTAACAATTCATGTTCGCTATGAAATCAAATTTTGTAAATAATTTTATATTCGAACTATTATTCACAATATTATTCACACAGAAAAAATATTCGCCAACCGAATTGCTCTAATTGGGAAATCTGTATTTTCAATTGTATAAACATAGCCCATCAATACTACATATGATGCTAATATCATCGCATTTCGGTGTTTCAATATCTATTTTCTGTGTGTATATTAAATAAAATTGTTTTTCAATTTTCATCGGGCGCCCGGGCGCCTTAAGCGCTTTATAACTAATTACTTTGCAAAAATATGCCGGAATGTTTTTCTAATGTTTTGGAATTTTCTTTAAAAGAGTGTGTGTGCATGTTTGTAATTTTATCAAAGATTTGGTTTACAAAAAATAAAAACATCAGTTCTTGTGAATATTTAAGCGAAACTGTTATACACAGAATCTTAAACGAAAACTATGAACAACATTGTGTATATATCTATATGTATACATTTAATTAAAATTATTGGGACTAACAACAGGAATCTTTTCAATATGTATTTTTAAATTTTTCCAGGAAAATTTACTCAACCAAAGAGTTAACAAATAACAAATAACCTTTTCACATACATTAAGGCTACCCACATTGGAAGACAAAATAAAATAAATACAAATAATCAAGATTAATTAATAAAGAATGATTGCTTAGCAACACCTTTTTTAAACTTAATGAAAAGAGAATTGGAAATATGTGAAAATTTATGTAAATCAACATCTGTATATAATCAATAATTATGATTACAAAAAGACAGAATAATAAGTCAATCTGTTTATTTGTGAGTTAAAAATGTATCTTTACCGCAAAAAATATCCGATTACATTAAAAAGGCAACATAATGAAACTGTAATGATTAAAATTACTACTCAAGGAATTTTGTTTTTTATATATGTATAAATCAACACGCAGGAGATGTTCCCTGTTAATGTAGTGTAGCACAGTGTTGATAACAAGAAAATATTTTATTGGTAGACTCCAAATGGATGAGTTCACTTATCTCAACAGAAAATTACATATTGTAATATCTATAAAAAATATGCCACACCCAATATTCCGACGATACTCTAATATGTCAGTAGATTTTGTTACCCTTCCGTCATTGATAAGCACCACGCCCTCCATTGCACACGGTCCACAAGCTTCAAAATAGACTGTAAAGCCCCTGTCCATATCTGGGAGTTATATTCCATTACACAAGGCAACAAAAAATAAAAAAATTTTTGCCGAACAAAAACCACTATACAATTTTGATGTATTGTGGTTCCAGTAGTACAAATATAGTCCAAATTTTAAATTCTATGGAGAAGTTCTTTTTTTAAATTTTTAAGTAAAATTAAATTTTTTTTTTTACGCTTCTCCACATAACTAATGATAACTCCAAAAGGGTTAGTCCGTTAATATTAAAATAAATTCAGAAAAATTCAGACTTACATAACCTTTAATCCGTCTATATATTTAGTTTCAATCGGCTCAGTAGTTTCGGAGTTATAATAAATAATTGAAGCAAAAAATATATTTTTTACGTGAAAATATCAAATTTTTTTGTTTTAAAAAAAATCGAAAACTGCACAAATTGTTCTGATTTATTGCTTTATCCCAAAGCCACATGTAATAGGAACAAAACGAGATATCGATCGTGAAAATCGATTGGTTCTTTTCGAATTTATTCACAATTAAGTGAATTCGCTCATTTTCACAAAAAAAATTTTATTCACAATTAATTGAAGGTGTCGCATTTTACAAGCACTGTAATTATTTCTTTGGTTTACATAATAATGACTAAATAATATTTTGTTATTGAATGAATTTAAAAACTCTTCGTCGATGTTCTATAGAAAATGGTATAATAAAATGCAGAACATAGAAAGTAGGTGCATTTTACGACACGGATTTTGGCAAACCCCCTTTACATGTACAAAATTATTTGGAAAAAACGTTTATGACATTTTTATGTTCTCAGAACTAAAAAAATAAGTAATAAACAAAAGGTTACTTGATTTTTATGATTGCGGTAGCAAAGAAATAAACGCTCATAATTTTTCGTGGACGCTGAATTGCTGTTTCTGTTCTTTTATGATACATAATCCATTTAAAGTCAATTAAACGTAAAAAAGTAAAGGGCACTTCTTTATTGATGTGTGGTTTTCCGTTGGCTACCTGTAACGGAATTTTCCACACACAAACTGTACCCATAAAAAGGGTTATCCAAATTATAGTATCGTATCATAAAACAGGTCCATAGATATAGCACACTTGGAAATCGCGATCAGTATTAATAAGAACTGATTGAGCCGTTTCATTTCATTCAAGAAGTGTTTGCAATAACGGAAACATCATTTTATCCCTACATAAAGATTAGAGTCATTCAGCTTACTAGTTAAAAATAATTTGCACGTATTAATAAAAATGAGCAAGAAAGCCAGAACATTTGTTTGTAAAAACAATCCGGATTTATTTTGTTATGTGTGCGGCCAATATATCAGCGGGGGAAAAAGTGAAATTCTATCCTTCATTGCAAAAGTTATTTCAAGATTGCTATAATGTATATCCGCACAATTTGAACCAGTATTGGACATCGAGTACTATATGCCTTCATGTCGAATGAATTTATCTGTGACGTCGTCTAACGTAAAGTAAGTATAGGTTAATAGATTTGGAATATTTTATACTTACAGTAATTCTTAATTATATTTTAAATTCTTCTTATTCCTTGTTTCAAATTTTTTTTCATTTTACAGACGACACTTGGAAATTTCGACGCTTATGGTATGGGGAGAAACCGCGAGCCACGAATCCGATTGTTATTTTTGTTTAAGTACAAAAAGCAGTTTCGGAAAACACATGCGATGGTCTTACCCCACGAGGTCTGCTAATGGGTTTGAACTTGGAGTTCTATATTCACAAGAAGTTGCATATGCTAAAGATCAGGGTGCAAGCTGTAGTCAAGTGCATTCATCATCACCAGGACACTCAACCTCAAGTATCTGTTACCAATCAGATAGTTCACATCACTACCATCTACATCTGAAAATGACGAGTTCATCCCACACAAACATTTCTCGCCGAGACCATGGAATCAAGACCAACTTAATGATGTAATTAGAGATCTTGGGTTGTCGAAAAGATCTTCTGAATTACTTGCGTCCCGGATGAAAGAAACAGGTCTCATAACTGAAAAAACTAGAGTTTCGTATTACCGGACTCGAGAAAAAGCCTTACTTCATTATTTTGCTGAAGAGGATGAATTTGTGTACTGCACAGATATTTCTGGTTTGATGACTGCCATGGGCTTACAGTTCATCAAAACGTAGCTTGAAGTGTGTCCTTTTGCATAATGGAAATAAATTTCACTCTTTGCCGATCGCACATTCAACCAAAGTAAAAGAAGAATACTCTGTAATTGCATTGGTCATGAAGAAGATTAAGTATGATGAACATAAGTGTGTAATTTGTGTTGATCTTAAGATGGTAAATTTTCTCTTAGGTCAACAAAGCGGCTTTACCAAATATCCTTGTTTTATATGTTTAAGGGACAGCAGAGCTAAATCAGAACATTGGAAGAGAAAACAATGGCCTTCTAGGGAAACACTGGTTCCAGGTATGTCAAATGTTATAAATGTGGCTCTAGTGCCCCGAGATCGCATCATATTACCCCCTCTTCACATTAAACTTGGTCTGATGAAACAATATGTTAAAGCACTTAACAAAGATAGTGAATGTTTCCAGTATATTTCAAGGAAGTTTCCAAATCTGAGTATGGAAAAGCTAAAAGCAGGCATATTTGACGGCCTACAAATTCGCAAATTGGTGAATGATACTGATTTTGGCAGTTCAATGTCAGAAATTGAGAAGAATGCATGGGATTCGTTCGTATGGGTTATTCAAAATTTCTTAGGAAATAACAAGGGTGATGATTACGTTGCGCACGTTGAAGAGATGTTATCTCACTTCCATTGACTTGGATGCAACATGAGCACCAAAGTACACTACCTACACAGTCACTTAAATCGTTTTCCTGAAAACCTAGGAGACTTGAGCGAGGAACAGGGCGAACGATTTCACCAAGATATGCGAACAATAGAGGAACGATACCAGGACCGCTGGGATGCACACATGATGGCTGATTTTTGCTGGAATATTCAGAGTAACACTTCGTCAAATAAAAGAAAATTCCAGAGTTTGTAGTTTATAATTATAAATCTTTTAATAATAAATATTATATAATATAATAAATTTAAATAATAAAATGTAATTTTTAGTAAAATATAAGGTGTTTTTAAAATTCAACCTACTGAAAGAAGAGCATTAGCAGCTCATTTTTATGTACATCAAACAAAAAACAAAAATTTTGTGAAAATGAGCGAATTCACTTAATTGTGAATAAATTCGAAAAGAACCAATCGATATTCAAGATCGATATCTCATTTTGTACCTATTACATGTGGCTTTGCGAAAATGCAATAGATCAGAACAATTTTTACAGTTTTCGATTTTTTATGATTTTTTTAAAACAAAAAAATTTGATATTTCCACGTAACAAATATATTTTTTGCTTCAATTGTTTATTATAACTCCGAAACTGCTAAGCCGATTGAAACTAAGTATAGACGGATTAAACCCCATGTAAGTGTGAATTTTTCTAAATTTATTTTACTATTATCGGACTAACCCTTTTGAAGTTATCATTATTTATGTGGAGCAACGTCTAAAAAAAATTTTAATTTTACTTAAACATTTAAAAAAAAAACTTCTCCATAGAATTTAAAATTTTGACCATTTTTGTACTTAGATAGCCATGGTGCATCAAACCTATACAGTGGTTTTTGTTCGGCAATTTTGCTGTTGACCTGTGTTATTAATTGTATATAAATGGCAATAAATATATGATTCAATATGTATTTTTAAATATATAAAAATAAAAATATAAAATAAAATATATTAAATAAAAATATCAATAAAAATATTTCCCAGAAAATTCATTTTATGTAAAGCTCATATATTCAAATTTTTATTTAATATTTTTTTTTTTCAAAAATACTTCATGAATACTGCAGATTTATGATTCTAAAGATAACTATAGAGATAACTGATGGAAAGATAAATACTTAATTATTTGTATAAATTATTTAAATTTGGTACGAAAATTTGAATGGAACGATTATTCCTTCAGATTTTTTAATATTTCGGATTTAACATCGGCTGTTATTTAGTTATTTTTTTTTTTTTTAATTTTTTTTTGTAGCAGCGATCATTTATACAATTTTGAAACGTTGGAGAAAAAAGAACGTATTAGTTTTTCTTTTAACTCTTGACCAGTATAGCCAAGTAAGTGTACAAAATTTTGACATATAATTTTTCACAGTTTGAAATAACAGTTGGATTTTAAATAACACACTGCTACAAAAAAACACTTTTTGCCAGAACTTGAAAAGCGACCTAGTGAGGGTTGTAGGCCTTGGTTAAGACGTACAAAAACCGTTTTCGAGGATTTTGAAACACCCTAAAATTTTGAGTTATTTTGAAAAAACTATTTTGTTGTAGGTCGTAGTACTGAGGTACCTACAACTCACACATTTTCAGACTGATTTCAAAATTTAATTTTTTTTTGTATATTCAAAGAAATTAGGCATGTTTATATCAAAATTCAATAATAGTTATTTAAATTTTTTTCTACGAAAACCTATTTTTTTGCACAGAGTTTTAAAGACAATTTTATATAGAAAAACATCACTTTTTAATAATGGTTTGTATTTAGAAAAGTTATTAAACTTTTTCTAAAGTATAAATTTTGCGATTGCAGACTTTTATTTTGGTAAACCACTTGTATATTAAAAACTGTACAAATATCTTAACCTAAGTTAACATGTTAATAGTTAAAAATGATTAGTAGTCCTCTTACGTCTGTTCAAAAAACCATCTGTTTCTCGTTTGAGAGACCGAGCATAATTTTTCTAATTTGCGGCCCAATAAAAATACCTAATAAACAACAATAAGATCAAATTAATATAACAGCATCTCAGAAAAAATTGTTAATTATACAATACCGAATATAGTAACTCCACTTATTAAGTAAATTCCAAAATGAAACTGTAAAATTACAACAACAAAAAACGCTTTGCATAATTAAGTTGATCAATTTGTTTGTATAGTTAATTATGTTTTTTTTTATTCATGTTTTTTCGCGCTGGGGGAGAAAATACTAAAAATTTAATAACTCTCACGATTTTCATCCAATTTAAAAAATGTTAAAATTTTCTTTATATAAATTTTTGTAAGTTTTCATATCAAAATAAGCGATGAAAAGCTACTAAAATTAAAAAAGATGATAAATTTCTCTGTTTTTAGATATTCTTAAAAATGATACCCATCACTTGTATCAAAAAAATTGCACGTCATTTTAATGCGTAATCAGTTTTCTTCCCAAAGTCGTTAACAAAATTAATTAATCACTAAAAACGGTTTTGTTAGAATAACCTTTGAATTTGACGGTATTTCTGAAATTTTTTGACACAATTTGTAATCTACTCAACGAGACCTATAACCCACGCTTGATCGTTTTCCAAGCTTTTTGCACTGTAGCACCGTGTAAGTCAGTTTAAAAATTTTAAAGATATATATGTATATAGCTTTATTTACTTCTTCTTTGAACTATACTTCAAAGAAGCCTTATGTTCAAAATTTAAATTTCGTACATAACAATAACGTAGACAGACGTTTATTAAAAAGTTAAACGTTTAACCTTTTGCGTTTGTGAAAAAAATTTCTTTCATATAATTGGATTTTACTTATGTACACATACTTGGAATTCATTGCCTTTATATTATTATTAACTGTATGTGTGTTTATATGTAGCATGTTTTTGATAATATTTTATTTCATATTAATTGCCAACGTTAGTAAAATTATCTCCTATATTTAGCTCATTTTTTGAAATTCTTGCTAATGTTGATTATGAAAGATGTCGGAATTCTGTGTGCGAATATTTATGTGTAGCAATACTATCCAGCAAAACAAGAGTATCCAAATAAAGGCTTCTTATGAAGACCATTTGCAAGAATATATACAATATATGTATACAAATATATATGTGCTCCTTTTACTCCTTTAAAGAGCATAGGGTGGTATGAACGTAAATATATTGCTTTGTACAAATTTAGATCAAAACTGATTTTGCTATAAATCATAGCAAGTCGCAGAGGGATTTGGAAAAAAATAATAATAAAATAAAATGACAAAATAAAATTAAAAACTTCTAAATCGATACGATGATATAGATATAATGTCTAAAGCCAGGAAATTAAGTTCTTAATTAAAAACTTGGAAATGCATAAACAAAATTTCCGTTCCCTATAATAAATTGCTTAACTTTTTTTAACGATTATTTCTTTATCATTGGAAACATACCAAGATCGTTCACTTATCGATTTTCATTAAAAAAAAAAAAACAGGAATCGATTGTCGGTTTTATTTATTTATTAATTTAATTTCAGGGCGTATTTTCATAATTTTTTTATGAAAATATGAATAATGTTGATTTATTTATTTCATATACACGTTATGGTATACCACTTTAAGTATCTTTAAAAAAATTTTCAATTAAAAATTTTCATAACTTAGTCCGCGACATCGAATGTCCGGAGGCGCCTAGAAAATAAGTTGTTTTTCGGTGAACATCATAACTCGTTACCGGAACATATGAAATAAAAAAAATCGGAATGTGTTTTACAGGGGATGTGTTTCCGAAGAGTATTATTTGAATTTATTTTTTCTATTTTTGGCAGCATTTTGAAGTAAAAAAACGATTTTTGCTATAAAATTTCGGTGAATTTGTTGGGAAAAATTGGTTTAAAAAAACTCCTCTTGATTACCTGGTGATTTATGTAAAGAAATAGTGTATAAAATTTTAAAAGAATCGGTCAAGTAGATTTTGAGTTATAATGTTCACGGACTTCAAATATCTGTGGTTTTCTGGAATAACCGCGTATGTCCATTTTTGTCAGTTTTGAGTTAATGATGCCAAATGTAATAATTTTTAACGCTCTTTACATGTGTTTAATTTTTTTCAAAAAAATATTGACCATTTCTGAGTTTTTTCTTTAAATAACGACATAACTTAAATGTTTATTAAATTAATTTGGAGCACTAACGACGTATTTCATCGCTGACAAATTATTTTCTCAGAAAACGACACATAGCGACATACGTTGTTATTAATGAAAAAAAATTTAAAATAATTTGGATTATTTTTCAGTTATTAACCACATAAAAACTGTAGTGTTTATTTCTGTTATTTGTTGTCACTATTATTATTGATATGTTGTTGTATTCTCACCCTAAATCCCGTTAACTTTCTGTTGACGAAAAAGAAAATCAATTTTTCAAGCAACAACAACTTATTTCTAAATGTGTAGTTGCACTGGTAGTTTTCTTTTTCAAAGAAAACGACATTTGTCAACATAAGTTGTTTTATCTGCACACACTTTAACTCTAATTTACATATTGTTTTTATCGTCCTTCTCTCGGATCTATTCCTCTGAAGATTTTTTACTCAAAATTTTATATAAAGTATTTATTGCCCATATCTACAGGACTGTTAAATAAAAAGCTCTCAAAACTTTATATCGAGCCCATAACTTCAAATATAACGTTTTTTGGATCTCCTGAACATTTTGATTTTATGACATACGCGGTTATTCTAGTAAACCACAGATATGCTGTTTGCGAGAAAATCAATTTAAAGTTTTTTAAAAACTGATTTATATAATATATACCCTATGAGGCCGGTCATATGAAATGCTGTATTATCGTTAGTTTAGCCCCAATTTAATTAAAATTTTGGCACAACACTCTCGACAAAAATTTAAAAAAAAACGTTTTAAAACATTAAAAAAGTTTTATCGAAAACCAATGGTTTAGCATGCAGGAGGAGAACGAATATTCTAGGCATATTTTCAAATCAATAAAATCTATCAAGGAACGTAACCTGGTTGGAAACCCCATATCGCTCAAAAACTACATGCCCCATAGTACATTGCTAGTTTTAGTTGGTATAAATATGTTTTATATATCATTTGCAAGTAAATTTAAATTAATTTCATTTCTTCAAATATATGTTAAGACCTAGCTCTATCGAATTTTTATAGTGACAATAAGAGATTTTGTGAAATATTGTGTGATCATTTTTTGTCTAATTATTTAATATTGTTGTAATAAAATTTAGCCAACCAAAAGTACGTTATTATAAATATAGATAGCTGAAATAAATATAATTTTATTTTACATTGTTTTAATTAAAGCACGTTAAAACCACTTAAAAACAAAAATAGCTAAATGGAAAAAGGCCTTTTTTGGGTCATCAAAAAGCGTTTAATTCAGCGCGAAAAGCGCTAAGTTAGCATTGCTGCCTATGATATAAACGTAAGAATTCGTTAGAGCCAGAAAATTATTTAGATATCGGTAAAATTT
This sequence comes from Cordilura impudica, assembly GCA_963682025.1. Lineage (NCBI taxonomy): Eukaryota > Metazoa > Arthropoda > Insecta > Diptera > Scathophagidae > Cordilura > Cordilura impudica. The sequence goes on along the minus strand of OY821520.1, from coordinate 182,803,987 downwards.
GAATTATGTGTGCTAAATATACCCATTAGGCAGTGTTTAAAAATAAACCCTGTAGGATAATTTTTGGTCATATTACCCATAGCTCATACTACCAAATAATAATAATTATTATATTTATATATTTTTTTTTTCTTTGTGAAAATATAAGGTTTTTATATAACACTTGGAAAAACATTTAAATTCCTCATTTCGATTAACTTAAAACTAAACAAAGATATGGAATTCATCTTTAAAACGAAGTATATATCAGCAGAGATATTGACTGATTATTTTCAAAATAAATTTTTTTTTAACAATGTTTAGTATCTTATATTTATACTTATATATGAAAAAATAATTATACATATATATATGTGTGTGTGTTTATTACATCCACTAACAATAAACCCTGTAAGAACATTTTTAGTCATAGTCCACATATAAAACTGATCCTCGATCTTAAATCTATCAAAATAAAGAAAAAATTTTGTTTGTACACGATTTTGAGAAAAGTAAATACTTTTCTTAATATGGTCATGATCGGTTTATTTTTTTGATCTAACTAACTATAAAAATATTTGACCTAGACCCACCTTTTATTGTACCGATCGACTCAGAATCACTTTCTGAGTCTATTTAGCGATGTCCGTCTGTGTGTCCACGTAAACCTTGTTATCAAACTACAGGTCGCAAATATTAATATATTTTGCTGAAAATTGGCTTCTATTGGTCATAGGACGGACGCCGTTGAAACTAGTGAAAATCGACACATGCTAAAACCTAGTCCGCATATAAATGTATAATGAGATCGGCGTAAATTGCCATAAGATCCAAATTATCATACAGATCTCGTTCAAATTGGGTTTGTGTGTATTTATTACATTAATTTGTCAGCAGTCAAGAAATAAACAATATAGGAAAATTCTAAGTCATAGCCCCCCCATATAAAGCTGCTTCCCTATCTACACTTGAACCTATAAAAAACGAAACTATTGGACAGATTTTTCTCATATTTGGTTTGTATATGTTTATGCAAAAAATATGGTGAGAATCGGTACATGTTTTTACCTAGTCTCCATATAAATGTAGCATCAGATATGATCTGCAGGCAAGAAAAATTAAAAATTTCTTTCAGACTTGGGTTATGCCTGTTTCCTATACCCAATAAGTTGAACTTAAGCCCAATTCTCTAAATGCATGGTCTAGACCGACTATAATTTTTTTTTTTTAGATCGCAAATTGAAGATCGAGTTGTTCAATTTGTTTGATTTTGAGCCATATTCCATAAATCTATTGGAATTTCATTCACAATTTTCCGAGAATTTGAAAACTATTCAACATTAATAGAAGGACTCAAACTTTATAGTATCTCATTAGAATGGATAACATATGAGAAAACCATTTGATGTCGCAAAAATCTTTTTGCTTTCCAAAAGAACGTGACTGCTTCTAAATTTACCCTCATGAATTCCGTATTTTTTACTTATTTTATTTTTTCATTGGCCTTTAAATTGTAATTTAATGAACAATTGATTTAATTTTATTATTCCGCTCTCTCTCTCTCTTTCTTTCTTTCTCTATCTCTTCCTTTCTCTCTCTCCCTTTCTTTCTTTCACTCTCACTCTTTCCCTCTTTTTATCTTTCTCTCTCTCTCTTCATCTTTCTCTCTCTCTCTCTCTCTCTCTCTGGCCAGTTGCAAAAGAGTTTGATTACACGTTGTTTAATACTTTCTGGATACTCGAAAAATTTTGAATTTTTCTGAAACGGATTTTGCACTAACCAAATCGTTTTGAAACATCTTTGATGATTCCCGCTTTTCAGAGTTCTCCACAGAATTTTTTGGCTCAATTTCATATAAATGAAGTTGTCGTGCAGAGTAAACTTGTGTGCCATTTTTCAGCTCACGGTGAAGATTTGATAGAAATGGACAAACAAATATATGAGTTAAAGGGACTCTGGCCTGAAAAGGTGGATGACTTTTCAAGGATATTTCTAGATTGACAAGCACCAAACCGCATGTGTTACTTGGGAGTTTAAATGTATAATATTACCCTCCTATAAACACAACTACACTTCAATAATATTCCAGCCAGAAACTATATAAAATAAATTATGTATCCTAACTGCGCCATATCGAAATTTTTCATAATCGGTAAAAGCTGTCGAAAATATAGGAAATTAAGTGTGCAATTTCAATTTATTTCATAAAATATTTGTATTTTACGATATCAATGATATTGTGAATACTTGAAATTTTTTAAACCACATTCAAAGATTTTGTTATTTTTTTTGTTGGGCACTTCTTAAAAACAAAACAACAAAAAGTAAGAAATATAAGCAAAAACATACGTAAACATAAAACAAAATTCTTACAATAATTTGTTTTGTGTTAACAAAGGTAAAATTTAATATATATTTTTTACATTGATTGTTTGATTTCTGCTTCTATCTTTCTTTGTTTATTTATGTATTGAGATGCAAAAAGTTAATTGAAATTCTTTTGCCATACAGAAATCTACAGGCTATTTATTCGTATATATATTTTTGTTTTTGCTGTTAAAACATTGAAAATAAAATATCATGACTTCTTACTTTTAATCAGTTCGTTTGTTGCTGTTAATTTGTGCTGATGCATAATTTAGTAAAACTTAATTACGGCATTTAACCAGACGAAAGAAAGAGAGACAGCGAGAGAGAAATATTGAATTGTTGAAAAAAAAACAATGAAATTCTTTGATGGAATCACTAGATGCTAGTGAAACCAATCAATCAATTTTCATTTGCTTGCATATTTGTTTATTAAATATCAATTTGGTTTTATATGTATGCATACAAAGCAAAGCCACGACTGCGAAAATGGCTTAAGTCACATTATATTCGTTTTGTTTCGGTTTTTGATGAAAATCGTTAATTTACGATCATTTGGATTATCTATCAAAACGCAATACGAATACAAAGTACCATCATGAATTTAGAGCAAAAGTAATTTTAGCTTAAATGCATATTCTTAATTTATTTACACACAAAAAATAAAGCAAAGTAAATTGAAAAAAACTTACTCCTGTAAAATTTTGATTTTGGCACTTGAGCTATTTTTGCGGTAATGGCTCGATATGCATGCTATTGCATACGATTATATGTACATACATACGTTTAATTTAATTAAGCGGTTGGAGTAAAGTTTTATTAAACGAGAATTTTTAACGTCTAAACAAATATGTACACTTGCTGTATGAATAGTTAGTTATTGTGGGATTGGTGTTGTCCTTCTCAGCACTATTCCTAAAACACTATTTTCATATTAGTTGTCAACATATTGTGTTGTATATCCTAATAAATGCAACGAACGGTAGACATCTAGAAATAGTTTGTTCATTTTGTCGACAACCTCAATTTCAGCCATTTCAACCATTTTATGCATCACAAAAAATTAAATTGTTGACGAAGTATTCAACGAAAATATAATTAAATTTTCCACAATACATATTCATTTATGTCGCCAACAATACATACAGATATTCACTCCAACATACATATGTATGTATGTATGTATGTATTTTGTTTTCGTATATGTGTGTTGGTGTTGAAAGTTTCTTCATGTGGTTTAACAACAACGTTAATGAAATTTAGAAAGTTTTAAATTGTCTGTTAGCACAAAGTCACGCCTTTTCAATCTCTTTTTAACAAAGTGGCCTAATTTAACGCATGTATGTATGTCTGTATGTTTACTCATAGTCATTCTAATATTTACATTGACCTACATAACTTAATATACAATTTATTGAAAATAGTACCTGTATAATTATACCCTCCACCCCAGTGTGCAGAGGGTATATAGAGGTTTGTCATGCCGTTTGTAATAATTAGAAAAAAATTCTGGACCCATAAAATATATATATTTGTGATCGTTATAACAAGCGGAGTTGATATAGCGATGTACGTCTGTCCGTTTATGGAAATCATGATGACAACTTCAACCGGGCAGCTAGGATGCTCGCTTGCATAAAAAATCATTCACTGACTTCCTGAGAAGTTTGCTATTTGAAATCGTCCAAATCGGTTGAATAGGGCCCGAGATCTGAATGAAGAACTAAAAAAATGTTGAAAAAATATGATTTCCTATGTTGTTTTGTCACGATCACGGCCTCAGTATGAAAGCTAGGGTGATCATTTTTAGTGAGAATGATTCACCAAGATCATGGAAAGTTTTCTGTTTTAAAAATCATTAAAATCGGTGGAACAGGTCCAGGGAAATCTCTGAAGAAGTAAAAAAAATTAAAAATATGACGTTTCTATATTTTTCTTGTTGTTATTCTAAATGTTGTATTGTTGTCATAGCTGGAATTGTTGTTTTTGTGGTCGTTGTGGTAATAATATTATAAGAACTAACCCTTTGTAAATTTTTTTTCACCTCTGGTAGAAAAATTTTAAAGTTTCCATTGTTTTGGAATCACTAAAAAAATTTGTTAGATCATTTTTGTCATCGACACTAGCCTGCCTGCAAAGCTTCAGATCGATTGGGTCACTGGAAAGGGGTTAAAAGCCAATCCAACACTTTTTCGACAAGCAGACACTACGAGTTAATATAAAGGGAGTAAAAATGCACCAACATCTAAATTAAATAATGTTAAACTACCTAGTTGTTAATATAAAAAAAAACAATGTAAATTTACCAAACAAAGTTTTATGTACTTCATTTAAAGAAAACACGAAAATAACTTTTGATGTTTTATTTTTGTGTGTAATATTTTCATATATGTACATAGATACATATATAAAATAACAAAATAATATACATATATTCTATACATGTATATTCATAATAAAAATAAATCGGTATATTATTTTATTTATATAAAATTCTCCAATATATATTTTGTTTTAGGGAAAATACATTTCTTTTGTATTAACAAACAGAGTGTCACTTCAGTTTGCTCAGTGTTGCTATGTCACAGAAGATGGCGCCGCAAATATTGTTCTAATTAGTTTTGCAATCGTTATTTCTATTTTAACATGAACGTCAACATTTTCAATTAGATATCAAACACAACAATGTTAAGAGTATACACTGGGCTGGTTTTTTTATTTCATGCGTTTTTCCATTATTCTTTTACAAACATGTATGAACAAAGGTTTGGTTTATTAACTTTTTGTTGTGTTTACAAAATAGAGTTACCGAGTTCATCAATGAGTTTTTTTGCTTTCAAAACAGTTCTACATAGACATATAAAATTGTTATTCTGCTTTACCTGCAAAATAGCTGATTGCGATTACATATAATTTTTAAAAATTATTTATAATTACTAAAGCATTATTATTTACATAAATACAAAATTGCACCTTTTAAATTTTCCATTCATATTTAAGAAAATATGAATTCTAAAAATTAGAATTCAGATTTCCATTTATAAATTACTAGCTGGACCCGGCAAACGTTGTTTTGCCCTCAATGAATTTTTATTTTAGTTAGAATCTGTATATACCTATACAAAATGTGTGACGAAGATCTCCAGATAATAAAATGAGAGCTTCACCAAAAAATCTTTCATTGCCTTTCAAATCTTTTATCAAATCAAATCACAATGTTTGTGAGCCATGGTACATTCATCCCAAATAAAAATACTGCATTTTTGCAGAACTTTTGACATACCGGAATGTTTTTTGATATTACAGACGGCATTCTAATTTTTTTGTACGTTTAACGGTGATTTGATGCTGAATGAGCTGTTTGGCCACCATGCAATAATGTAGCGGCTTTTTCCTTCTTTTTCGTTAGAATATTTATATATAAAAACGTTTGTGAGTTTATTTATTAAAATTTATATAAATTTGACAACTCATTATTTTTCGAACGACAGCGCCATCTACCGGGTCCAATAAAAAAATGTTTCTAACATACATATATGTACATTCTTAGTTTCATTAAAATCACACCATAAATAAGAATATTCGAAATAACTTTACCCAGCGCCACCTATCGGGTCCATTTATACATACAAAAATTTCTTATGACGAAACATACGTTCATTCTGAATTGCAGTCAAATCGCGCTGAAAGTAAAAATTTTTGTTTTTAACTTGACCCCAACGCCAGCTAGAGGGTTAAAACTAAAAAAAAACACAGAAGAGCTCGAACCGAACCTATGCTGGAAATCCTACCTCGACAGCTCTTATGGTTCCGGAGATCATTCGTTACAATCGAATGCATCAACGTTTTTATATATACGCCACGCCCCTTTGCCCACTAACAACTTTATATAGCTAAGGTCTTATTATTTCGCAAAAATATCCTTTTGTGAAAATTTCATGACGATCCTTCCAGTAGTTTAGAAGATATTAAGATTTTTTATTTTTCTAAAAAGGGGCGTGGTCCCGCCCACTTTTCTTCTTGTATGTATTTCAATTCATGCTAATACCATATGTACCAAATATGACTGCTGTAGGTAAAAAAATTCCCGTGATATGACTTTTTCAAATTTTTGGTTATATGGGCGTGGCACCGCCCCTTTGTCCACTCAAAAATTTATATAGCATATTATTCCTTCCAGAGTCACAGTAACACGCTCTGAAAATTTCAGGAAGATCGGTGCTTTGGTTTGGCCTCCTATAAAGCACAAACAAACACACATTCATTTTTATATATATAGATAGATTGAAAGCAGATTAATTATGATTTAAGATAAAATGGGGCGAAAAAGGGGGACTTGGTAATAAAAAAATGTATGGCTACCTTACCTGTAGATAAAAAGTGTATAAAACTTTAGATAAATACATATTACAAAAAAATTATTTTGTATAGCAAACATTGTTAGTGGTATAAGTAAAAAAAAAAGGGGGCGGTGAAATGGGCGTGGTTCATAGTTATATGGCGACGTTAACAGTATTAAGAGCAATATACTACCAAATAAAAAAATCCGTTGGAAGGAACAAATTTGTACAGAGAAAAAAAAGTTTAAAACTTTCAAACAAAATTTGGCGTGAAAAGGGGCGTGAAAGGGGGCGTGGCGTAAGAAATGTTTATTTCTACCTCGCCTGGAGTATAATGTGTATACAATTTGAAGTAAATCTGTTAAAAACTATATGGGAGCAATTACATAATTTTAAAAAAGTGGGCGTAAAAGTGGGCGTGGTCAAAAAAAAGTACCCTATTAATCATGCCAGAGTCCCAGTTAAATGCTGTGAAAATTTCAGGAAGATCGGTCCAGAGGTTTGGTCTCCTATAAGGTACACACAAACAAACAAACAAAAAAACAGACACACATTCAATTTTATATATATAGATAAAATATCAATTGAATTTCAGAAAATCATATTAAAATGTCGGAAATAATAACTTGAAATTTAGAAGACATCAATTGAATTTTTAAAATATAAATTTTATTCTTTAAACACAAATTGAAATTCAGAAAACACCAAATGTGTTTAAATTTAAAAAATCATCTGAAATTAAAGAAAAATATTGCGATTGAGGAGATATTAATAGCATTTCAGCATAAGAAAATATTAATTTAAATTCAATGAAGTTTAGAAAACCTGAAATGATATTTAAGAATTGCGAACATAAAAATTGTTACATAAATAAAGCGCAATTTGATGAGAATGATATTTATATATTATTTTTCAAATTTTTTGGAATGAAAATTTTAAGTTTTTCTGAAAATAAAGATAACAAATTACTTTATTTAAAATTTTTGGGACACTTGGTTTTTTGCGTTTGGCATCCCTAATTTGAACCAGTGTTCATGATGACTTCAAAATTTGACTTCATGGAAGGTAAAACCCAAAACATTGAAGTTCGATAATTCGCAGGTAGTAGTATTTGGAGTCAATAAATGAAAATATAATTTAATTAATTTATTTAATTAATTTATAATTGAATATAATTTAATTCAAAACCATAAGTTGGCATCACTGGGTTAGATTTTGTATTGTATTGTATATATAGTGAAAATTTCCTTTTAGTATTTAAAAAAATTTTTATTTTTCAAATATGGCAATATTTTAACAAAAAAAACTGAGAGAGCTTTTTCTGGTTATTAATTTGTTACTTGATCCGACCTATACGGCCGCAATGAAGAATTATTTGGCCAGTTAAAAGAAACACAGCCATTTTATTACAAATATATAAAAAAAATAATTTTTCAACATTTCTATAGAAAAAAGTGATTTTTTTCCTGAGGTTAACATATTGCGGGTATTACAGTATCGAATTTTAGTTAGGTATATTCCATACCGTCGGAAAGGCTAATTTGTCTAGTTTTTCAGCATATGCTTTATTTTTAAGTTTTTAGAAACACTTACACACTAATAGGAAAAAATTAAAATTAGTGCATATGGTAAAAATTTAAAAACCGTTCTCTTGAGTTACAAAACATTTTTTTTTTATAGATGTCACACTCGCATCCCACTAAGCGAGCAAAAAGCTCTTAAAGGAAAAAACCTAAGCTTTGTTTTGAGCAAAGAAAAATAAGTATCCTTTTTTGAAAAAAGTAAAAAAAAATTTTTGGTTTTTGCAAAAAAAGTCAAAAACTTTTTTTATTTTTTTTAATCTTTTTTTCCGAAAGACTGAAGAAATAGCTATCTAAACTATTTGGAACAAATTTTGATAAGAACAATAGGTAAAAAGTTACATGGATGAGAAAAAATACCTGTTTGGTCAAAATGTCAAATTTTACCCCCTCTAACTCAGAGAGTTCTGGACCGATCTTGTTGAAACTACTATCCAATAGGACTAACCTTGGTGCATCATCCCGATCGGAACACATCGGTTTCGAAAGTTGGATCACTTGATATGAAACGCCTCATATATATATATATATATACAGTGCGTTCATAAATGATAGCACATTTGGTAATCTGTGAATCAATGTTACATAAAATTTTAACTATGCATGCTATAATTATTATTTCTCTGCTGGACTTACATTAATATGGTTTCTTTCCAAAAACAAACGTATAATACCCAAAACTCCCATTAGTTAGAAATACCGTCATTAAAATCTCTTACATCCCAATACTTAGCATATTAAAGCGTTCAACTAGTATAGCACAAATGCAGCAAAGTCGTTATTTAACAAAAACAATTAATTAATTCCTTTATTTATTTAACAAAAACAATAAAAATTACATAATCTTAATAATTTATAACACCACCTTTTGCTTTAATGCAATCAAATATTCTATTTTTCATAGAATTTATTAATTAGAAATTGAAATTTTTAGTTCATTTACATTCATATATTGACGACTGTCAGCATAAATTCGCCTGACGAGATTTCCCCATATGTTCCTATAGGGTTGATATCAGGAGAGCAAGCAGTCCATTCCAAAACATCGACATTATTCGAGCTTAACCATTCTTTTGTGAATTTGCTGGCATGACAGGCGCATCCAGCAAGTTGGGCACAGCTTCTGGTGCTGTTGCTTGCTATGTTCAAAATAAGTCGACGCTCGCGTTAATTCAACTTATTTTTTCTACCACTGCTTTTATTTTTACCATAATTTTCTATATTTTTTAAATAATTATAAATAACCTTTCGACTTCTGCCGATTTCTTTTGCCATTTCTGCTTTTGATGCACCATTTTCGAACAAAATTAAAATTTGACCTTTTTCAAATTCACTTAACACTTTTCCTCGTGGCATTTTGCTTATTCCTAATGTTTTTAATAAAATTAAATAGAATATGTTGTATTAAAACGGTACTTTTTGTCAAACAAAGACTTTGTTGCATTTGTGCTATACTATTTGAACGCTTTAATATGGTAACTCTTGGGATGTAAGTGATTTTAATAACGGTATTTCTAATTAATTGAAGATTTGTGTAATATACCTAAGTTTAGTTTTGGAAAGAGAACATATTAATACACGTTCCACAAAGAGATGATAATTATAGCATGCATAGTTAAAATTTTATATAAAATTGATTCACAGATTACCAATGTGCTATCATTTATAAACGCACTGTACGGATATTTATGTATATAATATATATAATACATATATGGGGGATTTCATGTCAAGTGCACCAACTTTTGAAACCGATGTCTTCCGATCCGCGATCAAAATTTGCACCAAGGTTAGTCCTATTGGATAGTAGTTTAGACACAATTTTTCAACAAGATCGGTCCAGATCTCTATGAGTTAGAGGGGATCTAAATTTGACATTTTGGCCAAACAGGTGTTTTTTCTCATTCATGTAACTTATTACCTATTGTTCTTAGAAAATTTTCTCCCAAAGAGTTTAGAAAGCTATTTCTTCAATATTTCGGAAAAAAATACTTAAAAAAAAAAAATTGTAGACTTTTTTTTTGCTAAATTAAAGCATTTTTTGCCTTTTTTTCAAAAAGGGCATTTTTTTTCATAAGAAAGCTTAGGATTTTTCTTTTAAGAGCTTTTTGGTCGCTTAGTGGGATGGGAGTGGGATATCTATCAAAATAAATGTTTTGTAACTCAAGACAACGGTTTTTCAATTTTTCACAAATGCACTATTTCGAATTTTTTCCTATTTGTGTCTAAAACCTTACAAATAAAACCTATACTGAGAAACTAGACAAATTAACCTTTCCGAAGGTATGTAACATACCTAACTAAAATTTTACCCTCGATACTCTAATACCCAGAATATGTTAACCTCAGGAAAAAAATCACTTTTTTTCTATAGAAATGTTGAAAAATTATTATTTTTTATTTATTTGTAATAATAATTAAATTAATATATAATAATAATAATATTAAAAATAAAAAGATAAATAATTTATTAAAATTTAATCTTAATTACATTAGATCCATTTATGTCATAACTATTTTTATACTTAATTTATTGTAGCTGATGAAGTATTTAAGTCTTGTAAATTTTTAAATACCCAGTCTTTCATCCAGCTTTTTTGTCGCCTTTATTTACTGCGTTTTTTTGTCAATCCTTTCTTGGCGTTACTAGGTTCAGCTGTTGATTTCGCTGCTGGTTTATTTGTTGTCTTTGGAAAGAAATCGCATTGAATAGAGGCAGAAAACTTTTTCAACTTGAGTCTTCCATCGACAAGCGGTATAAAAGCATGGTATTGAGCGGTGCCATCGATTGTTACCGCAGCATCGAATCTGCTCTTCAGTGTTTTCAATGTTTCCTGATGAACCTCTCTGCTACTAAAAACTATTTTAGGTTTTTTACAATAATTCTTTGCCCAATGGAATAAAGCAGTCGCATCTAAGATGCGATCTTGATTAGAGCACTGGAGGCTATACTTCGCTGCATTTCTTTTAAGGTTTGCTCCAATACCATCACATGTGGGATGAAAATGCCACTCAGCTGGCATTCCAAAATCTTTTTCATGGGCCATAAGATTTGCCAAACTACTTTTGTTTTTAAAATGTTGACGAGCTCCGTCCGAAACGTAGTATACCTTCTTTACTGTAAATTTAGATTTTAGAAATTTTAGTATTCTCTTCTGGTACTCATAAACTGCAACGGTATCATGTTTTAAATCGTCGGATATGATTGCCATACTTTTGTGTTCCAGTTTTTCATCTTCCATGTAGTAAATAACTACTGTGAATATAGTTACTTGGTCGTTATTGAAGTGGAATGCTTGTATGGCATCCTGAAGAACATATTTATAGTTTTCTGCGAAAACATTTTAAATAACGAATTCACCAGACTTCAAACGTATCTTCAAATCCTTGAAGAATGACCATTGCTCTTTGACTAAAAAGTCATGGGCTCTCAAGTTTAGCAATCCTGTACACATTCCTTCCACAAAATCATTCACATTTAAAATTATTGTTTTCAATGTGCATCTGTCAGTCTGAATCCAAGAATCAAATTTGACCTCCTCTATATATTCTCGATCTAAAGAGTTGATTAAATTTTCTTTGATGAATGTGGTTTTCGGGCAATTGGTAGATTCACCTAAGTGGCAAGAAGTTGTTGCATTAGGACACATAGTCAATTTAAGGCAATCGCGGTAATCGTGTAAATCTTCTGCCGAATCATCTGCTAAATACTTAAAGTTGATTTCCTTCAACATCAGTTTAACATTTTCATGGTAAATGCAAACGCATACTGTGTGAGTTCCGCTGCTTTCTGCCAAAACGCAATGTTTTGGCCTCATTTAGGTTAATTTCGTGAAGCCAATTCTAACATCCTCGTGTTCAGATTGAAATGTTGCAAATAACTCTCAGGTTACAGATAACCATTCTCTTCTGTTATGTTATGAAGGTATGTTACATACCTTCGGAAAGGTTAATTAGTCTAGTTTCTCAGTATAAGTTTTATTTGTAAGGTTTTACACACAAATAGGAAAAATAGGAAAAAATTCAAAATAGTGCATTTGTGAAAAATTGAAAAACCGTTGTCTTGAGTTACAAAACATCCACTCCCATTCCACTAAGCGACCAAAAAGCTCTTAAAGGAAAAATCCTAAGCTTTCTTATGAAAAAAAAACCGTTGTCTTGAGTTACAAAACATCCACTCCCATTCCACTAAGCGACCAAAAAGCTCTTAAAGGAAAAATCCTAAGCTTTCTTATGAAAAAAAAAAAATGCCCTTTTTGAAAAAAAGGCAAAAAATGCTTTAATTTAGCAAAAAAAAAAAGTCTACAATTTTTTTTTTTTTTTTTAAGTATTTTTTTCCGAAATATTGAAGAAATAGCTATCCAAACTATTTGGGAGAAAATTTTCTAAGAACAATAGGTAATAAGTTACATGGATGAGAAAAAACACCTGTTTGGCCAATATGTCAAATTTTGATCCCCTCTAACTCAGAGAGATCTGGACCGATCTTATTGAAAAATTGTGTCTAAACTACTATCCAATAGGACTAACCTTGGTGCAAATTTCATCCCGATCGGAAGACATCGGTTTCAAAAGTTGGTGCACTTGACATGAAACCCCCCCATACATATAATACATAATTTACATAATAAAAACAAATTTACATGATATATATAAATTTACATGTAAGATATTTTTGATATTGATTAATAAACTAAGAATGTTCTGATTTTTTTACATTTAAAAAATTAAGAAATACAATAATACGAATACTGCCAAAGTAGCTCAAAATATGGTTTGTCCGCGTAATTCGATTGTGTCAAATATATTAATATATTTTGTAATATTACACAAAACAACTTAATCCGTAGAAAGTGACGCAAAATTAAATTTATTTTTTGGATTTTCCAGTAGATTTTTGAGGGGTCTTCCTGATATGTTAACTTGGAAGCAGTTTTACCGGCTGGAGGGCAGGATTTTTATAAATAATCTCGACAACTTTGGTAGGTTTGACAAGCATTTCACTCAAAGCTTCTCAAAGTGCTGACAGTCTTTTTTCCTGGAATATGAAAAGCGATCAGGCGACACTGTTTTGGTAATTGAACAATAGACTGATTTCGTGGACTCCAGTGGATCATATATCCTTTAATTTGTCTTTACATTATTCGCATACATTATCCACACAACATAAATCCTAAAATGGTAAACTTTGTTAAATTGGCATCGATTGAATATTGTATATTTGCCAATTGTTGCACCAATATTTGTTATCAATGTAATATAATTTTATTATATTAACGAAAAATTTTTCACAATATCTGATTTTACATTTTCTGCTTAAAATAAGTTCTTCTAATATAAATAGCTGTTATAACACCCAATATTTAGGAATGAAGCATTTTATACTAATTTTAATATAGTTGCGTCAATTATATTATTTTCATTAATTTGTATAAAGAGATTGATGGGTAAGATGTTATCGAAGGTAATTTTATTTTAAAAGAAATACATTTCTAAGGGTATTAATACAGAAAATATATAGCAGTTTAAAGTTTTTAAGAATAACAATTCAAAATCTTTTTGCATAATTAAAATTCTCTAGTAGTAACCGAATTCCGACCAATTCTTTTTCTGTGTGTAGTGAATAATTTGGTTGTCAATTAAATAATAGCACATGTATTGTAAGTGTGGGGATGGGATCTATTGCAGAAAGAGGAAGAAAGCACTGTAGATCATAATCGCCGATGAAAACAAAACAACAACAGCCACTAGTTTTCTCAATAACATATATTTCTTTAACGTAACGAACATATTCATTGTTATATCTCTCGAAAGTTTAAGGTAAAAAAATTTGTATACTTTTTTATCCTAAAGTATGAAAATGATGGTTTACCCATGCGAGTTCATGCCAAGTGTAATTGTCCATGTGAAAAACATGGTATGCCCAAATCTAAGCCTCAAATAGACATCGTTTGGCCTTGCGACTTATTGATTGTCATTGCGAATGTCAATCTAATAGGAACTTAAGCGCGTTTGAATTCACTTGGTATATCTATGGGAATCATCGGAATTCATAGAAGCAAATCATTTTCGGCTAGGAATTAACCATCCAAAATGATGGCTTCGATAATGTTTTTCATAAATTTAAATAAATGACCAGTCGTGTGTAGAAAGTGTGATGGCATACCTGGCAAATCCAGTGAGCTCAAAAAACTCTCTTGGATAATTTACAGCTTCTTTAGCATCGCAAATTGTATCGATCGATTTGTCTGGCAACGACTGCTGTATCCTGAAGTTTCAATCGTCGACGTCCACATTTTTTGCAGCCAAAATAGTTCCCTCTGCCAGCCACTCATGATTTATGTATTGTATGAGAGCATTTTGTGAAACAACGATAGTGCAAAAATCAGTGAACAATTTTATGCATCCAGTATTTTCGTAGGCAGCAACTTTTCCATCACCGATATCTAATAATTGTTTCGAGAATGTGTTAGCAGATGGATCTTTTAGCATTTGGACGTGCATGTTTATTCTTAGCTGGACTTTTTCAACATTTCGCCACAGTGGCGATGATTTCAAGCAAGCGTTGATCTTATCAGCGTACGTTGAACGTGGAATGATGGGAAGTGTTTGTCTGAAATCACCTGAAAGGAGTAACAGAGTGCAGCCAAAAAGTTTGCCATTTTTATATCCTTCAGTGTTCCGTTCAACGCCTCAAGAGAATGTGTGCCATATCGCATTCATTACCAACCTCTTAACAATCATAAAACACATATATTTTGGGTATAATGACTTTGTGCTGCTGTTTGTAACTAACAAAAATATTTGACCTAGACCCATCTTTTATTATACCGATCGAATCAGAATCACTATCTGATTCGATTTAACGATGTCCGTCCGTCCGTCCGTCTGTGTGTCCATGTAAACCTTGTAATCAAACTGCAGGTCGCAAATATGAATATATCTTAATGAAATTTTTCATGTAAGCTTCTATCGGCCATAGGATGAACGCTATTGAAATTGGTGAGAATCGGTCCATGTTCAGACCTAGCCCCCATACAAATGATCCCTATGAAATCGATATAAATTGCCGTAAGATCCAAATTGTCATATAGATCTCAGTCAAATTTGGTTTATATGCGTTTCTTACATCCATTAATGAGTAGTCAAAAAATAATACCTATGGGACAACTCTTAGTCATAGACCCCATATAGAGCTGCTTCCCGATCTTCACTTAAATCTATCAAAAAACAAAAATATTGCACTGATTCTTCACAAATTTTGTTTGTATATATTTTTGCAAAATACAATAGACTTTCCCAAACATGACCAGGATCGGTCCATTTTTGGGCCTAGTCCCCATATAGATATAGCATCCGATATGAACTTTCTCATATCTGCAGCCAAAAAAAATAATAAAAATCCCACTCAAATTTGGTTTATTCTTATTTTCTATATCCAGTTAGTTAGGTCTCTAAACGCATGGTATAGGGTATCGTATAGTCGGTCTAGACCGATTATAATTTTCTCACTGTTTTTTTATAAATTAAAATAAATCGTACAAAATTTTGCACACACTGCGTTGTGATACAAAACAAATGTGGAAAAAAATGTAAAAATGACGCGACCCATTTCGTGAATTACTGAATGCACTTGTAATAATTTTATTTTTATAGAAAACATAGAAAGGCTTGAGCTAGTAACTCACTCTGCCTATGTGTTATGAATAAATAACATAAATAACTTCTGTTTGAAATACGAACAATTGCTTCATTATTTGGATATTGTTCATACAAATAAATTTAAACTGCGATTTAAAAATGTGAGAAACAAAGTGGAAGGGTGAAAGTTTAGTGTAAATTTTTGATGGCCAAGTGACAAAGAATTACGAAAAAAAAATTTTGTCAAAACATCGATAAGAAAAATTCGGGATAGGGACACCCCAATCACCTACCGATATAAAATATACTTTACAAGCTATTCGCATACCTACCAAATACACATAAAGATAAAGATAAGTTTAGAAAGTTTAGATCGATCGGATGAGGGGAAATGAGGTTGTATCTCTCCGCGAATGTGCGTGACTATGCATGACAATGTCAAAGTTAATCTTTTTTCACAGCAAGTCTATCGACCAAGTTTCAAATCGATCGAAAAAGGGGAAATGACATTTAGATCACTCCGTGACTGTGCGTGACTATACGTGACTGTGCGTGACTATACGTGACTGTGCGTGACTACCCCAAAATTAATCTGTTTAAAAAGCAGCGTCGTTGACTTCTTTAACAATGTTTTTTTTTTTTTTCAATTATAAGTATTTATTAGTTCACTAGTATAGGAGGCATTTTTTAGTGCTTTTTCTAAACTATTTTTACAAATTTCATCACCTTTTGCCCCATATCTCAAAAGAGCTCTAAAGTTTCCATCATTTTCAGTCAGTTCTTCAACTAACATGATGCTTATTATTTATTAATTAATTGAAATTAGCTCTAATTTAGGATATTATTATAATCAATTTTCGAAAATATCTATTTAAAACTTTTTTGAATTATTTTTTATATTTTATATATACTCGCCTGAAATTTGTATGAAAGACTTTGAAGTGAATTTAAAGAATTCCAATTTTTCTATACAAATTCAAACCGAAACGCAACCCCAAAAGATACAAACTGAGGGCCGAAGGCTAATAGTAGCTTTATTATTTACAAAATTGAAATATTGCATCGATTACAATCGACTACAATATATTTGAGTTTCAATAGTTAGGGTATTTTCTTTACGTTTTTATTAATCGAAATAAATTTTGATGTCCTCATTATAAAAAAAAAATATTTGAAAGTATTTTCTCTCATTTTTAAATGCTTTTAAATTACTCTAAAAAATTTAAAGAAACGTGGTAATGTGATGTGATGTGGCTAAAAATTCGGCCTGACTAACCATTTTTTCTTTTATTAGTATTTGCATTAGTATTTCATTCATGCAGTTTCTTTTCAGTTCAAAATACTAATATAAGTTAAAAGTTTGGCTTTCTGTTACTATAATGTATAAATATTTCTTAAGGTATAACATGTGGTTAAAAAAAATATTTTGGTTTCTTTTTCATAAATCTCTTCTAAAATCCTTCAAAAATAATGTACTAATTTTAAAATTCGAATTTCGAGTTACAGAGCTATATATGTAGATATATATTTGTACGAAAATATAGAAGATTCTTATAAAAACTTTAAATGCGTTTTTCTCGAAATAACTTTTTTCAAACTGGGGTGTCGTTTTTCTCGAGAATTAGCAGTCACGTCAGGCATATTCTGAACTAGAATAATTGGGCTTACTTTACTACCGGGGAAGAGTTGGGGTAAAAACCCCCCAAAAACACCACATTTTTTATCTTTTTTAAAAATCGCGCAATTTTGTCAATTTTTGATATTTTGGAAATATCCTACTTCAGGGCCTGCCTCACGTGATTAGCAACAAACCAATTTCGATGCGACATCTGGTTCTCAAGGAAAACGATACCCCGTTTGCCTTTTCATTTTTACGTACCCATTTTCATTGCTCTGGAAAGTACGGAAAAAGTTAGAAAATTCTTTCATGTAAAAAAAACCAAAGTTGATAAATTGAAAAACGACTGAGTACAGTACTTTTAAAAAACTTTCTTTTTATGGGCTTGAACCGTAGGTCATACCTTAATATAAATTTTATTTGTAACTAGCTGTTTTACCCGGTCTTGAACGGGATTCAAAGGCCTTTGACTTGAAACGCTGAGTACTTAGTCCCCAATGAACGAATTCCCAAAAAAAAAAATGAACTCCCCCAAAAATTGGGGAATTTGTTCATGATTAAGAAATTCTCCAATGTTTACGTTTTTTGGAAAGTAAATTCATTTTTTATTTCAATTTAAAATTTTTTGATTTTTTAATTTAGAAGTTTTTTTTATGAGACGCTACAGCAAAAATGCTCAAATATAAGCTGTGAAACCGCTTTAACTTTTTTTTTTTTTTTTTTGAAGTTTATTTATTTTGTAATCCTCAAATATAACGAAATCGTGTGCAAACTAAAGGAATCAGAACTTTTAAAAATTTAATTACTTCATTCAGTAAGTGATCATCATTGAGCAGAGACGTCAAATTCATAGAACTTTCAAAAATGGAAAATGAATGCGACGTTTAAAATTGTGCTGCAAGGTTGCCTTAAGCAACTGCTTATAGTATATGTATGGCATTTATTGTATTGTATTCCGCTCACCGAAATGATGCTATTGAAAAGAATACAGATTTTAAATACGTTTATTGCAGGACAGATATTGAAAGCAGTATGGGGAATTCGTTTATTTCTTTTGAGGACCTTTTTTTAAAAATTTGGGAAATTTGTTCATCGTGAAGTTATTCCCCAATTTTTCGGGGAATAAGCTCATTTTTTTTTGGGGGGGAATTTGCTCAATGGGGACTAAGTACTCAGCGCCTGCTTACCATAAAACTAACTGTGTTTATGCATGGATTATTTTTAGTGTACGATGTCTAAAATTACGAAATTTATACAACATTTCTGGTTTTTCCTTCTGGTGTATATACGAAAATATTCTGCTGGCTCCCGGCTCTGGAGCAGACGACATATAATTGTCTATGAGAAAAACAGGGAGATTCTAAATTGATACCTGCTACTGTAAGAGATTGTCCTCTTATGCACATTATGTTAGGAAAAACTTTTTGTTCACATTCCCTGGGCTGGGCTTGCGTTGGGCTTGAAGACGTTGTTGAGTCGTTTCAGGAGTTTCACATTCTCTCGATTCACCTTGTCTTAGCCGCTGGATTTCTAGACGCGCTTTAGTAGATTCGGGCATTTCCGCTTTTCTTAACAAAGCTTGTCTTGATCTTTGGGCTTCAAGACGTTATTGGGTTTGCTCAGGTGTTTTAGCATTTCTCGACTCAGATTGTCTAACTCGTTGAGACTCGATATGAATTTGGGTCTGATCGGATTATCTAGAGTTCAGTTTAGTCTAGTACGGACTATATGCTATGCTTTCATGTGTAAGTCACAATTGCAAATAGTTCTTTTTACACCTTTACAACTAACTTATAGAGTGAAAACGATGAAATGGAAATATTTGTTATAAGTTGCTTTCCAAATGTAGTTAAAAAGGCGAGATGGAAATACTTGTATGAATTAACCTCATCGGAGTATTTCTACAGTGGTAGTCAACCTGTATCTGTTCAACCATGAAATAAATCTGCTCTAATTTTGGGGTGTTACAAATCATATAGTAAAAAAGGCAAGACGGGAATATTTGTAATATGTTAATTTACAATATTTATTTCATAATGGTGTAAACTCAAGAGTAGTAAGTATAGAGATTTGTGCACTAAGTTTTAGGTAAGTCCATTGAAAAATTAGAATATGTTAACAAACACTAAAAGCGTATATAGAAAATTAAAAAAAGTGGGCGTGGCCGATAGAAATATATGACGACCTTGCCTGGGATATGAAAATAATGTGCAGTAAATTCGAACGAAACCTCTAAAAATTTTGAAAAAGTGGGCGTAAGGGTAGGCGTGCCCGGTAAGAAACATATGAAGACCTTCTCTGGGGTATAGAGATCGTGTGTACCAAATTTCAGAGAAATTCGTTGAAAAGTTAAAATTTATATAGTGAACAAATATACCAAAAAACAAAAAATGAATTGTATATACAAGGTAGGCGTAAAAGTAGGCGTGGCCTGTAAAAAGCATACGGCTACCTTCTCTAGGGTACAGGTATCGTGTGTACCAAATTTCAGACAATTCCGTTGAAAAATACAAATTTCTATAGCGATCGAACAAACAAACAAATAAACAAACAAACAAACAGAAAATGAATTTTATATATCTGTGGTCACAAGCGATAACCGCCTAAGTCGACTTAAGAACGATTTGAGTTATGTATGCTATCACATTCTACTAAAAACACTTTATATTTACGTGAAATCCCCATTTCTCTAACACTTTTTATTAAAAAGTTATTAATGAAAACATACTGACCTAATTCGTAACAAAGCCCCATTAAACTTATATAAACATTTATTTTTCTCGAAAGAATGATTTTCGCCGATTTGAGTTAAGTATACTATCATATTCTGCTAAAAAATCTTTATATTCGTGTGAAATCCCGATTTCTCTAACACAGCTTTTTAAAAAGATATTAATACAAATATTCTGACCTAAGTCGTAATGAAGCCCCATTACATTTATTTAAAAAGCTATTTTTCTCAACAGCATTATTTTCGAGTTAGGCGGTTATTGCTTGTAACCACAGATATATAGATATTTTAACCATATATATGTTGCAATATCTGCTAAAAAATTGTCGGTTCAAAAAATTGTGTTATAATAGAATTAGTAGTTGCAGTTACCAATATTTAAGATAAAAGTTATTTTTTTTCAGATTAATTAGGTTGCCTCAATTACATTAGTTTAGTATTTTGTGTTGTTGCAGATAATTTCATTTTAGAAGAATGGTGTTTAAACGATATTTATGGCAGAAAATCTATTATATGTTTAAATATTTAAGAAATATGATAAAAATTGTTATTACCTTAATAAATTTTACTAGTGGTGGTAACTGAATTCCATCCCATCTGTGTGTAGATATACATCTAGCACTATCTTCAATACTTTTCATATTTCATATACATTTCAAAAAAAAAACCTTTTCTATTAATATAAATCTCAAACCTAACCAAAATTAAATATATATATTTATTATTACCAGCTATTCGTTTTGTATTATAAAGCCCTGCTAATTCCGACGTTATAAAAACCTACTCGTATACAAAATCATTATACTAAAATAAAAATCCTTTTTTATTTGCCTTTTTCCATTGGATTATTATATATACTATTGCTAAAAAAATATATAAAAATAAATTCGAACAGAAAATTACTTTCCTTTAAAACCACCTGAAACTTTTTTTTATTCTATATTATTTGAATTTCATTTGCAAACGGGCAATAATGTGACAAACAAAACCAAAGTACTTGTACAGTATGTACAAAAATGAAGTATGTAAAATATGTGGCGATAAAAAATGTGTATGATATCTGAATGTGTATTATATTGAAGATTTTTTGAAAACAGAAAACAAATTATGATTGTTACCAACTAAGAAATTTTATTTATTTCGTAATTTAATCCAGAAAAAAAATCGAGGACATCGTATATTTTAATATAGAATAATAAACCAAAATATGTTTTAGATTAGTTCGAATCAAGTACAAAACGTTTTGGTATGCACTGTATGTGAAATATACAATAAAATAAAATTTACATAAAAGTACGAACAATAACCATAAAATAAATTTGCATTCTGGATGAAATAAAAATAAAGAAAAGAACAAACAAAGCTTCAGCGAAACCATTAATACCCTACACAATACATGATTATTTTGGTTTATATAAAAATATTATAATAATTACTATTTATGATAACTGGAACATTCTAATGCCCGTTTTCTCAATAGGCGATTACCTTTTATCCCCACGAGAAACTGCCGATTAAAGAAATTTTGTGTTCTCAATGTCTGGTTTGCTTCTATTTTGTCGCAAAGCTAAATTATTCTCCCAACTTTCATATCAATTTTGAGAGGCATTGCCAACTGAAAATAATTCTCCCAACTTTCATACGTATTTTGAGAGGCATTGCCAACTGAAAATAATGTTTTTGTCGGTACATTGAGAAAACCAAAATTTTTAGCCGGCAGTTTATGGGTCCAATAAATTTATGTCCTGGTTAAGTAACAGGCAGTATGACGATACATTGAGAAAACGGAAACAAGACTTAAAACAAACATAAATGTTAAAAAAATTTAAGGGGAGCACCCGCTGTAAAAACGTTTTTTTTTTTTTAGATTTTTATTATTATTATTATAATTTTTTATATTAAAAACTGAACACATAATGTATGGTTTTATGCTTAATATTTATAGAAATAGTAAATAATTTGATAAAATTTTTAACCGTTGTTTAAGCGGCTAAGTCCGTGTCTTTTTGAATTTCTCTTGTATTAAATAAAGCACCAAAACTAATCTTCTGTAAAATTTTGAGCTAGCTACGTCATTAAGTTTGTGTGAAGCAGCCATTCAGAGTATGTTGTATATTCGTTAATTTTTGCAATATGAAAATAAAATGAGTTTCGAGTGCTCCTAAAATATAATTTTTTATGGAGAAAAAAATTACTGTAACAAAAGAGCGCTTGATAAGTACCACTGGGTCTCTGCACCATCAATTGCAATGGTAAAAATGTAGTTAACTTAGTTCCGTAGTAGTCGATATGTTGATGGGAGATGAAAGTGCGCGAAATTAGTGATACCATAGACATATGAAATGGTTTTGTGATTTTGATTTTTATGATCAACTGATTAAAGCTGTCACAAAATGGTGTCGCGTTTAATCACAATTGAATTTGCTACCACATCTGTCATATCCTCCGAATTTAACCTCCAACGAATATTTTCAATTTCAAACCTCGTCCTGAACAAAATGTTTTGGCTATCTTAATATACAAAAACGTTGATACGTATGTATTTAATTAGAGGAACAGCTTATGCTGAAAAATAAAAATTGTTATGCTATAAAAAGTGTCTTTTATTCGGATTTCACAATTGTCCTACGGTGTACACGATTATGGAATAATTTTTATCAGATTTTCATAATTATTTTTAAGCTGCTAAAATTTTCTTTTATGCAAATTAAAGCAATTTTTAATACTAGCAGATTCCAGCCCTCGAAATTCGAGTGCAAATTCTAGGAAACCTTATTTCTTCATTAAACAAAGACCCTAAAGGAATTAGGAACACCAATGTTTCGCGTATGAGTATTGTGTCAATGTCGTCACAAGGGAAAAGCATCTTCGTCGTTAAATTCTAAGCTCGTTTATTTTATTAATATATTTTGAGTATTGTTGTAGACATATTTTTAATGTAGTTTTGATGTTTTGATATATTTGGCAATTTCTAAACCAAAAAAATAAATATTTCGTAGGAAATTAAAGAACAATTAATCAATTATAGCCAATTCACAAATCAACACAAAAAAAAAACTCATTTTTATTACAAAAACATTAACAAATTTAATAAACACACACGTAGCATTGTATAATCTAATGTATGTGTTAGTAGCAACTTTAGATGCAATTTACTCAAAATAAAAGCAAACATTTAGAAATCTGTAAATCTGCAAAACGGCTAAAAAGAAATTCCTTTCAAAAAATATACGTTTGGTCAAAATCGTGATAAAACAATAGAACAAAACATCGGTCACAAGGAATCTCCTAGCCTATTAATATTATAGATATGAATTGAGTAATTTTTTCTATGACATTGAAAAGAGTATTTCGCATTAACATTGAAAAGAGCAAATATTGTTGGCTTGGGCAAATATTATATATATATTAGTATATATATATACGTATATTATATTTTGTGGTTCCTAAAAAAATACATTTCAGTCAAGCCTAGGCCACTTTTCTTAATTACATATTCATAATGACGTCCTCAGGAGTGCAACGGTCGTTTGGGTTCCAATCACCTTCGGAGTGTGTAACCAATACAGCGCCATTTACTTTTAAGAATCTCTATTAGGCCAAAAGATTTTTAAGATTCTTTATATGGAAATGAAAATAATAGTCCAGATTTTTTTTTTACCAAACCTCTAACAAAAGAAATATTCTGAAAACCTGATAAAAATTGCTTTGTTGAAAACGTCCTTAAATGTCTAGTCTTACGACTGAAATTTTGTCATGCAGTTTTTATTAGCCTTTACAACCGATTTAAGTATTATACAAAAATCTATTTTCTATTTAATTTGAACAGTAGTTACATAATTAGTAAAAACAAAAATTCGCTATGCTCTACGATATTTCAGAATGCAAAAACCATGCAGACATTTTTTTTTTTTTTGATGTGTAAACATCTATACGCGCAGGGGGGTAAATTTCTATTTCACAATACAATCACAAAAACAGCGTAACTCATATCGGTGTGAGTTGAAGCAGGTAACGCTGTGTGACTTATGATTGTATTGGTGAAAAAATTATGATATGTTCTTTTCTAAACATTTTCCAATTGTCTTTCAAAAAACATCAATTGTATTTCAGAAAGCATCAATATAATTTCAGAAAACATCATTTGAATTTCAGAAAACATCAATATAATTTCAGAAAACATCAATTGTATTTCAGAAAACATCAATAGAACTTCAGAAAACATAAACTGTATTTCAGAAAACATCAATAAAATTTCAGAAAACATCAATTGTATTTCAGACAACATCAATTGTATTTCAGAAAACATCATTTGAATTTCAGAAAACATAAATAGAATTTCAGAAAACATCAATATAATTTCAGAAAACATCATTCGAGTTTCTGAAAACATCAATTGAATTTCAGAAAACATCAATAGAATTTCAGAAAACATCAATTGTATTTCAGAAAACATCATTCGAGTTTCAAAAAACATCAATTGAATTTCAGAAAACATCAATAGAATTTCAGAAAACATCAATTGTATTTCAGAAAACATCAATTCTATTTCAGAAAACATCATTTGAATTTCAGAAAACATAAATAGAATTTCAGAAATCATCAATAGAATTTCAGAAAACATCAATTGCATTTCAGAAAACATCAATTGAATTGCAGAAAACAGCATAATCGACTTATTTTTTATGCACTGGAAAATATGATGTTGTTGTTTTCTTTAATTATTAGATGTTTACACATCTCCCTTGTGATCGGACTCGCATGATTTTTTTTTTGTATAAACAAGTCTTTGGAAATTCTCTTCTATTCTTCAATCACTCTTCTTTCCCAAATCGTTCAGCTATATTTATCTTGCCAACAACTGAATTAACCAATTAATTTGTGCACTCAAAGACTGGATCCCTCTAACATGGTTTAATTTTTGTAATCATTTTATTATGAAAAAAATTCAACAAATGATTGTTTTGATGAAAATATGCAAAAATACACATTTGCAGTCAAATATACAACCACAAAACCATGACATTTTGTTAAATTATTGATTCCGATAGATAATTATGAGCATTTTGATTAAGATAATAAGCATTAATATCCATCTAAAGCCAAATTTGTAAAAATAGGCGACTACAAATCAATACCGTTTTGTTGCACATTTACTGATTCCTACAGATATGTAAAAGTAAAAGTTATGTAAATTAAATCAAAATATGAAAAAACAAATTAAATAACAAAGAAATTGATGGCATGTCATTGATTCAAATATATAGATATAAAAATAGTTAAAGAAATTATCATTTTGATGAAAAAACAATAAAAAAAAAAGAAATATGCATTAAAAACATAATATACAACAAAAAATCGGTACCGTTTTATTTTCGATGAAAATATGCAAAAACAAGGATTTAAAGCAATATATGCATCAATAAAATTTAATTTAGATTGGTTGCCATTAATTATAAACTAGCAGATTCCAGCCCTCGAAATTCGAGCGCAAATTCTAGGAAATTTTATTTTTTCATTAAATAAAGACCCTAAAAGTATGATAATAAATTATAGCCAATTCACAAATCAACACAATCGCAAACTCATTTTTATTACAAACACATTAACAAATTTAATAAACACACACATAGAATTGTATAATTTTATGTATGTGTTAGTAGCAACTTTAAATGCAATTTACTCAAAATAAAGGAAAAAATTTAAAAATCTATAAATCTGCAAAACGGCTAAAAGGAACTGCGTTTCAAATAAAATACGTTTGGTCAAAATCGGGATAAAACGGTAGAACAAAACATCAGTCACAAGAAATCGCCTAGCCTATTAATATTATAGATTCACTGATTCAAATAGATGAATATGAAAAAAGTTAAAAAATTAACATTTTGATAAAAATATGCAAAAACATTCACATCAAGCAAAATATGCAAAAACAAATAATCGAACAAAATCGATGCCAGATTATTATAAATTCAAAGATTAATACATAGATGAGAAAAAAGTTAAAAAAAATTTAAATTTTGATGAAAATAAGCAAAAAAGCAAAATATGAAAAAAATTCAACTAAAAATCGATGCACAGATATTTAGCTTATATCTATCCTTGCCTTATAAACATTTTATTTTTAGTGTTGGAATGTATACCTCAAAAAGTGACGGTCTTAAAATCTGTACTTATGATAAACTTCATTAGTGAGTTCTTAATTCTTTCTGAAATATGTATAAATAAAAGTATAAAATTGAATATAATAAAGTTAAATTACCTTTTCCATTTTTTAAGCTGTTATATTTATAACTCAGCAACCAATAAGAACTCACCCATTAAATTTAGCACAATTTTGGAGAGGACAATCAGCAATAACATATACATAAGAATATACATATATATATATATATATATATATATATATGTATGTGTATTTAATTTTTAAGCTATAATTTTTTTTTTAATTGCAAAGCATATCTCAATACCATTTTAATGAGATGCCGATTATAATTATGGGCCAATACGTTTTACATGAAAACCCGAATTATTCTAGACCACTTCAGTAAGTTTTGTTCTATGATTTTGTATTGATTTTAATTTTTTTTAGTCTCCTATAACTTGCAAAATCTTCATAAAGCTTAAATCTGTGGTTTTCTAGAACAACCGCATATGTCATAAAATCAAACTGTTCAGGGGAGCCAAAAAAACGTTATATTTGAAATTATGGGCTCAATATAAAGTTTCTAGAGCTTTTTTTAACAGTACTATAGATACGGTCAATAAATACTTTATATAGAATTTTGAGTCAAAAATTTTCAGAGGAATTGATCCTAGAGAAGGACGAAAAAACAATATATAAATTACACTTAAAGTGTGTGCAGATAAAACAACTTATGTCGACAAACGTCGTTTTCTTTGAAAAAGAAAACCACCAATGCAACCACCCATGTAGACATAAGTTGTTGCTGCTTGAAAAATGGATTTTTTTGTTTGTCAAAAAAAAGTTTACGGGACTTAGGATGAGAATATAACAACGTATCAAGTATATTAGTGACAAAAAATAACAGAAATAAACACACAAGTTTTTACAAGTGGTTATAAACTGGAATATAATCCAAAGTTATTTTGCATTTTTTTTTTCACTAATAACAACGTATGTCGCTATGTGTCGTTTTCTGAGAAAATAATTTGTCAGCGATCAAACGTAGGTTGACATACGTCGATAGTGCTGTAAATTAATTTAAGTTACGTCGTTATTTTAAGAAAAAAACTTCGAAATGGTCAATTTTTTATTTTAATTTAACACATGTAAAGAGTGTTAAAAATTAATATATTTGGCATCGTTGACTCAAAACTGACAAAAATGGACATACGCGGTTATTCCAGAAAACCACAGAAATTAAAAAAGTTTAACATCCAAATTACATCGATTTGTTGCAAATGGAATGACAAATTTATATATGCCCTTATCACATACATAAGCATGTACGTATCTATATTGCTGCGGAAAAAAGGGTATATGACTACAATAAAAGTCTGTTGTAAAAAATTTGAATTTGTGGTTGTGAAACGGTTGACTTTAATGTTTTTCATTGTTGAACCATCATCACAATTTTTTTAGAATTGGCAAAATAACTTAACAAATAAAAATAAAGAATAACCGACCCCTATGTGTGCGTGCAAAATAAAAATTTAAATTAATATAACGGGTTTTGTTATTCTTTTTAACATTTACTGACACCATTACATAAATAATATAAGGACACAATTTCAAGATAAACTACTTTTTATTGCAAAAATCGTTCTATTTCAAAAAGAGCTGACCTTTATTTTAGCTGATACATAATAAATTTAATTTTTGTTTTAAGTTTATTTCAAAAATTTCAAATGTTAAATAAATTAATTTAAAAACAAAAAAAAAAACACCAGAAATTGGTTGGCTGTATATTTTATTGGTCTGGCAATTAGACACAATGTGATTGTGAAACTATGCCATTTATTTTGTATTTAACTATTGTTCTATATAATATGATAATGATAATGACGGTTAAAGTAATAGTGTTTAAAATAATTTGGTATTTTTTATTTAAAACCTTGTTCAGCTATTAAGTATTACAAGGTAAAACAAGAGACGGATTGATGTTGAATTGCAATAATAATATAAATATCTGTATATATATGTATATGTATATATATATATATCCAATATATCCTGGAGATATATGCGTATTTTAAGTGCCAACAACATTAACCTAAATTATTATTAATTGGAAGCCAAAAATTTCACAAATCTTAGACGAAAATTGGGAATTCTGTCAACCACTGCATGATAAAAACAAGTGAGAGTGTGAAACTCGGCTATGCTGCTTCTGTGATACGCTTCGCCTGGGTTTTGCATTTACCTTAATTTCTGGACTTATTGTGCTAATTATAACAAATATAAGAAACCACACTAACCAAACTGTTCGTAGGCCTGACTTTAGGTGAGTGTGTTAAAGCGCTGACCAAAAAGTGCAAGTACGAGTGTATGTGATGGTTCAGAGTTCAAAACCCCACGGCGCACAGTGGGTTGAAAAGCATGAAAAGTGAGGATTAATTCAGGGAAGCGTTGTTTCAAAATATTGTTAATTTTTTTTTAATGGATATTCATTAATGCATAAAAACCACCATTTAAAAAAAAAAAAGTGGAAAAAAATTTGTTTTAACCCGTTAGGAGCTTTTTTGTGTTTTGGAAAAAATTATCTTTTCTTACAATTTTCTCTGTAACTTTGGAATAAAAAGCGATAAATTAGCAACTGAAATTGCAAATTAGAAATTTGTTAATGTGCTTTTAGAAAAAATAAAATTTAAAAAAACAAAAAAAAAACGAATAAATATTTAATATGTATTTATATTATAAAAATTGAATTTTAAAATCCGATTTTATTTTCCAAATTCCACAAATTTAACTCAAAAAATTCACAATATAAAATAATATTATGTTTTTATTGATGAACAATTATAAGCACAAAAAAAACAACCACTTCAGAAAAATTTTAAAAAAATTAATTCAATTAATATTGAATATATTTCTACATTTATAATTGAAAATTTTGTATGCATTTATTGTTATTGTTTATTTTTCACTTTATATTGTGCTTATTTAAGAGAAACATAAATATATATATATATATATATATATATATATATATATATATATATATATATATATATATATATATATACAATTAAAATCAAGGATCCTCCGTATTATCACCAACTTCATAAATATAATCAGCATCTTCATAATTATCATCATCAATATCATCAGAAATCTTGCGCAAAATTAATAAATCTAGTGCCATCTGTGATATATTATATATTTTTTTGGCATAATTTTTGCTTTTAGTGGTAATTAAAGGATGCGAACTAAGAAGTACCCTATTGAATATATCTTCATTTGACTTCTCCCGACTGCATTTACGAGAATAGTGTTCTCTGTAATTTTTAAAATCTTTATTTCTAGCTTCTTGAGCTTTCTCAGATAGTTGACCTATTGGCAACAAGGCGTATCTTACTATTTCTGGCCCGTGAATAAGGAATTTATGTAAAGTTGGAGACATATAATACCACGGATAGAGCTTAACAAAATGTCTGGCTGTATTCTAAGTATATTTTCTAAATTTTTCTACGTGAATCTCGTGCCCGCAAGATACAGTAATAAGTATCACATGCATTCTTTCTATCAATTCTGCATCAACTCTTGTGATTTGAGCAGAAACATCTGCAGTTTGAAAAAACCGTCTGGCAGTGTTGCCATCATTAGAGTTTCCAAAACCTGGCTTTGGTTGGTCCACGATCAGTCCAGTTTTCTCTCTAAAGTTTTTTTGAATCCGTAATTTTGCTACTGAAACCATTTTTTTTATCATCATCAGACCTAGCCTGCCATTTTTTGATTGGAATTTTATATGATAAGTGAAGAAGACATTCAAAAAATCGTATCCATCCGTGAAGTATAGATAAACCAAACTGTAAAGTTTCTGTATTTACTTCTTTACCAATCATTCTATCAACTGAATTATTTTGTAATTTGTAATTTCAGAGCTTCGATTTTTCGCTCCACTATAATGTGCATGATCATTAAAATTATTTACTGTAATACTAGGTTACACATTTACAACAGCAACAATAACAATCACAGCTACGAAAATACACACAAAACAAAAACTAAAAAAAGATTTTTTCTGTTGTGTTTTCAAGCATTTTTTTTTTTTAATTTTATACTGGGGACTTTTAATAATAACTTGAATATTACATTCGTTGGCAAGTATTGGCAAAATGTTTTTTTGGAATACACAAGTAGAAATCCCATATTTTACTACAATGTAAATAATTTTACCCGATCTCATCCAGAATTACGTTGAAACTCAATCTTTTTAAAAAATACCCTCTTTTTAGGACAATTTTCACAAAATTATTAAAAATATTTCTAAAACATTTATCTAAAAATTTTTTTTTCAATAATACAGTCAAATACCTGAAGTTGATGCATGCATTTGAAAAAAGTTAGCATTTAAAAAAAAATGAAAAAAAATTAAACTTGAAATATCTCGTTTTTCACTTTTTACCACTTCCAGCAAAATTAAAAAAAATTGTTGAACTTTGAGAGAGTATAGCAAGAAAAGTAAACAACTTAGAACAATAGTTTTTAAAGTTAGTGATGACCCATTTTATACTCTGTTAACCGGTATAAAAATTTATTACAAAATACTCATTTCAATTTTTGAATTAATCCTCACTTTTGACCCTTTTCAACCCAATGTGCGGCGGCCTTAAGTAGAAAAATTTCATATAGAAACAATCTATTCAATTATAACATAACAATTTATCACAATGTTCAATCAATCGCTGACGAAGACTGAAATGCCAGAAACCGGTCCCATTAAGAATACAGTGTAGTTATGAATTTTTGAAATACATGCTTTCTTCTCCACTACCACGCACCATTGAAACAAAACTAAAATTTGCATATTAATTACAGTATTAATTGCAATATGTCTGAAAATGACTACATATCCAACATAAGCAAAATATTTGAAACAGCAAGCAAGTAAGTGATCAACTTGACACTAAATTGTTAAAGCGAATACACTGAATTTCTAGCATTTTTTTAGAGGTGTCTCCACATTTTATGTCATACCTTGGCGAACCTACTCGAAATCATGACAAAAATTAAGTTTTCCCGGGAAAATGGTTTATTTTGTGAATGAGCGTGATGTCAACGTGAATATAAAGCGTTGTTAGTAGAATATGATAGCATACATAACTCAAATCACTCTTAAGTCGACTTAGGCGGTTATCATTTTCACAGACAGCACGCTTTGATTCAATTTAAATTTGACTGTTGCTTTGAAAAAATGTTAGATAAAATATCTAGGAATTGATCAACAAGATGCAAGCTGTTTTGGGAGGATAAGAGAAATTTTAAAAATGCATGGGAACATGCCTATGCATTTATTGAAAAAAAAAATTGAGAGGCCTTTTTTTGGATATGTAATTTTGCTATCTTCCTTAAAAGTTTCTAATTTAAAACGCCATCTCGAATCACTAAATACTGACTTTTCAGTATTAGTGATCGTACCCAAAAAATTAACCATCTAAAGTTATCAACTGAACAAACAATCTTCTCAAATGAAAAAATTCACCGAACAAAGTTAATCTGAATTAGAAGCCAGTTTTAAAATATCTTGCTAAAGCCAAGCGGCCTTATACAGAAGCGATTTTATTAAAAAAATATAATTGATCGATATCATCGCTTGATCCACATAATGATAAATTGTTAAAATCTATTTCTAATATTCCAACATCACGAGACGTGATATTACGTCGAATTTCGGATATCCACAATCATTTAACAAAATCCGTACACTCTGATATAAAACATTGTGTTGTATTTAGTTGAGGATTTGATGAATCTACTGACTATAGCGATCATCCCTAATTAAGTTTTGAGAAAAAAACGCATTTAAAGTTTCTACACCCTTTTAGGTACCAGAATCCACCGTTTTTGACACAACCCGTTTTTTGACACACTAGGTCCATTTTCTCGGAAAAGGTCACATATGCTGTTGTACAAGAAGAATTGCTAGATTTAATGCTTTGAAAGATACAACAAGAGGTACTTATATTAAGTCATCATTTGATTCTGTCATTCCCATACTGACAATGCAAAAACTAGTTAGTGTTTCCACTGATGGAAAACTACGGGTTTTTAGGACTCCTTGAGAAAGATGCAAACATTCCTGAGTTCATTGCAGTACATTGCATTCTATACCATAAACATCTTCTTGCTAAATATTTTAATTTCGAATTTTATTTTAAAAAACAATTCTAAAAACCACATACAATTTGGAAACTTTGTGTATGAACTTAATTTGTTCAAACAGCCAGATGGCTTTCAACCAGTAATATAATAAAGTTTGTCAATTTGTTAGATCCTATTACTAAATTTGTACAGTTAAAAGAATAGTCATATTCCCAGCTAGGGGACTCCAAATGACTTAAAGATTTAATGTTTCTCACTGGTATAATGGACCACTTAAGTATTTTATATACATCTCTTCACGGCAATTGAATCATATCTTTCAAAATTAATTCATCTGAACAATGATTTAAAAGACACATTTTCTGATTTAAAAGGTATGAGTGAATCAATTAAATTTTTTTAAACCCATTTGAAGTAGATGTAGTTAAAGAGGGCCTAAATGTTGATAAAGACATTTTTCCTAATAAAGATGAAGGTGAAATGGAGTTGCGAGAATTGCAATATGATTTCCGGGGGGTAAGGTTTTAAATCCGAAAAAAAGGAGTATTTTCATAACTTTTTTTTAAAGATATGAATAATGTTGGATTATTTAATTCATATACACGTTATATACAACATTTAAAGTATCTATGAAAAATTTTTGAATTAAAAATTTAAAATAAATAAGGCCGTGACGGCGAATCTCCGGAGGCGCCACGAAAAAAAGTTTCAAAGGTGATATGTTTCCCGAGGTAATCGGGAAGAGTTTTTTTTATTTTAATTAATTTTTTTTTTTGGCAGCATTTCGAAGTGAAAACACGATTTTTTTTATAAAATTTCGGTGAATTTATTGTTAGAAAATTTAAGAAAAAAATGGTAGAAAAAAACTCCTCCTGATTATCTGATGATTTATGTGTAGAAATAGTGTATACAATTTCAAAAGGATCGGTCAAGTTGATTTTTAGTTCTGACGTTCGCGGACTTCAAAAATGTAGTTTGCAAGAAAATCCATTTAAAATGTTTAACATATACGATCTACGTATGAAGGCCGGTCGCTTGAAACGTTGTATCTTCGTTAGTTTTGGTCAGATTTACTTGAAACTTTGACATAACACTCCCGACATGTTGTACATTCAGAAAAAAAATTAACTATTGTACATAAATCTAACACTTTGAATCAATTTTGGAAATCTTTTCCTATGACATAATATCCAATACTACAGACAGCAGCATATCGTTTGTTAACAATTTTTGACACGACTTACAATACTGAGGCAATGTTTTCTACTATGAAATTTTTAAAAAGTAAACATCGTACTAATTTAACCAGTACCCATTAAAAAGAGCTCATAAATTCTTCTATAACAAATTATGAACCGAATTTTAATAAAATAGTCAAAACACACTTATCGTAAAACAGAAATATTCAAAAGAAAAAAATATTATAAATTAAAAAATTAAAAAAAAATAAAAAACATTAAAGATAAAAAAAATTTAACTACTTCTTAAGCTTGCAGTATGGTGTGAAAAATAAATATAATTGTATTAAAAACACAAAAATGAATAACAAAAGAAATAAAATAAGAAATATTAGAAATTAAGAAAACAAATAAAAAACATTAAAAATTCAAAAAAATTTAATTACTCTTTAAGTTTGAAGTTTTGAAATATACCTAATATAGGACTTATAAATAAAAAGGAAAAAAATTAGTTTAATAAATTTGGCCCTCCACAGATTCTTGTGATTTTTTAGGTCGATATTACTCATCTGTTCATTTATATCATGAGGTTTAAGTCTATGCTTAACGTTATTCTCAAATGAAAATTTTTGCATTAAAAAAATTTAATATTCTGCACAGTTTTCAAAATAAATGAATATTTCTTTGGACAAACAGTCTCAAAGTCACAGCTATTTGGCAGTTGTATACAGTGTGTGATTATAAAATTTTTCTATAGGAAAATAGTCTATGATTCTAGAAATGTTTCTATAGAAAATCACCCTCAGATTGTGACAGTATTTATAAAGAAAAATAGTCCCAGATTCTGGCAATCTCAGAATCTCAGATTCTAAACTTTTTTTCTTAGATACACAATCTCAATATTTCTGAATAATTTTCTATGAAATAAAAGTTTCAGATTCTAAACATTTTCCTATAAAATACGGTATAAAATTCTAAGCATGTTTCTATAGAAAAACAGTCTCGGATCTGACTATTTTCTGACAATTTTTCTATAGCAAAACTTTGTTTCCGACTCAGCTCTTGTCTTTAGAAAAACACTCTTAGATTCTGAACATTTTTATAAAGAAAAATAGTCGTAGATTTTGAAAATATATGCAGATTCAGCTCATGTTCTATAGAAACACAGTCGTTGATTCTGAACATTTTTGTACAGAAAAAACATTATCGGCCAATGAAAATATTTTATAGAGGATTCTGATTCTAAGATAGTAAACATTTCTTTTCGAAAAACACCCTCAGATTCTAAACATTTTCTTATAGAAAAATACTCTTGGATGCTGACTATTTGTCTATTAAAAAAGATTCTCAGAAATTTAAAATTTTTCTATCGAAAAACATTTACAGATTCTAATAATTTTTCTATAGTAAAACAGTGTCAGAGTTTTACAGAAAAACAGTCTAGGATTGTGGACTGTTCTCGACAGTAAAACAGACTTTGATTTTGAACTTATATTCATATATACAATTCAGAAAACAAGTTTATTTACTGAACTTTATGGTATAGAAAAATAGTCCCAGATTCTGAACATTTTTCTATACAAAATATTATCAGACACTGAACACTTTTCTGTACAGAAAAAGTCTAATATTCTGATATTTTGTCTTTAATGAGAGAGTTTCAGACACTGATTTTTTTTTTTTTTTTTTTAATAGCAGTCTATAAAAAATATTCTCAAATATTGGAAAAAAAACAGTTTCAGATTATGAACATTTTTTTTATAGAAAAATGGACTCAGCTCTTGAACACTTTTCCTTTCAACAACAATCTCTGATTGTTTACTTTTTCTAATAAAAAGAGTCACAAATACTAAAAATTTGTCTATAAAAAAATTTGAGAAAAATATTCTTAGATACTGAACGCAATTCTAAAAGTAATCTCAGATTGTGAAAGTGTTTAATAAAAAAACAATGACGGACATCTGATTATAAGAACATTTCAATAAAAAAATATTTGGATTTTAAGAGCGATATTTCTATAGAAAGACTGACTCAAATACTAAATATTTTGCCATTGGAAAAAAGTTTCAGATGTTGAGATTAAAATAACATTTCTATAAAAAAAAAATAGAGTTAGATTCTAAGAATATAGTAGATTCTGATATTATTTCAGTAAAACAAGCTCAGATACTGAACGCCTTGTGATAGAAAAATATTCTCAGAAAAAAAATCTCAGATTCTACAAGTGTTTCTGTAAAAATAAAGTCTCAGTGAAAGTAGTAAATGTTTCTCATTAAGAAAGAATTTTTCATCTTAATAATTAGTTAAGCTAATAAATAACGCAAAATAATTATTTTCTCTCCTACAGAAGATTTTTAGTTAATTTTCCTTTTTCCTTAAAAATATGTTTCTTTCACATACAAGTTTTAATAATTTTTACAAACTAATTAACTACTTTTTGTACTTAACACAGATAAATATATACATTATAACTATTTTCTATTCATTCATATTATATGTCATGCCATAAAATATGTTAGCAAAATTACAAGCTATTAAATAATAGACTGTACTTGTATTTAAACTTAAACCAAAAGCTGAAACAATTTCCAGTTCGTTAGGAACACAAAACCAAAAACAATTTATGCTTTAACTAATTTCTCCCATCAACGATCAACATACAGGGAAAAGTATTTTAACACCTATAAAACTTCCCTTAACAACTTTTAATTTGGGAAAGTGAGATAGAAAGAGATAAAATTACAATGGCCAGAGTGGGAGAACAAACTAACACGTTAATGTTATAAAAATCCCTTAAAAATGCGTGACTAAAAGTTTTATATTACACAATAAATTTACAGCTGTTTGGAATATGAGAAGATGATACATAATACATTGTTCAGGTGAATACGGCTATTTTTATGATACTTTACTCATAAAAACAACCAGAATGTGAATATTAAGTAGAATATAAACAATATCAAGCTGTAGCCAGTTTCTAAGGTTTTTTTTCCCTAAGGAATCATTTTAAGCCTACAACAAGTAGCCGTAAAACAGTACTAAAATTTTGGAGAGATTAAAATTTTCTTTGAGTTTATGATTACTACACCTTCAATTGATTTTCTTAATAAAATTGCTTTTAAAACAATTGCAGATTAAATTTCACAATTTTTATTAAGTGTATATTTCATTAAAAATAAAAAAACGAACGCTTGTGTATTTTTTTTTTCTCAAAAAAGCAGCAAATTGTTGCCGTGGCAAATCTTCTAAGGATGTAAATTTTGAGGGAAAAAAATAAATATTTTATTCATTTCAAACAACTACAGGCCATAGTATTATAATGTTTTGGGCGATTATAGTCAAGGATATAAGCTTTCATAATATACAAATTAGAGACAGCCTGATACCATACAGGGAGAGTTAGAGCGAGCCATAATTAATTTCGTCGAGATGGCTTGCTGAGTTTGTAACTTTTTTAAGCATGAACCAATTTTTTTAACTTATTGTAATCAACATAAACTGGTGAAAAAAAAACTAACTTAAACTATATTGTTATCGTTTTTGGTTGAGAAGATATTTGATTGCAAAAATAAAAATTTGAATATTTCAAATAACGCCTTTACTAAAAAATTTAAAATTTTTTAAAACTATTTCTTAAATCTCGCCAACCGTTGAGTATTGAAAAAAATCCTAAAACCGACTTTGTTAAGCGGATCTTAAAAATTAAAAATTTTCAGACAATCAACTTCCAATCTTTAATTTAGCAGTAAAAATATATATTTTATTTCATAATATAACAAGTAAGAATATTATAGTCGGTCTAGACCGACTATACGATACCCTATACCATGCGTTTAGAAACCCTATCTCTTAGGCCCAACTAACTGGACATAGAAAATAAGCAAAAACCAAATTTGAGTGGGATTTTTATTAATTTTTTTGGCTGCAGATATAAAAAAGTTCATATCGGATGTTATATCTATAAAGGGGCCGATCCTGATCATGTTTGGTAAAGTCTCTTGTATTTTGCAAAAATATGTACAAACAAAATTTGAGAAGAATCAGTGCAATATTTTTGTTTTTTAATAGATTTAACTGAAGATCGGGAAGCAGCTCTATATGGGGTCAAAGGGATCATTTTTGGACTACTCATTAGTGGATGTAATGAACGCATACAAACCCAATTTGAGTAAGATCTATATGACAATTTGGATCTTATGGCAATTTATGTCGATTTCATATGGGTAATTTGTATGGGGGCTAGGTCTGAACATGGACCGATTCTCACCAATTTCAATAGCGTTCATCCCATGACCGATAGAAGCTTATATACCAAATTTCATCAAAATATATTCATATTTGCGACCTGCAGTTTGATTAAAAGCTTTACATGGACACACAGACGGACGGACGGACATTGTTAAATCAACTCAGAAAGTGATTCCGATTCGATCGGTATAATTAAAGATGGGTCTAGGTCAAATATTTTTGGTTGTTACAAACAGCAGCACAAAGTCATTATACCCAAACTACATAGAGGTATAGGGTATAAAAACTAGGCTTCAGGAATTGCTGTTTAGGATATGATGCGGCCTTAACGAAGACGGTAAATTTAAAAAAACTTATATTTTCGGTATAAATATTATGTATATTTCTTTATATATGGGGGGTTTCATGTCAAGTGCACCAACTTTTGAAACCGATGTCTTCCGATCGGGATGAAATTTGCACCAAGGTTAGTCCTATTGGATATAAGCTTAAACACAATTTTTCAACAAGATCGGTCAAGATGTCTCTGAGTTAGAGGGGATCAAAATTTGACATTTTGGCCAAACAGGTGTTTTTCTCAACTATGTAACTTATTACCTATTGTTCTTAGAAAATTTTCTCCCAAATAGTTTAGATAGCTATTTCTTAAATATTTCGGAAAAAAATACTTTAAAAAAAAAAAATTTTTATACTATTTTTTGTGCCTTTTTTTTCATAAAGGGCATTTTTTTTTTTTTTCTTAAGAAAGCTTAGGATTTTGCTTTTAAGAGCTTTTTGGTCGCTTAGTGGGATGGGAGTGGGATATCTATCAAAATAAATGTTTTGTAACTCAAGACAACGGTTTTTCAATTTTTCACAAATGCACTATTTTGAATTTTTTTCTATTTGTGTGTAAAAGCTTACAAATAAAACCTATACTGAGAAACTAGACAAATTAACCTTTCCGAAGGTATGTAACGTACCTAACTAAAATTTCATACCCTCGATACTGTAATACCCAGAATATGTTAACCTCTGGAAAAAAATCACTTTTTTTCTATAGAAATGTTGAACAATTATTTTTTTTATTTATTTGTAATAATAATAATTAATTATAATAAAAATAAATAGATAAATTATTTAATAAAATTAAATCTTAAAACATTAGATCCATTCATATCATAACTATTTTATAGTTAATTAATTGTAGCTGATGACGTATTTAAGTTTTGTCACTTTTTAAAAATCCAAACTTTCACCCAGCTTATTTGTCGAATTTATTTGCTGCTTTTTTAGCCAATCCTTTCTTGGCGTTACTAGGTTCAGCTGTTGATTTCGCTTTTTTGACTTTTGAAGGAAATCGCATTGAATAGAGGCAGAAAACTTTTTCAACTTGAGTCTTCCATCGACAAGCGGTATAAAAGCATGGTATTGAGCGGTGCCATCGATTGTTATCGCAGCATCGAATCTGCTCTTTAGTGTTTTCAATGTTTCCTCATAATCCCTTTGCTACTAAAAACTATTTTAGTTTCTTTACAATAATTCTTTGTCCAATGGAATAAAGCAGTCGCATCTAAGATGCGATCTTGATGAGAGCACTGGAGGCTATACTTCGCTGCATTTCTTTTAAGGTTTGCCCCAATACCATCACATGCTCCTTTACCATGAGCAGTAGGATGAAAATGCCACACAGCTGGCATTCCAAAATCTTTTTTATGAGCCATGAGATTTGCGAAGCTACTTATGTTTTTAAAATGTTAAAAAGCTCCGTCCGAAAGGTAGTATACCTTCTTTACTGTAAATTTAGATTTTAGATATTTTAGTATTATCTTCTGGTACTCATAAACTACAACGGTATCATGTTTTAAATCGTCGAATATTATTTCCATACTTTTGTGTTCCAATTTTTCATCTTTCATGTACTAAATAACTACTGTGAATATAGTTGCTTGGTCGTTGTTGAAGTGGAATGCTTGTATGGCATCCTGAAGAACATATTTATCGTTTTCTGCAAAATCATATGAAATAACGAATTCACCAGACTTCAAATGCATCTTCAAATACTTGAAGAATAACCATTGCTCTTTGACTACAAGGTCATGGGATCTCAAGTTTAGCAATCCTGTACACATTTCTTCCACAAAATCATCCACATTTAAAATGATTGTTTTCAATGTGCATCTGTCAGTCTGAATCCAAGAATCAAATTTGATTTCCTCTATATATTCTCGATCAAAAGAGTTGATTAAATTTTCTTTGATTAATGTGGTTTTCAGGTAATTGGTACATTCACCTAAGTAGCAAGAAGTTGTTGCATTGGGACACATAGTCAATTTAATGCAATCGCGGTAATCGTGTAAATCTTCTGCCGAATCATCTGTTAAATACTTTAAGTTGATTTCCTTCAACATTTTCATGGTTTAACATTTTCATGGTAAATGCAAACGCATAGTGTGTGAGTTCCGCTGCTTCCTGCCAAAACGCAATGTTTTGGCCTCATTTGGGTAAATTTCGTGAAGCCAATTTTAACATCCTCGTGTTCAGATTGAAATGTTGCAAATAACTCTTTCAGGTTACAAAGAACCATTCTCTTCTGTTATGTTATGAAGGCATGTTACCTACCTTCGGAAAGTTAATTTGTCTAGTTTCTCAGTATAAGTTTTCTTTGTAAGGTTTTACACACAAATAGGAAAAAATTCAAAATAGTGCATTTGTGAAAAATTGAAAAACCGTTGTCTTGAGTTACAAAATATTTATTTTGATAGATGTCCCACTCCCATCCCACTAAGCGACCGAAAAGCTCTTAAAGGAAAAATCCTAAGCTTTCTTATGAAAAAAAAAAAAAAAAATTCCCTTTTTGAAAAAAAGGCAAAAAATGCTTAAATTTTGCAAAAAAAAAAAAAAAAAAGTCTAAAATTTTTTTTTTCTTAAGTATTTTTTTCCCAAATATTGAAGAAATAGCTATCTAAACTATTTGGGAGAAAATTTTCTAAGAACAATAGGTAATAAGTTACATGGATGAGAAAAAAACACCTGTTTGGCCAAAATGTCAAATTTTGATCCCCTCTAACTCAGAGAGATCTGGACCGATCTTGTTGAAAAATTGTGTGTAAGCTACTATCCAATAGGACTAACCTTGGGCAAATTTCATCCCGATCGGAAGACATCGGTTTCAAAAGTTGGTGCACTTGACATAAAATCCCCCATATATTAAAACATAGTTTTCAAGGGCGTAATATTTTAATTTATTTGCGTCAAAAAAATATACACCATCACGTTAACGTGGTGAGGCTTTGATTTGATATTTATATATATATTAAGAAACATTAAAATTATTTATTTCTGTGTAATGGTTACTGCTTCATTATAAAATTAAAAATATCTCATTTGTTAGATAACTTTTAAAGTTGTTCAGGTACTAAAATCTAAATTCCAAAAATAATATATAAACTGTCCGTCGAGTATATTGTAACATTCCCAAATAATTCACACAAACCACACTCCATGGGTAAAAACTGTGCTATTTTCCATATACTTAAATGGCCATTCACTAAGTAAATGGCATGTTTTTTGTTTTTTCTTTTTTTTAACACCAATCACAAACGCAAAATTCATTAAAAGTTATTACAAATGTTGTGTAAAGTACAACATTTGAAAAAATATTAGAAATATTGGACCAAAATGAAAAAAAATTAAAAAAATCTTTAAGGTTTGCGGGTTGACAAAGTATACATTTCATTATTATTATTTTACTTTATAATTAAATTGTGAAGGCAAAGTACATAGAAATTTTTTAAGAATTTCTAATAAAAATCGTAACGGGCTTTTGAAATAATCGGTAAAAAAATGTTTTGACAAACGGTTTCCCAGATTATTAAAAATTATAAAGGGTATACTGACCCTAAAAAGGCTAGAAAAATATTGTCACTATTTAAGAACAATTCGAATACTTTGGGAAGAAAAGCAGCTCTAAAACTCAATTGTTCGCAGTCTTTAGTAAGAAAAGTGAAAAAGGACGCAGGGCACAAATCCTATAAAGTACAGAAGTTGACGGAAGAAGAACATCTAGGAAAACAATCTTTCTCAGAAAAACTATAAGGTAATTTCATTAACAAGTAAGAATGCTGCATTAGGAAGTATGAAACATACGTGCTGGGCGACTTTTTACGACACAAACAAATAAATTCCTCTTAAACTCAATACTATAACCTGTTTTGGGTACACTTACCATTTTCATACTGTTGCCGAAACATAGTAAATTCCTTTTCTTTTTGACCATTTTCTATTATAATTTCATTTTATAACAACTCATAGTTGCATCGTATCTTCTATTTAATATCTGAAAAATTGTATTATTTTCCTCTTACCAAGTAGAGTTCCCTAAGTTCTTCATAGGTCATCAAAAAAATGCCTTATTCAAAGCAGCCGGCATTTTAATATCCAATGTATGATGCACGTGGGAGTGTCTTGGGATATTAGGAATCATGCGATAATTCAAAAAAAAAGTTTCAAATGTATGAAGTTTCAAATATGTGACTAAAAATATTGAGATATTAACATTTAAGGAACAAATTCTAAAATAAAAAGTATTATCTGAATTAGCTTGTAATATGTCAATTCAAGGATAGATTTAATAATGAGTGTTAAATTCGGCTGTGGAGAATCTTTGATACCCTAAACCCATGTTCTAAAGACAATATTATAGCCAAAGTTATAAACAGATTTCAAATGACTAGATTTTTTTACAATGATGTTTAAAATTAATAAGATAATTTAAAAAAAATTTAGGTATTTTCATGGTTTATGTATTGAAAGCAATTATTAAATGCATACAAATACATTTTTGTTTGCTTGTTTTTTTATTTTTTACATGTACAAACAACAGAAAAAATTTGAGTTATAAACATTTTTCAATATTTTTGGTATTTTATATAAAATTTTATAGAAGTACCTTTACATTTTCATAAGTCGTTTCACATCCATTTGGTCTAGGGACTACAACCTCATTACCAACCTGCTCGGAATAATGACAAACAACATTATCCAAAATTTGACCATGTACATGTTTTTTGTGAATGAGCGTAATTTCAACAAACAGACGGACATCACTGTATCGATATAGTGGGGTCGCTAATGATTTGTTTGATGCGTTACAAACATACATACATACATATACATACTAAAAAATATACCTTATACTAAGTGCTTTGGAAAAGGTCACAAATGGACATATGTATATATTAAACATAAACCAAATATAAGTTAGATTAGCCAATATAAATAATTAAGTTCACCCAAGTAAATATTTGTATATTTGCGAACTTTTTATTTAATTTTATATATTTAATTTTATATTTTAATTTTCTCCTTAACATGCTAATATATATTTAAAAAAAAAACATTAATTTGTAATAGAAATAAATATAATATCAATTGAAAGAAAATTGTGAACAATATAATATTGCAACAAACCGGGTGTTCGATTATTTTCAAAATCAAATATTACAAAAGCTATCAAAAACAATTGTATAAAAAAGTAACTTTTGATGTGTAAACATCTATACACGCAGGGGTGTAAATTTCAAAAACAGCGTAAAATGTAAGCGTAACATGTGAGCGTAAGATGTGAGTCGTAAGACAAAATGTGATTGTATTGGTAAAAAAAATTATGATATTGTGATAACCTGTTTGAAAATTAAAAATGAAAAATAAAAAATTAAAAATGAAAAATAAAAAATTAAAAATTAAAAATTAAAAATTAAAAATTAAAAACTAAAAATTAAAAATTAAAAATTAAAAATTAAAAATTAAAAATTAAAAATTAAAAATTAAAAATTAAAAATTAAAAATTAAAAATTAAAAATTAAAAATTAAAAATTAAAAATTAAAAATTAAAAATTAAAAATTAAAAATTAAAAATTAAAAATTAAAAATTAAAAATTAAAAATTAAAAATTAAAAATTAAAAATTAAAAATTAAAAATTAAAAATTAAAAATTAAAAATTAAAAATTAAAAATTAAAAATTAAAAATTAAAAATTAAAAATTAAAAATTAAAATTTAAAAATTAAAAATTAAAAATTAAAAATTAAAAATTAAAAATTAAAAATTAAAAATTAAAAATTAAAAATTAAAAATTAAAAATTAAAAATTAAAAATTAAAAATTAAAAATTAAAAATTAAAAATTAAAAATTAAAAATTAAAAATTAAAAATTAAAAATTAAAAATTAAAAATTAAAAATTAAAAATTAAAAATTAAAGATTAAAAATTAAAAATTAAAAATTAAAAATTAAAAATTAAAAATTAAAAATTAAAAATTAAAAATTAAAAATTAAAAATTAAAAATTAAAAATTAAAAATTAAAAATTAAAAATTAAAAATTAAAAATTAAAAATTAAAAATTAAAAATTAAAAATTAAAAATTAAAAATTAAAAATTAAAAATTAAAAATTAAAAATTAAAAATTAAAAATTAAAAATTAAAAATTAAAAATTAAAAATTAAAAATTAAAAATTAAAAATTAAAAATTAAAAATTAAAAATTAAAAATTAAAAATTAAAAATTAAAAATTAAAAATTAAAAATTAAAAATTAAAAATTAAAAATTAAAAATTAAAAATTAAAAATTAAAAATTAAAAATTAAAAATTAAAAATTAAAAATTAAAAATTAAAAATTAAAAATTAAAAATTAAAAATTAA
Source organism: Cordilura impudica (assembly GCA_963682025.1). Lineage (NCBI taxonomy): Eukaryota > Metazoa > Arthropoda > Insecta > Diptera > Scathophagidae > Cordilura > Cordilura impudica. Next base: position 182,759,337 of record OY821520.1, on the reverse strand, counting down.
AAATTAAAAATTAAAAATTAAAAATTAAAAATTAAAAATTAAAAATTAAAAATTAAAAATTAAAAATTAAAAATTAAAAATTAAAAATTAAAAATTAAAAATTAAAAATTAAAAATTAAAAATTAAAAATTAAAAATTAAAAATTAAAAATTAAAAATTAAAAATTCAAAATTAAAAATTAAAAATTAAAAATTAAAAATTAAAAATTAAAAATTAAAAATTAAAAATTAAAAATTAAAAATTAAAAATTAAAAATTAAAAATTAAAAATTAAAAATTAAAAATTAAAAATTAAAAATTAAAAATTAAAAATGAAAACTGAAAAATGAGAAACGAAAAATAAAAAATGAAAATGAAAAATGAAAAATTAAAAATGAAAAATAAAATGAGATATGAAAAATGAAAAATAAAAAATTAAACACGAAAAATAAAAAATAAAAAATGAAAAATGAGAAACGAAAAATTAAAAATGAAGAATAAAAAATGAATAATAAAAAATAAATTAAAAATGAAAATTGAAAAATAAAAAATGAAAAACGAAAAATGAAAAATAAAAAATGAAAAATGAAAAACGAAAAATGAAAAATAAAAAATTAAAAATGAAAAAAAAAAATTTAAATGGAATATAAAAAATTAAGAATAAATATAAAAAATAAAAAATGAAAAATGAAAAATGAAAAATTAAAAATGAAAATTTAAAAATGAAATATGAAAAACAAAAAATGAAAAATGAAAAATGAAAAATAAAAAATAAAAATTAAAAATAAAAAATTAAAAAAAATTAAAAAGGGAAAATGAAAAATAGAAATTAAAAAATGAATAATAAAAAATTAAAACTAAAAAATAAAAAATGAAAAATAAAAAATGAAACATGAAAAATAAGAAATGAAAAATGACAAACTAAAATTAAAAATGAAAAATGAAAAATAAAAATTAAAAATAAAAAATGAAAAATTAAATATAAAAAATGAAAAATAAAAAATGAAAATTGAAAAATAAAAAATTAAAAATAAAAAATGAAAAATGAAAAAAGAAAAATAAAAATTGGAAAATGAAAAATGAAGAAAAAATTAAAAATAAAAAATGAAAAATGAAAAATAAAAAATGAAAAATTAAAATTAAAAAATCAAAAATTGAAAATAAAAAATTAAAAAAAAATAAAAATGAAAAATGAAAAACGAAAAATTAAAAATAAAAAATAAAAAAACGAAAAATTAAAAATTAACCTGCTAAAATAATAAATAATAATAAATATTTTTATATTAACAGAGCCCCTGCAGAGATACGCTTTCTGTTTGATTTTAAGAAAGTGCTATAAAAAACCCTTAATTACTAGATGTTTACACTTCTCCCCTGCGATCGGACTCACATGATTTTTTTAAAATAGGTACTTTTTAAAAAATGAACTTTTTAAAAAATGAAGATACATAAAAAAAATTATTTTAAAAGAATACCTGATTTAAAAAAGGTTATTTTTAATTTACTTTTAAAAAATAAGGTACTTTAAAAACTTACTTTTTGTATATCCTTAAGAAACTGTACTTCTTTTAAATATGTACTTCTTTAAAAACAGTAAATTTTTTAAAATAAATTTTTTAAAAATTGTGTTTTTCAAAAAAAAGGTACTTTAAAAAAATGTACTTAAGAAAGGTACTTTTCAAACTAAAGACTCTTCTTAAAAGAAAGAAACTTTTTTAAAAAATATTTTTACTTTTTAAAAAAATGTGTTTTTTTTTAAACGGTACTTAAGGTATTTTTTTATTTTAAAGGTACTTCTATAAAAATTTAATTTTTTTAAAAAAACGTACTTTCCAAAAAAAATTTACATTTCAAATAAATGTACTTTTGTGAAAGGTGTTTTCTTTTTTTTTAAATTAATTATAGATAATTTTTTTTAAATGTACCTTAAAAAAGAAACTTTTTAAAATAATACTTTTTAAAATAAAGAACCTTTTAAAAAAAATATTTTTTTAAAGGTACCTTTCAAAAAGATATAGAAAAATGTCCTTTTTACCTGTTTAAAAGAAGCAATTTTTTTAAAAAGGTACTTTTTAAAAAAAATTACTTTTCTTAAAAACGGTTCTTTTTTTAAAAAATATCCTTTTCTAAATATCCTTTATTTAAAACAGCTTCTTTGTTAGCAAAAAGTAGATTTTAGTAGAAGCACTTTTTCAAAAAAGATACTTTTAAAAAATGGTACTTTTTAAGAAAAGATACTTTCCAAAAAGTGTACTTTTTAACATTAAGATAGTTTAAAAAAAACAGCTTTATTAAAACAAGCTACTTTTTAAAATGGTGGTTTCAAAAAACACTTACTTCAAAAAATAAACTTTTTAAAAAAGGTACTTTTTTAAAAAATTTACTTTTCAAAAAAGGTACTTTTTAGAAAAAAATTTTTTAAAGAGGTACTTTAAAAAAATTCGTTTTAAAAAAAATTTTATTCAAAAAATACCTATTTAAAAAATTATTTTTTAGTATAGGTACCTTTTTCAAAAAAGGTATTTTTTAAAAGAAGGCACCATTTTAAAATATGCAAATTTTTTTAAAAAAAAAGGTACTTTTTGAAAAAATTTACTTGTTTGAAAAGGTGCTTTTAATAAAGATACTCTTTTTAAAAAAAAGTTGCTTCTCAAAAAATGTACTGTTTTAAAAAAGGTACTTATTGAAGAAAGCTACATTTTTAAAAAAAAGTAAAATTTTTCAACTAATAGAAAAAAAGAGACTTAAAAAAATACTTTTTTAAAAACGGAACTTTTTTTAAAAATAGCCTTTTTTAAAAAGCATACTTTTTTATAGGATACTTTTTAGAATAAGATAAATTTAAAAAAAAAGTTACTTTTTTAAAAAAGGTACATTCATACTTTTTTAAAAAGGATGTTTTTTTAACGAAAGGTACTCTTTTCAATAAAAGGTATTTTTAAAAAGCAGACACTTTGAAAACAAGTACTTTTTGAAAAAAGATAATTTTTTTAAAAAGGTAAAAGAGCACGCTAATTTACAAAAAAAAAAAACTATAACTATAACTTTTTTTGACAAAATTTTTTCATCGCACCTCGCTATGGGCAATGTTGCATTGATAATATAAATTATTTTTTGAGGTCATTTTGGTGAAGAAATTCACGCACCGAATGCAATTTCTGAAACTCCTTTAAGATTTTTTTTGTTATAATTATTCTTTAATTGTTTACAATATACATTGTATATATGGTACATTAATGGTATGTGTGGAGCGTTTCATGTCAAGTGACCCAACTTATGAAGCCGATATCTTCCTATCGGGATGAAACTTGTACCAAGGTTAGATCGGTCAACAACTCTCTGAGATAGAGGGGTCAAAATTTGACATTTTGGCCAAACAGGTGTTTTTTCTCATCCTTGTAACTTTTTACCTATTGTTCTTAGCAAAATTTGTCCCAAATAGTTTAGATAGCTATTTCTTCATTCTTACGGAAAAAAATTTAAAAAAAATAGGAAAAAATTTTTGACTTTTTTTGCAAAAGAAAGCTTAGGTTTTTTCCTTTAAGAGCTTTTTGGTCGCTTAATGGGGTGCGAGTGGGATATCTATCAAAAAAAAAATGTTTTGTGACTCAAAACAACGGCTTTTCAATTTTTAGCACATGCACTAATTTCAATTTTTTCCTATTAGCGTGTAAGTGTTTCCAAAACCTTAAAAACAAACCATATACTGAAAAACTGGACAAACTTAACTTTCCAACGATATGTAACATACCTAACTAAAATTTCATACCTTCGATACTGTAATACCCGCAATATGTTAACCTCAGGAAAAAATCACTTTTTTCTATAGAAATTTTGAAAAATATTTTTTTATTTATTTGTCTTAATAATCAAACTATTATTACTATTATATAATAAATATATAATAATAATTAAAGCAAAAAAGTAAATAATTTAATAAAATTTAATCTTAATCACATTAGATCCATTTATAACACAACTATTTTTTAAATTAATTTATTGTAGCTGATGAAGTATTTAAGTTTTGTATATTTTTAAATACCCAGTCTTTCATACAGCTTATTTATCGCCTTTATTTGTTGCCTTTTTGCCAATATTTTCTTGGCTACCAAGGGCTCTTAAAGGAAAAAACCTAAGCTTTCTTGAAGCAAAAAAGTCTAAAAAATTTTTGATTTTGCAAAAAAAGTCAAAATAATTTTTTTATTTTTTTTAAATTTTTTTTCCCGAAATATTGATGAAATAGCTACATAAACTATTTGGGACAAATTTTGCTAAGAGCAATAGGTAAAAAGTTACATGAATGGGAAAAAACACCTGTTTGGCCAAAATGTCAAATTTTGACCCACTCTAACTCAGAGAGTTATTGACCGATCTTGTCGAAAAATTGTGTTTAAACTACTATCCATTAGGAGTAATCTTGGTGCAAATTTCATCCCGATCGGAAGACATCGGTTTCATGAAACGCCCCATATAAGTAGGCGAAATAACTATATGTTCATAGACTGTTTTTACATGTTTAACTCTGCATATTTTAATAATGCAACTAACGGTAAAATTTAATTATGCAAAAATGTTGACGATTCTCTCTCTCCTTGTTAACAAGATACGTAAAAAAAAATCTTTATTTTTGTAAGCTAATATTTAGTATGACCTCCTCTGTTGATTTGCACACTAGTTATCCGTCATGGCATTGAATCAATAAGGCGGCGCAGGATAGCTTCGTCCAGTTCAGTCCATTCTTCTTCAATGGCAGTTTTAAGTGATCTTAAATTGTCAAACTGCCATCCATTTTTGTAAATTGCATTGGACAATATACCCCATAAATTTTCTGTCGGATTAAAATCCGCAGGCCACTTCAATACGAAGATATCTCTATTAAAAAAAATTTTTGTGTGTTTGGAAATGTGTATGGGTGCATTGTCCTGCTGAAATGCCCAACTATCGCCATAATTTGCACCTGCGTAAAATACTTAGGAATTCATATGGATAGAAGACTAACATGGAAGACTTATATTGAAAAGAAGAAACAGTAATTTTTTATTTTATTTTATTAATTTATGTATCTTTTTTTGTTTAATTATGTTTAGTTGTTTATTTCCTTTTATTAATTCTTATCCTAAAAAAACCAACTCTTAATATTTTTGTTTAATTATGTTGTTCTCAGTGGGATTTTAGCATATTAGTCAATTGTTATTAAATCAAATTTCCTTATTTTTCTTAAATCGACTGAACACTTTTATTATTTAAAGAGTTTTTAACATTTTCATTGATATCTCGTAACCCATTGGACCGATTTTGATGACTTTTAATAACGACCTAATCAGACTGTTAATAAACGGTATTATGCAACAACGATAGACAATCTTCGCTAAAACAACTTATCTTGTTATAAGGATGACGAAAATCATGCTTTTGAGAAAATTAACTTTTTATATAAACGTAATGAGACTTCTATATGGCTCTGGTATGTATATCTTATATATTAAGAGAATTTATGAAAAAACTTTGCATTCAAGATTATTTTTCTTACCTCAAACCTCTATAACTAGAGATCTAATTAACGTAGGCTGTTGACATAGGTCTAAGAACACTCAGTGGATCAAGCTCGTTGGGTTTGAGGAAAGTTATGCGTGGAGAATCAACTTTACTTTTACTGTACGTTAACTTATCTTGGCATATTTTGGCAAATTCGTTGGGTTTGAGGAAAGTTATGCGTGGACAATCAACTTTACTTTTACTGTACGTTAACTTCTCTTGACATATTTTGGCATTACTGTACGTTAACTTCTCTTGGCAAATTTTGGTATTATATTATAAAAATTAATATAATATAATATAATGCTACGGAGCACCAGGGGTCCTCTAGTATTTATTAATGACTTTTTAGAAAACAGCGTTAGTTATAAAGTCATGCCACATGGTGAACTTCGCTTTGACGGCTATAGACGCAAGTGTCCGTCAACGTGTTAAACATTTTAGAAATATCACTCTTTAAGATATTCCTTCACAAAATTTTGGTCATGCGATAATAACATGTGGCCTTACGTAAATAAAATTAAGAAGCATATCATTGTCACAATACTTTTTTAAAGACCCCGATTAGGGTTACAGGTTAGCACGTTCTGAAGATAAACACAATTATTGTAGACCAATTCAATGAATTTTTATAAAAAATTTCACTTTTCGGGCCACTATTTATCGGGAACTGCTAAAGGTTTAAAGTTTTAAATATTTCTTAGCTTAGGAAGGTAGAACATTCATGCCAAACTTTATCAAATTCAAAGCTTATATTCGCCGTTGATTATGCTTGTGGTATAACAAAATAGAAATATTTTTTCGTCAAAGATAGAGCAACACATCTCACATATCTCTTCTGTGCAAATCTCTTGAAGAGATATCGCTTTGCAAAAATCTCTCAATATGTAGGCTATCCACCATAGGCTACCTCAACAATTTATTAGCTAGATAAGTAATGTTTTGCGATAGTCCATCAACTTCAAACGAAGGAGTTTTGCCACCAGATTCCGTTTGAATAAAAAAAGTTAAAAATCAATGTTTAATAGGTTCAAAGTTACATAGAAATTTGCGTACCACTATGTGGTTAGGGTATAATGAGTTTGTGCGGATGTTTGTATCTACCAAAAATATTTGACCCTAGACCCATATTTTATTATACCGATCGACTCAGAAACAGTTTGTGAGATGTTTGTGAGGGATGTCCCTCCGTCCGTTTGTGGCTCAATGTAAACTTTGTAATCAAACTATAGGTCGCAAGTATGAACATATTTTGATGAAATTTGTATCGCTCCATTTTTCGACCTAGTCCCCATATAAATACAATATCCGATATGAACTTTTTCAGATCTATGGTTTATGCTTATATTCTATACCCAATTAGTTGAACCTAAGACCAATTCTCTAACGCATGGTGTAGAGTATCGCATAGTAGCTCTATACCGACCATAAATTTCTTACTTGTTAGTTCATTCAGCAGGAATTTACCGTTACACTTCAAGCACCTTACATATTCTAACTGCGGAAAAAATCAATATATCACATTTTCGTATTTCATTATTCGTCATCTGCAAATTTCTCTTCTGAATCATCCTCCAAAATTTCTCGTTGATTGCCCATTGGAAAATTATAAATTATAAATACAAAAGAGTCACAACTCAAAATTTTCTAAAATTAACTTTTTTCCATAAATTAATTCACAGTACACATTTCTAACTACTGCAAAAATTTATTTCTCATAACTATCTTCTTTAACAGGAAAAATGCTGTTATATCTGGGGCACAACTTGAGATAATATCACTAGTCAAATGAAAAAATTTCAGTCAGAGAGTCATAACTCGAAATTATATTTTATTTCCACAAACGCAATATAAATTAAAAACAGTATAGCGAAACTTTCCTCAAAATTGCCATTTTTCATAATTAAACTACATTATTTTAAATAATACAATCATTTTTACATAAACAGTTTTTTGCCTCTCCTGAAAATTTGAAAATTTTGAATTGTGACTGTTTTGTATTTAAGGAGCGATATGTTACAATTTTGAATAAAACTTGCAATTTTTGAACTTTTTTCTCTATTTATAACTTTTCTTGTTTTAATAATTAGATGAGGTTTTATTAAAAGCAAATTTATGAAATGCCAAAATACAAGACTCCCCTAAAAAATGTCAAAAGTTTTCGATGTTTCAAATAAAGAAAGTTTAGGAAACATCTAAGTGTAACTTAATTTACTATTTTTGATTTATATTTATGCCAATGTCACACGATGTTATATAGTGGGATAAATGGTTAATCTGAAATAAAAAATTTAAACTTTTAATATATATGTCCGATCTAAATCTAATATATGGAGCAGCGAAGGCAACTTTTTTCAAGCAAAAAGCTCAAAGCAATACCAAAAGCGCTAACAAGCATTAAATTAGAAGAAAACTCACCAGAAAGCGCTAATATTTGATGTTACTTTTTCAGAGTATATCAATAAAAATATATAAAAACAAGTAAGAAAATTATAGTCGGTCTAGACCGACTATACGATACCCTATACCATGGTTTAGAGACCCTATCGCTTCATTCCAACTAATTGGATATAGAAAATAATCATGAGGGTAATTGTTATTAATTTTTTTGGCTGCAGATATGAAAAAGTTCATATCGGGTGCTATATTTATATGGGGAATTGATCGAAAAATAACCCGATCTTGACCATATTTGGTATAATCACTTATATTTTGAAAAAATATAGACAAACCAAATTTGAGAAAAATCTGTGCAATATTTTTGTTATTTTAATAGATTTAAGTGAAGATCGGGAAGCAGCTCTATATGGGGCCTATGACAAACAATTGTCCTATAGGGATTATTTTTGGACTACTGATTAATGGATATAATAAATACATACAAACCCAATTTTACTAAGATCTATATGATAATTTGGATCTAATGGCAATTTACGTCGATTTCATAGGGGTCATTTGTATGGGGACTAGGTCTGAACATGGACCGAATTTTACCAATTTCAATAGCGTTCATCCTATGGCCGATAAAAACTTACATGCGAAATTGCATCAAAATATATTCATATTTGCGACCTGTACTTTGATTAAAAGTTTACGTGGACACACAGACGGACGGACGGACATCGCTAAATCGACTTTTTCCTCGTGTTCCATGGTATAATTTTTTATATAACATTTTGTTTTTCTTTATTTGCTTGAATTGAATTAATATTAGTGGAAACATTATATGGAATTTTACAGAATAAATTTCACCTTTTATATGTATTAAAGAATTACCTGGACACCCTTTCAACCTCAGGGTTTGAGTGGGGAAATTTCCATATCTCTATAACGATACTTAATAAATTCAAAAATAAACTGTCTCATTGAAGTTCAGTTTTTCTATTAAATCTTTTATGTCCAGATTTTTCCATTTTCTAGTTGTAAATTTTTAAGCCAATTTTCGAAATCATCGATTTCTTTTTAAAGTTTTAAAAAATCTATATATCAAAAAGAAGTGTACTTTTTGATGTCACCAGTAACTGCGGAAAAGGGTCGACGAATTTCAACCAAAACTTCACAGTACATTAGGGGTGGTCTGTAGATGATTTATGTAAAGCTTGCACGAAAGCTGCAAAGTGTTTCCGGAGATATGGCATTTTAAAAATTTTCCCATATACTCCCAGACAAATATCAATATTTTCCATATAGGGATTTTTTATTGTCAGTTGAAAAGTTACCGAACCATGTACCGTAATGTCAAATGTGTACATGACATTCGGTCTTTCTTATTGGAATGTTGAGCACAACAACATTTTCGTGCATACTCATTTATCATTATAAAAGAAATTTCGAGTGAATTTACACAAGATAAATTTGGAAACTTATCGTGTAAGTATTTTCCATCATTGAACAAAACACCGTAGAAAAAAAAATAGTGTAAAATTGTGTTTTTTTTTCGTATCAGATATCGGTCTATTGTGAAGTTCATTAGTTTTTTTTTTTTTTTTTGAACCAAAAGTGAGAAGTGGTTTGGATTTGAATCAAATTTTGTTTTCTTCATTCCTTTCAGTTTCGATGGCCATTTAATTTGTGGGCTGACCATTCGATTTTTTTCTTCCCATGCATGTGCATTGAAGTCGTATTTTAATTTATTTTTTTTATTTTAATTTAATTTATTTCATTATTTTTTCATTATTTTTCCATTACAACAAGATTTACAATCTTATAATTAAAGTAATGGATTTTTACAAAGTAATGATGAATAAGTACATGTAAAAATACACAATATATAAATAGTACACAGTATAACAGAAAAAAATTAATTTAATAAATAAAACCCAAAAAGATACAAAGAAACAAAATATATATATGTATAAATGAGAGCTGAAATCAATTACATTTAATTAATTATGAGTGAAATTGAAACAGTTCTTTCTTAAATTGCTGGGCGTTGCTTATAAATTGAATGCACGAGGGTATCATGTTCCAAAGACGAACTGAATTAATATAGAACTGCCACTCAGATATTAAGGTTCGATATCTTAAGTGTATGATATCGTTCGATCTTGGTGAACGTGTAAAAAGTAATCTTTCGGACAAGGAAGGCGGTGCACGTGTATATATAATTTTGTGTAGCAGTAATAGCGTTCTTATTTTCATTAAATCAGTAAGAGTCACCCCATATAGTTTTTTGGAATATTGAGATATATTATCATATTTTCTTAAATTAAAAACATATCTTAATATTGCATTATTTTATTGCGGATGATTGTGGAATTCATTTCATTATTTCTTTCAATGCATTTCCATCTCTTTTGTGTTTGCATTGAAGTGATTCTGTCAAACATTTTTCATTATTCGATTTGCTGCGTGCAAAAATTTAACAATTTCCTGTTAATTTTGTCCCACATCTTTACGTTGACTTTAGAGGTTTTGGAACAACCGTATGTGTGTATTGCATTCGTGTGCAAAGTTATTGATTTGTTGAATTTTTAAAGGAATTGCCTCGAGCTGCTCGAGTACCTATTGGTCAACGTACAAGTAATACCAATAATAGAACACTTCAAAGGAGATCTCAAAGTAATGAGCAACGATCATCTCAAAATAAATTACAACACGATTCATGATCTAGAACTAAATTTGCGAATCGAATTCCAAATCCAAGAAATCCAGCATCGATACCATCGACACAACTTCCTTATGATCTTCATTATGAATATGAAATTGATTACAGTGCACATGAATGTGTCGGTAAAATGACAGTGAGATATCCACGATGTAATGCGGCCAAATTTCAAGGTGAAACGGCTGGCATGTGTTGTGCTAACGGCAAAGTGAAATTGCTAACACTCGAATCTCCACCCGATCCACCGCATTCATTGATTTTTGGAACGTCACCAACGTCCAAGCATTATTTGGCTCATATTCAAGAATACAGTAAGGCATTTCAAATGACAGACATAATTGTATGCCGACGTTCAAGGTGATCACTTCATGCGGAATATCTTATGCAAATCCCAATATAAGTAGCATTTTTTCTTTTTTGATGTTATCAAAAATTTTGATCCAGCATCTAATTTAATTTATCCCACATTACAGATTCAGGCTCAGATTTATCATCGAGCTGGCTCATTGTTACCATTTCCTGATGCTGGTCATATATTTTTGCAAAAATAAATTTCTTGGAGATGATCGTGATTTGGATTGACGTTGTACAATTGGTTCGCATAAAAGACGAGAAATTGTTTCCCAGCTTCAAACATTCTTCAAAATGATTTAGTTCGATTGTTCAAATCGCTCTCGATCGTATGCCATCTGGTAATCCCACAATACCGACTGAAGTTGCCATTTGAATTCAAGCGCTTGCAATTCCCAGTGCGTCTATCAATTGCAATGCCCATAACAAGGCGGAAGGACAAACGCCTCCAGTATGCGGATTGAATGTGGAGAAGCCGTGATTTTCGTATGGGCAGCTATAAATGGCCTTTTCATGAGCTGGCATTTCAAATTATTTGTTACTTCATGCTTCAGATGGAAAAAAGAAAAATGTTGAGTATATGCATACTGCCTTAAGAATAAAAATAAGACCTCAAAATTTTTGAAATAAATCAAACGATTGCAGTTTTCGTACAAAAAAATCTAGGACTTTTCATTGTTGTTACAATAATTGTTTGGGTGTAGTGAAGCTCACCGCGGTCCCGCTAATATTTTGTAAAATTAAAAACATTTTTAACCTTTTTGTTTAAAGTGAACTGTTGTACTTAAGAACGCTAACAGCACTAAAATAGGCACTAACTTGAAAAAAATATGCTCTTGGGTTGTCAAAAGTGCTAAATCTAGCGCAAAATGCGAAAAGTTGGCATCGTTGTTCAATGAATTAGAGCAACGTGTCTGCTTTCTAAAATTATGTGAAAAAAATCTGTTCAAAACTACAGATAAATTACTGCTGAACAATATTAAAACAGAACAAAACCTGCTTATGGAGGGAAATATCGGTTACGAGACAAGAAAGTTCCGAATAAATTAAAAGCTGAAACCATGGAACTTATCGGTAAATCTTACAACATATAACTAATAATAAATATATTTTATATTTTTTCCATCTATGAAACAAAAATTGCACATAGTTGATAAACTAAAATCTTAATTTAAAATACAGCTAGAATTTGTGAAAAAAAGCATTTTCCAGTATTGTAGTGTTCTGAAGAATTATGAATTATATTATCAAATGGTGAGAAAAGATAGAAAAAATTTTAATTTTTCCACACTGGATGCAGTTTTTTCGGGTTAGTTTGTTTAAAACTTTTTTTTTTTGTCTTAGTCTATAGCTACAATTGCGCTGAAGACAGCAATACACAATTGCAATTGCCATGAGAAAATTTGCATGTTCCTCGGAAAATTCAAGGAGTTTGCACACGATGACTTTGTTGCGTTGCATTTGGATATTTTGGGGCTCAAACGCATCAAACCTCGATTGGCTCCAAAAGCTCTAAATTTTTTCGAAGAAAACTGTTGCACTAATATCTCTAAAAAATGATTTCCGACTAGCAGAACAATTAACTTAAATGAAGGACTGGTGAGACCTGAGTCTATGCTTCGACTCTAAAACAGCCGACCAATCAAGCGAATATCCTGCCAAATGCAGGACCGAAAAGATTATATCAAAGCCGTTCAAAAATCAAACTTATATTAAAAGTTTTCTAGGATTATCGTGGTGTGGTGCCTTTTGAATTCCTTCCGCTGGGCCAAACTAATAACAAGAATTATAATTTGTTGTTAGACGTAAATTACGTGAAGCTATTAGCAAAAAGAGGCCAGAATTATGGGCAGACAACTCTAGCTTATTGCACCACGCTAATGCAAAATTTCACACAGTATTTGTTATTCTAGACTAATTCCTACAAAATTCAACTCGATTGTGCCACAACCATCGTCTTTGCCTAATATAGCACCCTGTGACTTCTGGCTCTTCAATAAACTTAAAATCGAATCGATTCAGGTGCGAATTTAACAACTATTTCAATGTTACGAAAAAAAAACTTTAATGTCACTGTTTTATATCGGATAGGGATAACTTTGAAGATGATAAAATTGGTTTGGAAGAATTAATAAAGATTTTTATTTAATTATAATATTTGGGCGGTATTTGAAAAAGAAAAACCATCCAATTTTTGTAAACAAATTAAACCAAAATCAGTGAAATATCACCCAAAAAAAAATTTTGTGGAGGCGTTCTGGTCGATTTTTTCTATTTTTTAATATTTTTTGCCGCCAATTTCTTTGTTTATTAACTGCCACTGACAAATTATTTTAGCGCTCAACTAGAAATATTTACAACATTTAAAGTAATAAATTTTATATTTAAATGCATTGTTAAATTATACAGACAATAATTAGAGAATAATATAACTTTGTTATATTGTTCGTTATTTAACAATTTAATGACACATGCGAAACGGTGAATGAGATTATTTGTTTGACAAAAATTTCTTAGACACTTTAATAATGGAATAATTGTTTATATTTAAACATAAACTCACCTTCGGCGCTTATTAATTGTAACACATCCATAAAAACACTAAGAGGACCATAACACTCATACGTAGGCTTGTGCTAATGTTTAAAGATATTTGTCTATATTATCGACCGCATATGCGACCACGTCCTTCTTTACAAACAATGCTAGGCCAGACACCTTTAGATAGAACTATAAAATTTTACTTAACTAATGACACGTTTTTAAACAACAACACACAGACACTTACACCAACATGAATAAACACTCACTTACTCACTCGGTAGGTTACTGATTGACTTGTTTTCTGGCTTGTTTGGTTTGTTCAATCATATATGTATGTATGTATGTATGAATGTATGACGTTCTACTGTTATGATTGTATGTTGTATTTTATTTCATATGCTAATGCTTATGGTCGCCGTATGACAGAAAGCCAATATTTAATGTTGTTTTAACCTATTTTTGCATTAACTCGGTTACCAACAATCCAAAACCAATACACATTTCACAAATAATAAACTAAACATGTATTTATTGCAATTTCTGGCTCACTGATACAAACTACGATACAATAGTTTATTACACTTTGAGGAAATCGTTTCTAGTTGATTTTAGTAGGAAATTCCTACATTTTGAATACATATTCAAGATTTTTTTTTTTTTTTTTTTTTTTTTTTTTGAAAAAAACTTTGATTTCAATTAACAAAGTCACAAACAAGTTTTTGTTTGCTCTCCGATATCAACTTTAGATATGGATTTTTAATTAGGTTTTTTTTTTTTAATATAGAATATTGTCACGATTCGATTTAGTTAGTCCGCATTATACTGTTGACAAATTCAAACTGTTGGAATATTTAAGCTTTAATGATTTGTTTGCTGCCATAAGATGTTAGCTTTCCCTGTGAAATATAAAAACGTCAAGGAAATGTACATGGCAGAGAAAAGCTTTCCACAATCAACAATTGAGTACATTATGTTGCCTTGATGTCACAAAACCCATAAAAAATGAGAGTATGAAAACGGAATGGGAATTTTAGCAATGAAACATGTTAGATTTCAATGCAAACATTTTCATTGAATTCACCAGTACGTATGAGAAATATGGAAAATATATTAGCAACAGTCATACGTTAAGGCGGTTGTTGTGTAGCTTTTTGAAATATTCCATTATTTAAAAACATTTTTTTGGTTAATAATCATCTGATCTTTATTGTATTTTACAACATGCAACATGATTAAGCTTAATATGTCTTTCAAATTCATTTGATAAAATAAAATAATTGAGTGAACAAAGCACTGGCATACAACAGTGCGTTACAACAAAAAATACCAATTTAGCAGCATAGAAAGAAAATGAAAAATTTTAGAAAAATAATATACATTTTCTAAAAAAAAAAAAACAATTAAAAACACATTTCGAAACAATCATTATTTGTATCTTTTTTTAATTACTAAAAATTTGTTTAGCATTTAGAACAAATTTATTTGAAAAATGCTACTTAAGTTTTCATATGAACGGAAATTATTAGCCAGAAATTCCATAGAAATGCATGTTTTTTCTCAAAGATCTATAATAAATGCACATCGTTTTTATACCCTATACCACTATGTGGTTTGGGTATAATGACTTTGTGCTGCTGTTTGTAACTACCAAAAATATTTGACCTAGACCCATCTTTAATTATACCGATCGAATCAGAATCAGTATCTGATTCAATTTAACGATGTAAAGCTTGTAATCAAACTGCAGGTCGCAAATATGAATATATTTTGATGAAATTTGGTATATAAGCTTTTCTCGGCCATAGGATGAACGCTATTGAAAGTGGTGAGAATCGGTCCATGTTCAGACCTAGCCCCCATACAAATGACCCCTATGAAATCGACTTAAATTGCCATAAGATCCAAATTATCATATAAATCTTAGTCAAATTGGGTTTGCATGTGTTTATTAGATCCATTAATCAGTAGTCCAAAAATGATACCTATGGGACAACTCTTAGTCATATGCCCCATATAGAGCTGTTTCCCGATCTTCACTTAAATCTATCAAAAAACAAAAATATTGCACTGATTCTTCTCAAATTTTGTTGGTATATATTTTTGCAAAATACAAGAGACCTTACCAAACATGATCAGGATCGGTCCATTTTTGGGCCTAGTCCCCATATATGTAGATATAGCATCCGATATGAACTTTTTCATATCATAGCGAAAAAAATTAATAAAAATCCCACTCAAATTTGGTTTATGCTTATTTTTTATATGCAGTTTGAATAATCCGTTTGAATAATTTTTCAATAAAATAACACCGAGTTGTATTTGATTATTTTTGTATATTTTGTTTCAAATGCATGTATTTGCATATTTTAAACAATGGTTTTACTTATTTGACTTTTTTCCAAAAAAAAATCTATTTATTTATTTATTATATTTATTTATTTAATAAAATTCATTTGTAACCAAAAGCCTATTGGCCTATGTGTCTCAGAGTAGGCAAATAATTATGTGCAAGATTAACTTAAATTGATATAGAATAATAAAAACTAACTAATAAATCAAGGCTATCGACTTTCCCTATCGCACGAATATATAAATTCGCAATAAATTACTAATAATAATTATCAACAATAAAATGAAGGACTACAGTAGCAAGCAAAAAATAAATTAAATTAAATGTGATCCATTAACAGTTTTTGAAAATCATAGATGCTCAACGAAAAATTTCGCTCGTTGTAAATCAGTACATTATTCCATAGCCTCGAGACTTTAACAACAAAGGAGCGTAGGATATAGATTTGCAGACTTTCGCATTGAGTGCGAGAAATTAAATAAGTCATGCATATATTGTGGGTTACCAGTTTCAAAGTTTTATAAAACAACGTAATTAATCGTAATCTTATAAAGTCATCAAAGCTCAATCCCAGGAAATATATCATCTCTGCCGAAACGTGATCACTGAAATTCAGAGCATATACAAAACGTATAACTCTATTAAAGCACTTTCTTAACCTCATAATACATATTAGTAGGTGAAGTGGAAGAGTAAACTTCTATTCCGTAAAGAAATATTGGCATTATTATAGACTTGGCAATAAATTTTCTAATATAAAAAGGAAAATGGTATCCTAAGCTTTTAGTTTTCCTAAGACTAAAAGAGACTCTGGATGAAATCATGTTAAAATGATATTCGAAGGAGAGCTGATGCTCTAAATATAAGCTTAACGATTTATAATGAGACACAAACCCAATATTAACACCATTAATCCTTAAACATGGACATTGCCTAACCGAACCACCAAATTTGATCGCGGTCGTCTTCATGGGATTCAAATTTAAGCTGTTATCTGCACTTCACTGATTAATTTTGTTTAGATCGTTGGCAAAATCAGTAAGTGACATATTTCCATTCATACATCCAACAATTTGGATATCATCTGCATAAATACGTGCACTCCAGAATGAAAGAGATGCTAAGACATCTTTAACATAAATCGTAAACAAAAGTGGAGCCAGAACGGATCCATGAGGAACTCGACGACACATTCGAACCCATTCGGATCTCCTATCACCTACTTTTACAAACTGATATCTTTCATACAAAAAGGACTCAGTTAGTTTCCACGCCTCTGATGAGAAGCTAAATGGCATACTAAGCTTTCTCACCAACAGGGTGTGATTCACTGAGTCAAAAGCCTTTTTAAAGTCCAAAACTACAGTTTTGAACCTATTACCCTCATCCACACTCTTCCTTACTTCTTCCACTACATACATCTAAAACTAGAGTAGTTGTGCTATGACCTGTTCTAAATCCTAAGTGATAGGGAGATATTAGATTATTCTGGTTTAAATGGGTAATGATTCTTTCTTTCATAATAAACTCCATTTTTTTGGAGCATATCGGTAAGATGCTTATAGGTCTGTAATATGAAATGTTACTACGATTCCGTGTTTTAGGAATAGGAACAATTCGAGCAAGCTTCCAGGAGTTAGGATATATATTAGACATTAATACAGTGTTATATATTTTTTCCTATTTATTCCTGAGAGGAGGCCACAACAAAATTATTAAATTCAGATCGATTTAATGCCAAATAATTAATTTCGCTCCAGCTTCGTCCCATTCTCGCTGCTTCCGTTTCTCTTGGTTTTCTTAAGGTATGGCCTATCCATTTCCATTTGTGCTCTTTTACATTCGGACAGAATCTCCTCATGATTCTACGTAGGCACGTGTTCGTGAAGACTTGCAGTTCCTGTAGCTCAGTCAACGCTACGTTCCACGTTTCACAGCCATAAAGAATGACGGACTTGACGTTTGAGTTAAAAATCCGCAGTTTCGTCCCTCTGGATATAAACCGAGACCGCCACACATTGTCCAATGCTCCAAAAGCTCCACATCCTTTCTTGATTCGGTGTAGTATATCCTCTTTGGTTCCTCCGTTGTCATTTATGATGCTGCCGAAATACATGAACAAGCTGACCGTTTCAACTACTTTTCCATCTATAGTGATGCTTGGGGGCGGCATTGTGTTGATGGATATCATCTTTGTCTTACCGACATTTATTTTTAATCCAGCTCTAGCTGCGTATGCGTGAATAGCATGTAGATTTTCCGCCAAATGTGTATGTTTGTGAGTGAGCAGGCAAATGTCGTCCGCATAATTGGGATCGAGCAGGCTTCCTTGCATGGTGTATGGTGTCGAATGCTCTTTCGAAATCAGTAAATCCTAGGTAAAGTGGGGTTCTCCATTCTACCGACTGTGTGGTCGGAAACCCGCTTGCTTTCTTCATTTTTTTCGCCAATCCGCGTGGCCACAATATGCGATATTAGTTTCAACATGACATTCAAAAGGGATATGCCTCTCCAATTTCTGCAGTCCGCTAAGTTGCCCTTCTTAGGGAGCTTGATTATGATGCCTTCCTTCAATATACTGGGGAAGGACTCATTTTCCCAAAAGTGTTCTATAACTGTGAGTATTATATGCGCGCTCGTTTCAGGGTCAGCTGTTAATAGTTCTGGAGGTACATTACCTGGCCCAGGTGCTTTATTGTTTCGTATGCTCTTGATTGCTTCTATAATTTCGATTGTATTGGGACATTGTATGTCCATCTCTTCCGTTACTGCATGGTTGCTACGGTCACATAGTTGCTGAGAAGCAGGCGGCATAACTGACAGCATTTTTGAGTAATACTCAGTCCAGATATGAAGTTGCTTCTGTTTCGATGAGGTAAGCACGCCGTTCCCGTCTAAGAGTGGTCTGGATGCCACCATTTGCTTGCCCGATAGTTCTCTAACATGTTTATAAAGGTCTCTAATGCGATTCAACTACAAACTTGAACAGAATAAAATCCGAGTTGTTATGTTCTGTAATACGTATAAAAGAAGGTGTGAAATTGAAAAATAGGTGCTGTTACACTTTTATTATACCGAGCGATAAAAGTCGATCGTCAGAAAAATATCAGAGCCAAGAAGAACTTGAAGATGAAGACATCACAGAAATATTAGATTCCATAAACCAGTTATCGTAACTAGCAGATTCCAGCCTTCGAAATTCGATCGCAAATTCTAGGAAATTTTATTATTCATTAAATAAAGACCCTAAAAGTATGCTAATCAATTATAGCCAATTCCAAAATCAACACAAAAAACAAACTCATTTTTATTACAAACACATTAACAAATTTAATAAACACACACATAGCAGTGTATAATTTTATGTATGTGTTAGTAGCAAATTTAAATGCAATTTACTCAAAACAAAGAAAAAAATGTAAAAATCTGTAAATCTGCAAAACGGCTAAAAAGAAATACCTTTCAAATAATATACGTTTGATCAAAATCGGGATAAAACGGTAGAACAAAACACCAGTCACAAGAAATCGCCTAGCCTATTAATATTATATATATAATCGTATCTTTTGATAATGTAATTTCTGTTATATTTGAAATTAAAAAAAAATTCCTCTAAAATTAAAAATATTCAGTTTAAAATTAAAAAACTCAATTTAATGTTAAAAGAATTACAGATGAAATCCAAAATAATTTTAAATAAAATTTAAAAAATATAAATCGAAACTTATGTTTTATATTAATTTTTCGATTTAAAAACCAAAGAATTTATTAATAAGTATTAAATTTTTCAATATAAAGGTAATGAAATTTGAAAAAAAAAAATTCATTTGTTTTTGGACTCCAGTACGTTTTAGCATATTTTTTTTTTTTGCAATTTAGCATCTTTACAATTTTAGATAATGGCAACACTGATGTTAATATAGAGAAATCATTCAAATATGAAGAGCAACTCACAATATTTGTATTTGATTACTTTTGAGTTAATGTTAAATTTAAAGTACAAGATTGCAGAAAAAGACTACGTAGTAAAAGAAAAAGAAAAAAAAGGCGGAACCATTTGATAAACAAAACATAATAGTGTAGAAAGTTATCAACATATGCAAGAATAACAAAAAACACAATAATCTGTTTCGAGAATAATTTAAATACTGTATAATAGATAATTAAATATGTTTAGCTGATAACAATTTTAATCGTATTATGCAATAAATATTCTACATTGAAACTAACTCCTGCAACGTAAACACTTTTTCAGATCCATTTTCGAAAGTCAGTTTAGGTTTTGGGTCATCCCAGCTGACCACCCTAACTTTTTTGATTTTCTTCTCACGAACCAGCTTTCGGCCAATGTACTTCCTTTTAGCTGCTGCTGATGTTAAATTATCATTTAGAAAAACTCTCTCAATATTTCTATTTCGGGCTTGGTCGCCATGTATAGCTTCATTGGATTCAATTTCAGTAGGCGTTGCATCATTAGATTCCTCACTACTTTTCTCTCTATCTAATGTGTATATTTGGCTTAGCTTTAAGTCACATTTCTTATGATATTTTTCCATTATCAGATCTCTTTTTGCAATGCTATTGAATTTTACCAAAACATTCTTCTTATTGTGAATCCAACAACATGTATTGATTTCAGACAAAGCGATATCCACTTTATAATGCTTACAAATGCTGATAATCACTTTGATCAGGTAATTCGATTTAATTTTAGACGGAATACCAGAGATAATTATATCAGTCCGGTTGAGAAGCCTGCGCAGTGAATTACTTTCTACTTCGAGTTGTTTGAATTTCATAGATGCTTCTTCTTCGAGTTTACCAACTTCGGTTACACAATTGTTAAGCTTATTTGAAATGTCCTCGAGATGAGTGGATATCTCGGCCGAAACTTGCGAGGGGAGATTCTGCATCTGGGTTTCCCTGTCATCAAGTTTCACAACTATATCATTCTTGGGCTTGGAGAATTTACTTATTTACATGATTCACATTTAAAAATAAGCCCATTAGAACACACCTTCATGGCATCAACAACTGAACGAGTAAGACCTGGAATCATTTCCAGAGCACAATTATCATAGAAGTTTCTACTGCAGAACCCACATTTTATTTTATCTTCTCCACATTTGAATGTTTTTTTGCATTTTAAACAAGAAATTAATAATATTTACTAGTTTACTTTTTGTATGTCAGGTTAGGTTCTTACTTTGTGTGTTCTTTTCATTTTACTTATTAATTTATATGCAGTTCTTCAAGTGCATGTATTTTGTGATAAGATTATATAGCAGTCTCTGTCTATCACAATAATTCAGCAAGGGTTTGATCAAAAAATAATTTTCGTATGAAAAATGTATATGAGAAAGCGATTGTTGCAGTTTAATTGCAATAATATATTACTGAAAGTTTATTATATAACACAGTTTTATAGATACTAGCAGATACCAGCCCTCGAAATTCGAGTTCAAATTCTAGGAAATTTTATTTTTTCATTAAATAAAGACCCTAAAGGTATGCTAATTAATTATAGCCAATTAACAAATCAACACAAAAAAATAAACTCATTTTTATTACAAACACATTAACAAATTTAATAAACACACACATAGCATTGTATAATTGTATGTATGTGTTAGTAGCAAATTTAAATGCAATTTACTAAAAATACAGGAAAAAAATTTAAAAATCTGTAAATCTGCAAAATGCCTAAAAAGAAATTCCTTTCAAAAAATATACGTTTGGTCAAAATCGGGATAGAACGGTAGAACAAAATATCGGTCTCAAAATATCGCCTAGCCTATTAATATTATACATATGCACTCTATATTTTCTTACAAACATTATTTATCAGATGCAAATGATTATTCATGTAGCAAATTAGTTTATTAATTTTAACATGCTGAATTTACGGAACACAAATTAACACGTCCTACTCGCTTGACATTCTTTATTTCCACTTTGCATATTTTCAGCAAAATGCTTATTTTTTAAAATTTTTCCCAAAAAAAAATCTATCAGAAACAAAACCTTTATTTCATAAAATGGAATCAATTTACAGTTGCATATTGTGGCATATTTTTCTTAAAAAAATTCATATTTTTGCATATTTTCAAATCAATAAATATTCAGTAAACAACGACATCCTTTAGTAGTTGCATATTTGTGCATATTTAGCCTTAAAATGCATATATTTGTATAGTTTAGTGGCTATACCCTTTTTTATATATATATATATTCTTTATTCATAAAATAATTGTTTAACAATATGTTGTGCCTCTGCGTCTTGAAGACATTATTGAGGCGAGTTTCAACAAAATGCACATTTATTGGATTTTTTCAAAAATATGTATCCAAATCAATAAAATTTTCAATTATATAATAACCAGAGAGAACAAATTTCCCATTTTTGCTTTTTTGTCATTTTTACTCTGTTGTGCTTTTTTTTGCATTTTTGACTTATGGTGTTTTTTGAATTTTTTTTTCTATATTTGTGCTACAAAATGCGATTTTATCCTGATTTTGGTCTTACATTTGGTATTAATTTTTGCCACATATTGCAACTCAGTAATATCTGTAATTCTTTTTTACTACCTCTTATTGCAACTCAATTTACCATACTAAAACAACATCTCTGTTTTCGAATAGTTTAAAAAATAATACAAGTAGGCCGTTGTCAAAAGAAAAATACTTTTTTCACCAACATCTAAAACTAGAAAACAATAATCACCCCTGTTCTTAAAGTCACTATCACAAAAAAAACTCGTAAATGAAAAAATTTTTAAATTTACGAGTTTTTTGCTGTTCTATGATTTCAATAAGAATATTTTTTCTTGTTTTAATTCGCATAGAAAAGGTTTTGTGAAATCAAAACAAATGCCTTTTTTCCACTAAACAGGTCTTAAGAGATAAAAAAAACAATTAATATTTAAACTCTAACATGTTTTTTATTGAACCTTGTCATTATTTTAAAAAATTAGACATTGATTTTATGAAAAAAAACTATTTTAAAAAAAGTCTACATTTTACGTTGATTAAAAAAAAAACTCGTAATAAAATAAAACTCGTAATAAGATAAACCATATGTTTCATGTCATTTGACAATAAAAAATATGATTTCGAAAAATACTTCGAAAATATAAAATTTGTGTTTTCAAGAAACCCAAAATTTCAATTTCATGTCATTTAAAATTCATTCTTATGCAAATAACAACGTTTCAAGAACAGGGCTGAATATGTCGAAAGAAAAATCAATTTTTTTTATTAAAAATGGTGCAATCATATGCAGGTGTTTTTAAAATAGAAAAGGATTGGCTGTTGTTTGCTCTTGACAAATAAACAGTAAACAAAAATATAATGTAGAGCAACATATCGATACACAAATACACAAATTAGCTGCTTCTCAGAAACAAGATCTTCTACAGAAGCTAATAACAGAATTTTCTGTTACCAAAAATGCCAATACATTCCAGGAAGATCTTTGCAAGTTTCTTTTAGAAACCAATATTCCAATAAAAAAGTAAGCCATCCCAGCTTTAAAAACTGTTTTGAGAAATATAAATTAAAAATCCCTAGTGAAACTTCTCTTCGAACTAAGTACATACCTCAAATCTATAAAGAAACTATAGAACAAATACATGAAGAAGCAAAGGGAAAACATATATGGATTTCTGTTGATGAGACAACAGACAGCGAACAGAGATATGTTGCCAATTTTATATTTGGAATTTTATATTTCGAAGTGGGGAACAAATCATATTTGTTGAATATGGGTGTACTCGAAAACGCAAATAGTGGTTCTATTGCTGGTTTTTGTAACGACTCATAGCAAATTTTATGACCGGATGGCAACTAAATAGCTGATTTATATTTTTGATTTAATTTTTATATTTTACATTTTATTTAAGGCATTGAATATGACAAAGTACTTCTAGCGGTCACAGATGCAGCCGCGTACATGCTAAGTGGTATTTCCTCTCTAAAGTTTATGAATCCTAAAATGGTGCATATGACATGTTTTGCTCATGGTCTTCATCGTGTGGCAGACTTCATACGATTAAATTTTGAGCATGTAAATAAATTAAAATCCTGTATACCAAGGCAGTATTTGTTAAAGCAATTTTACCACAAAAATTCAAAAACTTTATTTACTAAATTCGTACATTTTATATTATAGGCACCCCGAAGAAAACAGTTGTTTTCAAAAATGAATCTGAATTTTAATTTTCCACCGACTCCATGCCCTACTCGTTGGAGAACCTGGTTAGAAGCATGCACTGTAAGTGGTGAAGGCTGTCATTACGGAGTTACGGAATCAATTGTAAAGCCAAGAAAGTATATAGTATAAAAGAACTGAATTACCAACTCGCGTTTATTAAAAATAACTTTTCGGTGATTGTTCATTCTTTAAATAAGCTACAAACAGTTGGTTTAATTATAAATGAAAGCTTAAATATAGTGGCGAATGTAAGAGAAAAACTACATAAACTTAAAGACCAAAAATATGTAAAAAAAAATTTGATGCTGTATTTCGAAGAAATCCAGGATATCAACAATATGTAGAAATAAATAATATTTTGAAAATAGGTGTAAATTCAAATGATAAATATGTAAATACCCTATCATCAAATGAAATTTTAATGTTCAAATTTGATCCATCAACGTCCATTGATGTTGAAAAAAGTTTTTCAAAATATAATGCTCTAATAATTGTCTATTGCGACAATTTTTATGTTTTGAAATAAAAGTTAATAAAAGCAATTTAAAACAATGCTTTTTTTGCTACTTTTTTGGTTTAAAAGTGCTTTTTTCATGTTTCTTTTTTTTTGCTATAAACACAAATTTTTTGTGCTTTTTTTAGGTTCACATTTTGCATATGGGTTAAACCATCTGAACTCAACTTAAAATATGGCTGTTTTTTACATCACTGTTTCCAAATTGGCTGAATTTTGGCAGGATTAAAGTGTATCCGAGAAATAAGAAAAATCCTAAATTTAAGTTCACTGACGCATCCGGATCCGGAAATATGAGGTCTTGAATATCGGGAAAAACTATAAAAATGTACAAAGTTGTACTTACTTAATTATCATTTTCTTGATTAATATTATAGTGACGCAACTTATCAAGGTCGCATTTGAAAGGTTAATTAATTACCTTTAATTTGATATACAACATGATTTTTTTTTTTGAAAGATCAAAGGTCACATCTCTTGACCTATATTTCGGGAGGCTATAGCTGTAAAAACGACAATTTTAAAAATCTGAAAAAAATATATGTTTAAGATTGGTTCCTTCCCTAAAGTTCCAAAAAAATTCAGACTGGGGGTATGCTTGGATCCAGAAATATTTATCATAGAGTAAAGGTAGATATTTAACAAGTGAATTATTATTATTATGAATGCTGTTGTTGTTGGCGTTGTTGGCGTTGCTGACATTATTATGATGAATGCTGTTGTTGTTGTTGTTGTTGGCGTTGTTGACATTATTATGATGAATGCTGTTGTTGTTGTTGTTGTTGTTGTTGTTGTTGACATTATTATGATGAATGCTGTTGTTGTTGTTGTTGTTGTTGTTGTTGTTGACATTATTATGATGAATGCTGTTGTTGTTGTTGTTGTTGTTGTTGTTGTTGTTGTTGTTGTTGTTGTTGTTGTTGTTGTTGTTGTTGTTGTTGTTGTTGTTGTTGTTGTTGTTGTTGTTGACATTATTATGATGAATGCTGTTCTTGTTGTTTAGCTTTATTATAAATGTTTTCAATTACAAATTTGTTATCAGCGGAATAAATTTTAGCTTGTAATTGTGTTTTTGAAATTGGCATGAAGCTGTGCTGCTTTTGAGTTCCCGGAATTGTACGTAATCCTATAAATCTATCAGTTAGCAATTTCTCTTCTTCTTCATAATCTTTTTCCGTTAAATATGCAAAGTTGCAGTTCTGAAGAGTTTGCTGACACCAATTATACAAGTGGAGAGGAGTAGTTATCTGATCTCCGAATGGACGTTGCAAGCTGGCTCTTCGTGCTTCACGCTTTACCGTTCCCCCAAGACCATCACTAGGTCATTCGCCGTGACTGGTAGCAAAGAAATGCCACTCAGCGGAACAATTAAAATCTTCGCTATGATGGCATAAATTGGCAAAGTTTTTTTTATTTTTAAATTGAGCGGAAGAACCGTCCGAAAAATAAAAAATTTTCTTTGGTATTTTCAAAAACTTGTTTTTTAAAAACTCATTTAGGTGGCGATGAAATAAATGAACTGCTATGGTATTATGTATTAGACAGTCTGATATTATTATAAAATTTGTAGTTTCTAATTTTCCATTTGATTTGTAATAAATTGCTATTGGGTATAGTGTGGCCTGGCTATTATTCCATAAAAAGCCTTGCACAGAATCCTGAACCACAAATGTTGCATTTTCGGAGAAGTCGCAAATTACTAAATACTCATTTTCTTCCAACGCAGACTTTTTGTGAGCCATAAATGTACCCTGCTCTTTAGATACGAATGAATGGGGTAGAAGAGTTTGCAGTTTTTCGCAAAAAGAATCCAGAAAAGAATCAGTTTCTTTAATAATAGTTTCCAAAGAGTCTCTATCTACACTTATCCACTGTTTATATATGATTTCATCAATTTCATTTTCTAATAATAATTCACCAAGTTTCTCTTTAAAATTTTGTATATCTGGACACATGCTACATCTGCCAAGGTAGCAATTTGGTTATGAGGGATTACATGTAAGTCTTTTTAAACAATCTTTATAAGTTTCCAGTACAAAATCCTGCACATTTTCTGTCAATTTTTTCAGGTTTATTGCGTGGAGCATTAGTTTTGTATTTTGATGTATTTTACAAACACATACATTATGGCTTCCTGACGCATCTGCTAGAACCACATTTTTTGGCCGAAGTTCACAAAATTTAGAAATTCCAATAGTTATCCCTTCATGTTTTTCTTTAAATAAAGCATAAACTTCTCGAAGATTTCCGAGTAAAAGTCTTTTATTTTTTTTTACTTTTACACCATTTTCTGTTATTGACACGTAGTCTTTACATCCTGGTAGACATCTGCTGACATCATCAGTTTCATAAAAGATTTTCACCACATCAACAATTTCTAATGGCAATCGTTTTCCAAGTTTTGGATTCGGTGTACTCAATACGCCTTCTGTCTCAACCAAGTTTTTTACCTTTCGTGCCATGAAATTTGTTATTTGAAATTCCTCCTCCATTCTTTTCAATGTCCAGCTTTTAGGTAAAATAGTTAAAAGTTGAATTTTATCACTGTTTTTAGTTATTGATTTAAACTTTTCTTTTAGTTGTTCGATTATTTCCTATTCTGGGCATACGTGAGAGGTTGAAAGTGTTGAATTTGGGAAAATGTTGGTTTTAATTGATGTTGTTATTTTTTCTAACTTTCTAGTTGTATACCCTTTTAATGGAATTTTTCTCGAACATATTGGAGATTCTTGTAAATATGTTAAACTTTCGTTTAACTTAGAAATTCGAACATCTCCCGAAACTGATGCTTCACTTTCCGAGTCTGAAGTCTCGTTTTCTGGCTCGTTCATAGATTGAATATTATTGTTTACACTTCCTTTTAATTTATAAAGTTCTCTTCTGCATATATCACATATTTTATTTGATATTGAAATGTTATTACTAATTCCAGTCATCCATTGCTGAACTTTTCGAAGTCCTCTTGCATTCCGGACATGAGCAACTTTTTTAAATGGATTACAACAATATATTGTATTAAATGACATATTGTTTACAGAGGCAAAAAACAATCACTTTGAACACTTTTGGTTTTATTTAAAAATATTGATTTTATAGCAACACATGTGGTTTTTTAAAGCAACGTGCTTAGAATGGTTTTTTTTTCGTGGTGCTTCCTTTGACTTCTCGTTTTTCAATAATTTCTCTATATCCAAGTTATTTGACACTACGAACCACACCCGACAACATTTATACAGTTGTCTCGCTCTAACATAATTACCTGTCAAACCAACCCTAACACAGGTCTGTACTGAGTACAGTACAGAGCTAAAGAACCAGAAACAAATAGCGGCGTGCGTGCATAGCCCGCCGACGCTCACGAGCACAACCAACCACATTCATAAACAGTAACAGTAACAGCACCGACTTTTTAAATATCTACCTTTACTCTATGATAAATATTTCTGGATCCAAGCATACCCCCAGTCTGAAATTTTTTGGAACTTTAGGGAAGGAACCAATCTTAAACATATATTTTTTTCAGATTTTTAAAATTGTCGTTTTTACAGCTATAGCCTCCCGAATTATAGGTCAAGAGATGTGACCTTGGACCTTTCCAAAAAAAAAATCATGTTGTATATCAAATTAAAGGTAATTAATTAACCTTTCAAATGCAACCTTGATGAGTTGCGTAACTATAATAATTTTCAAGAAAATTATAATTAAGTAAGTACAACTTTGTAAATTTTGACCTTTTTTTACGATTTTCAAGACCACATATTTCCGGATACAGAAGAGCCAGTGCCCTCAAACTTTGCACTTATTTTAGTTCTGTAATAATCTGTCTTCCTACGAAAAATCGTACAATTTGGAGAAGGTAGTGTACACCCATTGGTTGATTTGACATGGAATTACCCATATTCAGTTTAAAATGCATTTATTTGCACATATTCACCAACATCTTCATTTATGGAAATTTTTCCAAAAATATCTAAAGGAAGCAATAATTTTTGCAATAAAATTACATTGCAATCTATGCAATAGTTTGTTTAAAATACATATATTTGCATATTTTCGGAAAATATCTATTCGAATCAATAAAAATGCACCAAAAAATTACATCGATAGGCAGCTGCATATTTAGTTTAAAATACATATTTTGAACAAAATTATTACAAAAATATTTATCCGAAATAATAAATTTACAGTCAAATTTCATCGAACTGTAGTAAAATGTATATATTTGCCTATTTTTAGAAAATGCTTATTTATTGAAATTTTTCATCGATTATTTTGCTATAGATACTTTTGCTTGCATTTTTCATCAAAGTGCTCATTTATTGAACTTCTTTCTCTCTATCGGAATCAATGTTAATTTGTCGAACTTTTCATTTTTTTTTTTAAATTAAGTACATAATTTATTAAATTATTTTTTTTTTTTGCTTTTTTCCTTAAAAATTCCTAATTTCGTATCTATTATTACAACGTCATGTATTTTTAAAGTGTTAATTCAAAAATATTCTTTTTATAGGTTTGAGCCCATCATATGAAAATTAAGAGCAATTGTAATTAATTTCTATACGTAATTAATTTGCACGGTTGCCACAATAAATAATAAGAAACTTAAGAAGCAAATAATATCAAATAATTGCATTTTGGACTGAGATCGATGAAACTGTCATGCAAAAAAAAAAAATAATAAAGTTCGAACTAAGCAAACTATTTCTATGAAAACTATGGTAAATTATAAGAAGTTTTATAATAACTAACAATTTAGTGAATGAATTCTTTGACTTTTTCTGGAAGTCCTCCATTAGAGATTTTTTTTTTTTGGTATTATTTGTGTTCCTGTTTTGTTTTTTCACTACCGAGCAAAAGTTGAGGCATTACTTGGAACTTGTTTGGTGTCATGG
Source organism: Cordilura impudica (assembly GCA_963682025.1). Lineage (NCBI taxonomy): Eukaryota > Metazoa > Arthropoda > Insecta > Diptera > Scathophagidae > Cordilura > Cordilura impudica. The sequence goes on along the minus strand of OY821520.1, from coordinate 182,729,854 downwards.
AAATTTTACCCTAAGTCCACTAGTGTGTAATGAGTTTGTCTTCTAGACAGTTAAATGCATTTGATCCTTCGGTACTAAGACAATATGGTTTTATCCATACCATTACTCAGCTGATAAACCAGGATCAGGTCACCAAACTGTCTTAAAATGAAAAACACTTGTTGACGTAAATATCCATGTTTATAGAACCAGTTTTAATAAATGCGCTGATTCTTTTCTCAGAAGTGAAAATTGCTTGTCAAAGATGTTCTTATAGATGTTCTACAATGTTTGGTATTCCAGTTAAAAAAAACATTTTCCACTTCTCCATATGCAATAAAAATGTTTTCAATATTGGGCATGCTATTTAAAATAAAATATAAAATTTCTGAAATGTCGAAAAATGTTCATTTTTTCTATCTTTTGCCACTAATTTATTATATAATTCATAATTCTTTAGAACATTATGATACTGGCAAATGTTTTTATCATATTTTCCAGTTGTATTTAAAATCAAAAATCCTAGATTTTTGTTTATCAACTATGTGCAACTTTTTTTCCATAGATGGCGTTGTTGCAAGTGCATATAAACCTTGAGCTAGCCTTAGCTGTAACACTATTTTGAATTGGTTCATCGACGAAGAGGACGTTTGTATTTTGCTAAGATTAATTTCTCGAGTTTTCGATGTAAAATGCAGTTGGAAAATTAATAATTTTTTTGAATTTGATGGATGAAAATTTTATGACATTTTAGCAACTTTGATGCAGTTTTTCGGATTAGTTTCTTTTACACTTTTTTTTCTCCTAGTCTGTAGCTACAATAGCGAAATTCCAATTGGTTACCGAGATATAGGCGTGAGAAAAATTGTATGTTCTTCGGAAAAATTAAGTTTTAGCCAAAATATACATTAGGCCATAAAATCCGAACAGCAGCTAAACTAGCAAACCCAAAAGGAGTTTTGGTTGTGTTGATAAGTAATCCGAAAAACTCAAGAAGAAGTTTGCACTCGATGACTTCAAAAAATGTTGCACTGTGTTATTTAATGAAAAAATACCATATATTCGAAAATGCTAAAAATATAAAAAATACTGGTTTACTGTTTTAAATTGACAGCAATACTCTTAGAATGTGCTTAAAAATAATCAAATCAATTTAATATAACCTGAGATATGACTCTCTAAAGGTGAACACTTTTTCCTTTATTATTTTTTTCAAAATATCAAAATAAAACCACCAATTTCTTTTAATTTTTGGGTCTGATAAATGAAATCTCTAAATGGCGCCATAGAGTATACAAGTACAAAATATTAATAAATTTAAAACACTGCTGATTTTGGCCGTTATCTCATGGAATGACCGATATTTTTCATTCAAAGAAATTCGATTATAAAAGACAATATATTTTCTTATTTTTATTTTTATTTTCAAAGAAACTGAGACGATATTTAGTAAACAAAAATTTGCTTTTTTTACATATATTTTTATTTCTCTTTACCTTTTTTTTAACTAAACTCATCGCTCTTTCTTCGCTAAGTTTTGGCAACACTGACTTTTGTCAATAATTTTATAAAATGTTTGATTGTGTAAATTCAAAATTGAATTAATTTCAGACCTATTTCAAACAAATTCAATTCAAATCCCTATTCCCTTAAAGATAAACAATTAAAAACATTTATTGTAAATTAAAGCGAATACGGCTACATATTCTAGGCAGATATAGCATATGATTTTTGTTATTCGCATATAAACTTGAACTCATTTTACGACACACTCTGTAAAAAAAGTCTCTAATGTCTGTCAATATTAAAGCTTTCCCTTAATATGGTATAAAGCTTTTTTTTTATCCTGTAAAAATCTACTTTTGCTATTATTGTTATTGCTATTCTCTAACACTCTCCAGCTCTTTTTCTCTCTTCTCTCTGTTTTTTTGGTAATTTTTTATATCGCAAGCTTTAGCAGGAAAAACAATGTACACTTTTTATCAACGTATTACAATTGAAATTTCAAAGAACCTCTCAAATTTTTATTATTATTTCCAAATGGATCTATTACCGAAATGGTTACAAAATTTTAAATTATATGCCGTATAAATATAAAATATTATGTACGTGAAGCAGACATGTTCCATATAAAGTTTATATGCACATCATCTTATTAACATGCATATTATCTTTTATTAACTTAATCTATAGACTGCCCTCATTTTCATTTTTACAAAACAAAGTACAATTTTATATCCATTAAAGCCTCCACCAGACAAAGTAAGTAGCAGCATAATATAAACATCGTCATCTAATAAACATCAATAACAATCATAATAATTGTAATTTTATTTTTATTATTATTATTATTTTTGTTATAAACCGATTAAATTTTCAAAAATTACTGTATCAATGACACACACTCAAACAACAAAAGCAGCAGAAAACAATTACAATGAAACGTATTGTAAACAAGATTAGCGTCAAAATTCAGAGTTTGTTAAAAGCATGTTTGTTTGAATGTAGAAGAAAGTTAACATACAAGTACATGAACATTAGGGGACACCAAATATTATTTGAAAGAAAAAATAATTTAGTTATTGAGAGTATTTCTCCACAGAAATTTTCATTTAAATGCGACAATATGTTTTACAGAAAATTAAGATAATCGGATAACGGATAATCGGTGTTTCCTATCACACATCAAATATGGAAATAGGACTTGAAGGAGATAAATTACTTTTCATTTCTTTCGATTATAATTTTGTTAATAATTAAAATTATTAATAAATTATAATTTGCACTAAACTATCTTTTTACTTAAATAAAGAAAAACAGCCAAGTTATTACAAATTCCTCAGGCAGCTAAGTCATCGCAGACCACTGGACTAAGAATTTCAAGCTCACATTTTGAAAGCTCTTCGAACAATTTACTACAATAATATTTTTAAACTAATTCCAACATATTTTGATGTCAATTATTTTCCATCATGTGTATTGTTAACCCTTTTCAAAATTATGGCAACAATGTCCTTTTTATAGCCCTGTTTTCAAATCTCCAATTTTATATTTTAAACAATTTTGTTAAAGAAATTTAAAAAAAAAAAAAATAAAAAATGATTGGACTTTAAAGATTTTCTGATCACATATTTGGGATTAAAGCTGCTAATACATCCCTTGATGCGTTTGGCGAGGGCTACGTTTTGAACAATTTTGCTAAAGATAAAATTGCATGGATCCACAAAATATGCTTAAACTACATCGCGAATACTTTTGTTTTGCTCGAAAGTTCTTAAGACATCGAAAAAACACAACAAAAATGTTTACATTAAATATAACTGCATAATTTAGTTATCTATATATATAAAACTGAATGTGTGTTTGTTTATTTGTTTGTTTGTTTGTACCTTATAGGAGACCAAACGTCTGGACCGATCTTTTTGAAATTTTCACAGCATTTAACTGGGGCTCTGGCATGATTAACAGGGTACTTTTGTTTCGACCACGCCCACTTTTACGCCTACTTTTTTAAAATTATGTAATTGCTCCCATACAGATTTACTTCAAATTGTATACACATTATACTCCAGGCGAGGTATAAATAAACATTACTTACGCCACGCCCATTTCACGCCAAATTTTGTTTGAAAGTTTTAAGCTTTTTGTTCTCTATACAAATTTGTTCCTTCCAACGGATTTCTTTTTATTTGGCAGTATATTGCTCTTAATACTGTTAACGTCACCATATAACTATGAAGCACGCCCACTTCACCGCCTCCTTTTTTTTAATTCAGATACTTACTTATACCACTAACAATGTTTGCTACAAAATTCTTTTTTTGTACTATGTATTTACCTAAAGTTTTATACACTTTTTATCTACAGGTAAGGTAGCCATACATTTTTTTTATTACCAAATCCCCCTTTTTCGCCCCACTTTACCTTAAATTATAATTAATCTGCTTTCAATATGGTATATATTATATTTATAAAAATTAATGTGTGTTTGTGCTTGATAGGAGGCCAAACCCCTGAACCGATCTTCCTGAAATCTTCACAGCGTGTTACTGTGACTCTGGAAGGAATAATAGGCTATAAAATTTTTGAGTGGACAAAGGGGCGGTGCCACGCACATATAACCCAAAATTTAAAATCGTTATATCTCGGCCATTTTTTAACCTACGGCGATGATATTTGGTATATATCGTATTGAAATTAATAGAAATAGTACTACAAGAAAACTGGGCGGGACCACGCCCATTTTGGAAAAATTAAAATCCATAATAACTTCTATTAAGCCCTTGACTATATAAAGTTGTTAGTGGACAAAGGGGCGAGGCCCCGCCCATATAACTGCATGGATTGATTTGCTAAATAGGGTGTTTTCTTTAATAAGTAAGTCGGCGGGCCACGTCCCTTTGTTTCCGATTTGTAGGAAGCCAGACCTGTACACCATTCTTCCCTAAACTTTCACAGTATGAAACTTTCACTCACTACACCCAATTTTGTATATTCTGTGCAACTACAACGCGATGCATCAGCTTCCCGATTTTCAAAGTAGTTGCTGGATTTAGGAAACGGAAAAATGCTAACGGATCCAACAACAAACTGTATCACATTTCCACCTGACTTTTGTAAAATGGCACTATCTGTTGAAGAATTAATCAATAGTGTATTTCGCAATACTGAATGCAATTTCAAAAACAAGGAAGGCTATGTGAACGAGCGTTACTTGCCGCTAAAAATATTGATGTTAATTCCACAAACAGTGCCATTTTGAACAAAATGAAAGAAACTGCAACAACGCACAAGTCTATCGATACTGTTACGAGATCAGAAGATGCCGTTAATTATCCTGTTGAGTTCTTGAATTCACTCGATGTGCCAGGCTTTCCACCACATGCGCTACAACTCAAAATTGGAGTGCCCATTATTTTGCTGCGCAATATCGACCCACCACGGCTTGCAATGGCACTCGACTTGAAGTAAAAAAAATGCTAAATAATTTAATAGAAGCGACCATTATAACAGGAAAATATAAAGGGACAGATGTACCTTTGCCACGCATTCCAATGATCCCAACTGATTTACCATTCGACTTCAAACGATTACAGTTTTCTGTTTGATTAGCGTTTGCGATGGCTGTTAACAAAGTTCAAGGTCAATCTCTTCAAGTTTGCGGCTTAAATTTAGCAAATCCATGTTTCTCGCATGGACAGCTTTATGTTGCATGCTCACGTGTAGGGAAACCCACCGACTTATATGTTTATGCTCCAGATGGACAAACTAAAAACATTGTATATCCTAAAGCATTGCAATAATTAATTCTAAATTAAATAAATAATATTTTGTTAATGTATAAATATTTTTTTATATTTTATTTTATTTTATAACGAAACGAGTTTTCAAGTTCTGTGAATAAAATCCTTCATAACCAAAAATTTAAATTTTCAAACATTTAAAAAAAAAAACTTTTACCTATAACACAATTAGTGAATAATAAATCTGTTGAATGAAAGCGTGGTTTGGATCAGATATGTAGTTTACAAGACGGCAAAGATCGGGCTAAGCGGAACGCCAAACGAAGGCCGCATTGCTAAATCTTATCGTCAGTTGGCTAAAATATAATTTGAAAAAACTATGTTTAAAAAATATTTAGAATATTTTATTTTTATATTTATCTTTATTTTATTTATATCCATAGGAATCCAAAATTAAAACGCACCATATGCGACAGGAAGATATAAAAAGTTATTAAATGCAGGTTACGCAAACTTTCTAAATTACTCCCTTTAACGACGAGTCATATTTCAATGTTAAAGGCAGTCGAAACATTATATTGAGTCTTCCACTCAGGAAGCAACCAAAAATAAATATATTTATACTTATTCATAAGACAGAAGTTCCAGTGTTTGCTGTCAATGGCCAAGTTTATACTGAAAAATTGAATTAATAATATTATCCATATGATTAGGAATCCTACATTGCAGGACTTGAATAATCAAAAGATTGAATTTGCCCTAAAGCAGAATAACAAAATATTCCACAACTGTGATCTATTGGAACTTTTTGGGCGAATCTGAAGAGAAGGGTATACGAAAATCGTAACAGGGCCTAAAATATTGAATTTGTAATTTTACAAATAACAATTGTGTTAAATTCGTATCCTAAAATCAATATTAAAACCAAGCCTGCCAATACTAAGAGAAAAAAAAAGATAGATTTTACATTATAATGGCCAGATTTTTTTCAATAATATTTAAAATAAATAAGATAATTAACAAAAATCTTAGGTATATTCGTGACTTTAAAATTTAAATTTTTCGATGCTTTACAAACGGAATGATAAACTGATATATACCCTCCGCAAAGTGTTGTGTAGGCTATAAAAAAGGAGCTAAGAGGAATAAATACTTACGGCATTCAGAGGTCAATGAGTGATCTACAATAAAAAAAATCATGTGAGTCCGATCACAGGGGAGATGTGTAAACATCTAGTAATTAAAGATTTTTTATTGCACTTTTTTAAAATCAAACAGAAATCGTCATTTATGTATCACACATAGCAATCAGCTCTGCTAATATAAAAAAAAATTATTATTATTTCAACCAGTTTACGTTTTTAATTTTTCATTTTTCATTTTCAATTTCAATTTTATATTTTTCATTTTTAATTTTTTATATTTATTTTTCATTTTTCATTTTTTATTTGTCATTTTCTATTTTTCTTTTTTAATTTTTTATTTTTCATTTTTTCTTCTTCATTTTTAATTTTTTATTTTTCAATTTTTATTTTTTATATTTTATTTTTTATTTTTTATTTTTCAAATTTCATTTTTTATTTTTCGTTTTTAATTTTTCATTTTTTATTTTTCGTTTTTTATTTTTAATTTTTAGTTTTTAATTTTTCATTTTTCGTTTCTTATTTTTCATTTTTTATTCTTTATTTTTTATTTATCATATTTCAATTTTTATTTTTCATAATTAATATTTCGTTTTTCATTTTTCATTTCTCATTTCTTATTTTTCATTTTTAATTTTTCATTTTTCATTTTTTATTTTTCCGTTTTTATTTTTCATTTTTCATTTTTTATTTTTCATTTTTTATTTTTCATTTTTAGTTTTTAATTTTTCATTTTTTATTTTCCATTTTTTATTTTTCATTTTTCAGTTTTTATTTTAAATTTTTATTTCTTAATTTTTTATTTTTCATTCTTTCTTTTTCATTTTTTATTTTTAATTTTTCATTTTTCATTTTTCATTTTTTATTTTTCATTTTTCATTTTTCATTTTTCATTTTTTATTTTTCGTTTTTATTTTTTCATTTTTAATTTTTTATTTTTCATTTTTTATTTTTCATTTTTCATATTTTTCATTTTTAGTTTTTAATTTTTCATTTTTTTTCATTTTTTATTTTTCATTTTTAGTTTTTAATTTTTAATTTTTTTTTTACCATTTTTTATTTTTCATTTTTCAGTTTTTATTTTAAATTTTTATTTTTTCATTTTTAATTTTTTATTTTTTATTTTTCATTTTTCATATCTTTCATTTTTAGTTTTTAATTTTTCATTTTTTTTTTTTCATTTTTTATTTTTCAATTTTTATTTTTAATTTTTAGTTTTTAATATTTCATTTTTTATTTTTCATTTTTAATTTTTCAATTTTTATTTTTCATTTTTAAAATTTCGTTTTTCATTTCTCATTTTTTATTTTTCATTTTTAATTTTTCATTTTTTAATTTTCATTTTTAATTTTTCGTTTTTAATTTTTCATTTTTCATTTTTCATTTTTAATTTTCTCTTTTTCGTTTTTTATTTTTAATTTTTCATTTTTCATTGTTTATTTTTCATTTTTTATTTTTTATTTTTCATTCTTCATTTTTAAATTTTCGTTTTTAATTTTTCATTTTTAATTTTTTATTTTTCAATTTTTATTTTTAATTTTCATTTTTAATTTTTAATTTTTTTATTTTTTATTTTTCATTTTTCAATTTTTATTTTTCATTTTTTATTTTTCATTTTTCGTTTTTTATTTTTCATTTTTTATTTTTCATTTTTCATTTTTCATCTTTTATTTTTAATTTTTAATTTTTCGTTTTTCGTTTTTCATTTTTCATTTTTCATTTTTTATTTTTCTTTTTTCATTTTTTATTTTTTATTTTTTATTTTTCAATTTTTATTTTTCATTTTTAGTTTTTAATATTTCATTTTTTATTTTTTATTTTTCATTTTTCAATTTTTATTTTTCATTTTTAAAATTTCGTTTTTCATTTCTCATTTCTTATTTTTCATTTTTCGTTTTTTATTTTACATTTTTTTACTTTTCATTTTTTATTTTACATTTTTAATTTTTCATCTTTTATTTTTCATTTTTAATTTTTTGTTTTTAATTTTTCACTTTTAATTTTTATTTTTCATTTTTATTTTTCATTGTTTATTTTTTATTTTTCATTTTTAATTTTTCGTTTTTAATTTTTCATTTTTTATTTTTCAATTTTTATTTTTAATTTTCATTTTTGATTTTTTATTTTTTATTTTTCATTTTTCATTTTTCAATTTTTATTTTTCTTTTTTATTTTTCATTTTTCGTTTTTTATTTTTCATTTATAATTTTTCGTTTTTCGTTTTTCATTTTGCATTTTTCTTTTTTCATTTTTTATTTTTCATTTTTCGTTTTTCATTTTTCGTTTTTTATTTTTCATATTTCTTCTTTTATTTTTCATTTTTAATTTTTCGTTTTTCGTTTTTCATATATCATTTTTCTTTTTCATTTTTTATTTTTCATTTTTCATTTTTCTTTTTTCTTTTTTCATTTTTTATTTTTCATTTTTCATTTTCGTTTTTTATTTTTCATTTTTCGTTTTTTATTTTTCATTTTTTATTTTTCATTTTTCATTTTCCATTTTTTATTTTTCGTTTTTTATTTTTAAACAACGACAAAAAGGTTATTTTACATATCATAATTTTTTCACCAATGCAATCATAAGTCACACCGATTTTGTCTTACGCTCACATGTTACGCTGTTTTTTGTGATTGTATTGTGAAATAGAAATTTACCCCCTGCGCGTATAGATGTTTTCACATCAAAAAGGAAACAAATTATTTTTTCTTATATATTTATGTTATTATTATTATGGTTGTTCGGATATCATTCACCAAAAGGTATTGTTACCCTCATATAAACTTCTTAGACTTTTTCAGATATCTTATTCCTTCTTGGACAAATCGCCCATTGAAATTACTTAGTATAAGGGGTTCATTTTAATATTAAAAAAATTATATATATTATCTGTCCCCCAAGAGCAAAGTACACTTACCTAAAGTTCAGAAGTGCATTCAGTCCGAATATGATCTTATAATGGCGACATCACATCCGTTTTTCGAGAAATCTTAACCTAGAAATTAAAAAAAAATATAACAAACGAAATTAATTTTTTTTATTTTTAATGGTAGGTGCAAGGTGATTAAAAAATTCTTAGTTCAGATTCGGATTCAGAATGACAAAGACCATTAGCAAAATATTATAGTGTGCTTGATAAGTGACTATTGCCATGTAATAGACATGCAATAGTACACCAATGTATTTATCCGCACTGCAGCTATTCAATCGTGAGAAAATGCATAGCAAGCATTTTTCACGATTTGTTAGCGTAAGTTAGACATTAGATGTATGAATGCATAATATTTATAAGATTTGTGTAAATAAAAAAGGCAGTTTTGAAAGATACGCTCTTCGGAGCAAGACATAATAAAAAAATTTTAATCAAATAAAATGGAATTAAGAATGTGTGAATATGGTGAATTACTCATTACAATCTAAAAATATCGACCTGTGTAAGCAACAGTAATTTTAGATCTTTAAATTTTCAGCACGAATTTAATTGTATAATATTGCTAGTTATATTCCTCTAGCCAAAAATTGTATTTTTCGCAAATCTAAAACTTTAAATTTTTTCTCTAAGTATAATGTGCGACATCTCGTAAACTAGAGCCGACAAGGTAAAATCAGTAGAATTTTTTAATTTGTGTGCCATGCAAAGTCTAATGGTGATTAATTAATGGTGCCTAAAGAGGGCCAGCGATATCTCCTAAATGAACTTCTGAGATCAGTAAATAGATTTACAGCTAATGCAAGAACACTAAAGTGGCTAAAAATTGTCCCCTTTCGAAGTTTGTTAACGTTATATTTCGAAAACTAGACCTGACTCACAAAATTTAAATCAGCCTAACCTCTTTTCCTAAAACCAATTAACGGATCCCCGATATATCAGTGTTGTCCTGTATATTATTTAATGAGTTATGAAAACTAATATGCTGAGCTTAATTTCAGAAATTATTCCGTTAGTACTCTTAAGAGGTCATCATAAGACCTTTATGAAAATAGACAAATTACGATTTATAAATCACTTTAATTAAAACAAAATTCTCAAATTAAAAAAAAAAATTAAGCGAAAAAAGTAGTTTTCCTCTTCCAAAATATTATTATGTGAAGTATTTTAACACTTAAATAAATATTTACGGTCCAAATTATCATTTTTCAATTTCATTTTTTTTTTACCCTAATATTTTTTGTTTCTCAATATATATAAAAGATGCTATCATTATTTTTTATAATGACGAACAATGAAGCATATTTTAGGGCTTTTAACAAAAGTATTTATTTGCATATAAGTGCTTATAATGATAACGTACATATTTTCCGCATACACAAACACACACACACACACTGCCACATACGTCTTCACACAAAGTGCTTAGTATGTACGAGTATAAAATGTTATTACTTAACACGGAAAGTTTTTCACTTTTCGATGAATTTTTTTTTTTAAGTTTAAAAATGTTTCTTATTTGAAAAATAAAACATTTTGAATTGTTAGCTGTCGCGATGATAAAGATTGTCTGCCTAGGGGATTTGACATAATACAAAACATCAGTAAGAAGTCTTTCCATATAATTTTTGGTACTCGTATTTATGTTCTGTTTTACTTCTAACATTTGTGCAGACGAACTTTATTATTTTGAATACTGCACATACTTACGCCGTTTAAATACATTTCATTAACTTTATGTTGTATATATTAAGTATTTAACGCAACGCATTAGTCATTAAATTATGTTGTTCATTATGTGCATTTTTGAAATATTAACTGAAGATATCTTCGAAGGTTTATGCAAATTAAAACAATATGTGAAAGTGTTTTATATGCAAAACGTTTTGTTTACAAGTTACGAGGAAGATTTACAGGGTGTTTTTCTCAGAATGTGCTACAATTTGGATATTAGATTTTTTTAGCGGCCAGTTCTAACATTTAGACAGAACATATAAGAGTGTTAAAATCAGCTGTGCTGAATCTTTCATCCCCTACCAAGTTTTTCAGCACTGAGACAACATAGGCTAAATTTCAAATTAGGTTTTTTTAAATTATATTTAAAATTTTTTAAATTATATTTAAAATTTATAAGCTAGTTAACAAAAATTTTAGATATTTTCGCACTTTTGGCATAAATGTAAATACATAAAATTATATTTTTTTGTTGTTTTATCAGCATTCACATGTACAACAAAAACAGCAAGCAGATAACAATTATTTTTATCCACTAAACTATTACAACAATAACATTGTGGCAAAGCCGGTCTAAGCTAACATGACACGTGCACCAAATGCTACAAAAAAAACAACCACAAAAACAACAACTATTACAGATATGAAACAAAATCAAAAATTACTATAACAACGATAACAAGAAAAACATAGAAGAATTATATTTCTTTAATCCTTTTTCACTTTTGCAATGATATCTCGGGATTTATTGAAACGTAACTGCGCGTAACTCCGAAATCTGTGCCATGGCTGTCTTGTTATTTAAGAATTGAACACATACGTTTATCTGTCTTAGCTATGGAAAATTTATTTTATTAACTGAATTATTAAGAATTGAACACATACGTTTATCTGTCTTAGCTATGGAAAATTTATCTTATTAACTGAATTACACCGGTATTCTCCAGACCTGAAACCAGCTACGTCCAATTGTTTTGAAACTTAAAACGATGGCTCCAAAAAAAGGAAATGTTTTACGAATGGATACCGAAATGTTACTTAAATTGTTATTATGCAGACTACAATAACTTCAAATCCAAAAAAGCTATTTTTTTTTTTTTGTTAGGTCATGGTGAACTATACTGATAAGTTTAATTTTTGAATTTTTTATTAAAAATATTAATTTGAATATTTTTATTAAATTTGTAACAATAATGAAAAAAAATTGGAGCCCATAAAATATATATTGCAACACACACAAAACAGTCCATTGTCAAAATCGGATCAATAAGTTCCGAGATTTAGTGAAAATGTAAAAAAAAACTTCTTGAAAAATATGATTTGTAACAATTATAAAAAAAATCTGAAGCCCATAAAATATATATTGCTGATCCTAATAACAAGAGGAGATGATATAGCGATGTCCGTCTGTCGATATCATGATCACATACTATACAGCTCGTCGTCAAAATCGGTTCAATAACTTCCGAGATTCAGTGAAAATGTAAAAAAAAAACCTTTTTAAAAAGTTTGATTTTTCTATGATGTTCTAGTTATTGTTGTTGTTCTAAATTTTGTGATCTGTGGTGTTCGTGTTTGTAGCATTTGATTAATGAGGCTGTATGTATTGTTATACTCCCATTTTCATATAAGTTTAGGCTGGTATTGCGACACTTTATTTAACGTTTTCCTATATAAAAGAAAAATAATTATAAAAAGTAAATTTTCTTAAAAAGTACTTGGGACTTATGAAAAAAATTTAACAGCTATTTATAGATTTCTTAAAAAAAAAAAAACAAATTAATAGGATTTCAATGTTTTGGTTTTTTTTTTAACACTTATAACCAGTTTGTCTTTTGATAACTCTAAATGCGAACTTATATATATAACACAGCTCTACAAAATAAAACAAAATTAATAAGTCGCACAACTTTGCAGTGGACTTAAGATAATTCGAGGTTGCTGATTTCGAATCTGCAACCAGTTTATTCAAATTGGCTCGAGATTTTGCACAATTCACGATTATATTTTTTTGCATTTCTCAACCGATTAATTCAATAAAAAATTTAAAATTTAGTAGCCATAGCTCCAGAAAGAAAGCCCTTTACACAGTTTAAGCCTACTTGCCTACCCTATTTTTTTAATTTAAGTGTGTATAAATATCTCGGAAACTTTGGTAAATATAGCCGCTCAAAATAAAAATTTAAAAAAATTTTAGGGTTTTTTTAGAAAAAAAATTTAAATATAAGAAGTCCGGTTTTAAATATCAAAGCCAATTTTGAAAGGAAAAAGTCCAAAATTTGTATATATGTCATTTTGTATAAACAAATTATATGAAATTTTAGAACCTTTTGTAATTCAATTTCGACTTAAAAAAAATTTTTTTTTTTGGTGTACAATTCATATATTTAAAAACCATAAGTTTGCAGCCAATTCATATGACAGTTAAAACAAGACATAAATTATATTCTTTACCTAATAGTAACAAAATGAACAAAAAGTTATTTAAATATTTTTTTATTAGATTTTCTTTTATGGAAACTGTCAGAACAATCACGCTGAATGGACCAACAGTAGTCAGCCATCATGTGTCTGTCCCATCTGCCTTGATACCTTTCCTGTATAACTCTTATATCTTGAACCTCTCTCCTTGTTCTTCGCTAAAATCGCCAAGATTATATGCAAATCTATCTAAGTGGCTATGTAAATATAGTCGCTCAAAGTCAAAATTTTTTTTTCTAAAAACAGCAGCTATTGATTTTTTTGCAAAACTATTCTGATTTTCAAAGTATATATTAAAATCACATTATTTTCATTCTCATTGAAAATGAGTTCGTCGCGAAATAATTGTACAAATAGCCCGAATGCATTTTGCTACATTTGCGGGGAATATGCTCAAGAAAAGAGAAAGCAAAATATCACCGTCATGGTAAAGCAATTGTACTTGGAGTATTTTGGAATATCGATTACCAATCAAGAGAAGCCTTGGGTTCCTCATAAAGTTTGTAAAAATTGCGTAGAATCATTACGACTGTGGAAAAATGATGAGAAACGCAGTTTGAAGTTCGGTGTGCCTATGTTGTGGAGGGAACCAAAAAATCATTATAATGGTTGCTATTTCTGTATGGTAAATATAAATGGATTCAATCGATTCAAGAAGAAGAAGAAGTGGGAGTATCCCAATTTGGAACCTGCTAAGCGGCCTTTACCACATAGCGATGTCATTCCAATATTAGTGCAATATGAAGATGAAATGGAAGCAGTTGGTAGCAGTGAAAGTGAGTATGAAGTAGATATTGGAAAATCTCACCGATTCTCACAAGAGGAACTCAGCGATTTGATACGTGACCTCAGTCTCTCAAAGCAAGCTGCTGACTTTTAGCATCCAGACTAAAAGAAAAAAATTGCTTACAGCCAGAAACTAAAATAACTTTTTATCGGATAAGAGACGAGGGCTTTCTGCCATATTTCAGCGAAGATGAAGATCTTGTGTACTGCAATAATATTCCTGAACTTTTTCGTAAAATGGGAATGGAATTTTTTCCAGAGGACTGGCGCCTTTTCATTGACAGCTCTACTAGAAGCTTTAAAAGTGTGTTATTGCACAATGGTAACATATATGGCTGTATCCCAATTGCTCACTCTACAAAACTTAAGGAACAATACGAAAATGTCAAAAAGGTATTAAAAAAGATCTGCTATCATCAACATCAGTTATCTGTTTGTGGTGATCTAAAAATGGTGAACTTCTTCTTGGGCAGCAAAGTGGATATACCAAAAATCCTTGTCTCATCTGCTTGTGGGATAGTAGAGCGAAGCAAGATCACTGGAAACAAGTGACCTGGCCTTTAAGAAAAGGCCTGGTTGTAGGTGCTGCGAACATCATTAATGCGCCCTTGGTGGACAGGGAAAAAATAAGTTTACCACCGCTACATATTAAGCTGGGGCTTATGAACCAGTTTGTTAAGGCTTTGGACAAACACGGTAATTGCTTCGCATACATTTGTAAGTTGTTCCCTGGATTAAGTATTGAGAAATTAAAAGCTGGAATATTTGATGGCCCTAAAATTCGTAAACTAATCAGCGATCCTAATTTTAAAAACAATATGAATAATGTGGAACTGTCAGCATGGTCCAGCTTTGTCGAAATTGTAAATAATTTTTTAGGTAACCACAAAGCTTACAATTATGAAGAGCTTGTTAAGAATATGCTGCTCCACTTTGAAAAGCTGGGTGCTAATATGAGCATAAAGGTACACTACCTACATAGCCACTTAGATAGATTTGCATATAATCTTGGCGATTTTAGCGAAGAACAAGGAGAGAGGTTCCATCAAGATATAAGAGTTATGGAGGAAAGGTATCAAGGCAGATGGGACAGACACATGATGGCTGACTACTGTTGGTCCATTCAGCGTGATTGTTCTGACAGTTTCCATAAAAGAAAATCTAATAAAAAATATTTAAATAACTTTTTGTTCATTTTATTACTATTAGGTAAAGAATATAATTTATATCTTGTCTTAACTGTCATATGAATTGGCTGCAAACTTATGGTTTTTAAATATATGAATTGTACACCAAAAAAAAATGTTTTTTTAAGTCGAAATTTAATTACAAAAGGTTCTAAAATTTCATATAATTTGTTTATACAAAATGACATATATACAAATTTTGGACTTTTTCCTTTCAAAATTGGCTTTGATATTTAAAATCGGACTTCTTCTTATATTTATATTTTTTTAAATTTTTATTTTGAGCGACTATATTTACCAAAGTTTCTGAGATATTTATACACACTTAAATTAAAAAATAGGTTAGGCAAGTAGGCTTAAACTGTGTAAAGGGCTTTCTTTCTGGAGCTATGGCTACTAAATTTTAAATTTTTTATTGAATTAATCGGTTGAGAAATGCAAAAAAATATAATCGTGAATTGTGCAAAATCTAGAGCCAATTTGAATAAACTGATTGCAGATTCGAAATCAGCACCGCCGAATAATCTTAAATCTACTGCAACATCACTTACCTTTTTTTTTTGTAGAGCAGTGTAATTCAAGTTTTTTCATTTGAAAACTTTTCCAGTCTTCCTAATTTAAATAGTTTGTACGCAATTTATCATTTTTTACTGAACTGAACATATCTGCTTTTTAGAAGCACTCTCTGATTAGAAACTTTAAACATTTTAAATGTATTTACTTTTAAGTACGTTTAAAGGTTACTCTTTAATATTTATTAGATTCAAATTTTTTTTGCCTATAAAATCACCGCCCAATGCTTAAGAAAATAAAAATACAAATTTTTTCCAGTGGTGGAGGGTATCACAAATTCAGCACAATCGAATTTAACACTCTTACCTGATATAAATGAATTACCTATCGAGAGGACAAAGTTAAAAAACATATCGCACCTGTACCTCTAAAGTGATTCAACTCAAAATTTTTCAATTTTCACTTTTTGCAAGAAAACGATACACAGTGGTCATATATATCCACTGTAAAAATCTTACATCGATTTTTCTAGCCTTTCGCAAAAAAAAAAAATACAGTTGAAACCCTATTTGTGTTATAAGAGTAGTTTCTTTAGAATCCACTAACAATACATATTTTGAGTTCCACCCATATTTTGATGATCACTGAAACATTGGCAAAAACAACTACTATTGTATACTTATTATTCACAATTCTTTACAATAAAACAACTGTTTTTAAATTTTATAGTAAATATTAAAAAAACCTGTTTTTTGCCTCTACTGAAAATTCGTAAATTTTGAGTTGACTCACTTTAGAGGTACAGGTGCGATATATTCTAAAATATTATAAAAAGTCAAATTTTATTAAACGTGATCAACATGTAAAAGTTTATACCAAAATGAATTGAGGAGAGTTTGAAATACACAGAAGTACTACGCATACATTTTAATGAGTTTTACCATTTATAACTTAAGCTCAGTTTACATAAATCTGCCGCCAACTTTTAACCCGCATCGTTATCCTCATCATCATATACATATATTAACATTGTCATTTATCATGCTATAACAAGTGCGGGTGGGAACAAGATGTAAACATATTTCATTGTACTTTTCCAGCTCTTTTATTGACATTTGTATTACCCGCAATTGACAGGCAGACAGACAATATGGTAAACATGGCTAAAGGAAAAAAAGAAAAGTTAGAAACAAAGCGAAAAAATCGCAGCTAAAGACTATTACAGTTGCCTTGACTAGAAAAAATAAATTGTAATATTCATCCTTAAGTAAAATATGCAAAAAATCAAAACAAAAATAAGCAAAAAAAAGAAAATAATAAAAAGGATTTTGTTTGGTATGTAACATTATGAGACATAATAAAAATAAGGAGTTAGGCGGGATCTTAACATTTATCATTAAGTAAAACCATTCGCATCAAAAAGCTTTAAATGTGAGTATTGGAGAGCAAAGCATGTTGAGAATGTTGATGATGCTTAAGAACTTAATTTCCGCACAATTAAATCAGAACAAAGACACTTTGTCTTTTTACTCATGCATACATTGTGCTTCTTTTTTATTTTTCCGTTTACAGCTGCTGCTGCTGCTGCTGCTTTTTTGTATTCCCACCACCAACAAATCAGAGAACACGATTATTGTTGTTCTTCCAACAATATCATCATCGGTTTGTTACTTTGAAACAAATAACAGTTACGTTTAATACGTTTGCATAATATTTCAATTGTACAAATGTACATGAAAAGAGATTTTTACAAAAAAAAATCAAGAGTGGGTGACAATGATGCTCGTAAAATTAATGAGAAAATCACTTTTACACACACACTCACATACATACACACACAATTCCATGCGAAACTGTGACATTCAGACATAATTTATTATCACGATATATAGAAACATTAACAAATTGTTGACCCATCCATTCATCCAGTTGATGAACATGACGTTAAGCGGAAATTATAGCTTGCGTTAGTTTGATCATTTAATCACTTGAAGAAGAAATATCAGGACAGGTTAGAATAATATACGAAAGAATTTAACTGTATTTTAAAAATATGCCAACAGTTTGTATGTTTGCTTAAATCAGGGGTGAGCAACCTTTTTAATCAATAAGCCAATTAAAATTTTAAAATTTTTTGGCGGGCCGCACATAAAATAACACTTATTAATAATTTACAACACTTTATTTATAGTAAACATTAGAATAAAAAAATATAAAATATAAAAAAGAGTAAAGATTTCATATACAAATTTTAATGCCAAATAAAAACAAATAAGAAAAGAACAATGAAACGAATTTACTTGAAATTTTTAATGAGAAATTTGGCACTGTTTTTTTCGATACAAGCTGATCAATATCAGCCGGAATTGATGAGATAGCTACACGTACAGCTTTCTAATCGTGCATCACTCAATCTTGATCGATAGTCATTTGCGATTCATTTCATGGTTGAAAATAATTGTTCGCGTACGTACGTACCTCCGAACAGAGACATCATTTGCTTTGCATTTTTCGTCAAAAGCGGAAATTTCTCAGGGCTCACATACGATTTACAAAAATTTTCGAAGTTTACTGAGAAAAATCTATTTTTTAAATCAGTATTATTCTGCATATCAATCATTTCCATTTGTATCTGGGAATCATTTTTAATAAATCGCTCACGTGGAACAATCAGATTAATTCTGCATCTGGAAAAATATTTGTAATGCTAAGAACGTTGTACCCTATACAACATCTTACACCTTCAAACATTCGTGTGCTTCTCGCGAAAACTTTCATTATGCCGAAGTTACTATATGGTTGTGAGATATTTGCTTTTTGTGATTCAGAAAGTAAAAGGGCAATTCCATAAAAATGTCAACTTTTATGAAAAAAAATATTTTTTCATTCATATGAAGTAAGTTTAAAAATATATTAAAATATGTTCCAAGTTACATAACGTAATTCCTTACAAGCATTCTAAATAATAAAATAAATATAAAATTTATTTGTTTACTCAATTTTCTTTTAATACATGTTTAAGAAACTTTAGTCATTCCGTCACGTCAAATGACAGTTAATAAATTCGATACTATTACAGGCCAGTTGCTCTAAATTATAATTTTATATTGCTTATATATCATATGTAAAATATGCATTAGTTTAAAATCTGACTTGCTTCTTAATTTACAAAAGTTCCCAGGTTTTAATACCAGGACATAGTCATGATAGCAAAAATGTCATTGCGTCACACAATGAGAAATTACTCAAAAATAAAAGATTAAAAAGTGTAAAAATTGCTTCTGAGTTTTTTTAAATCTCTTAATCATTAACAATCATTTTCAAACTGAAGAATGAATTTTCAATTCAAAATAGCTTTGCAGAATAGCCTTAACTTCAATTCTACAACTCAAAATGTCATTCCGTCACATATGGAATTGCCCAAAAGGAGAATATTAGTAGCTTACAATGCGATCCTACGTTATGTGTATGATATAAAGAGATATGATGGAACTTCTCTATATTCTAAGTCTCTGTACAGAGTTGACCACGTGGCCTTAATAAAAATAAGATCATTAATTCTACTTCACAAAGTAATATACACCAAAGAACCATCTTATTTATTTGAACGCCTTCAATTTGCACGATCCAATAGAGGAAATAATCTTATACAATTACGATATCGAACATTAATCTCTAGTTGGCAATTTTTTATAAATAACATATGTCTGTGGAACTCGTTACCCATCAATTTACAAATAACAGACAACGCTTTACAATTTAAAAATGAATTGTTTAAAAATGATTTGGTCTCTAATTTTCAACTTTCTTAATTATTGTTTCATTTGTGATTATATTATATATTCTATACTATCCCATTATGTATTAGTTTTTTACTTATATTTGTATACTTTTGTAATTTAAAATTATTTTTATTTGTATATTTTTCTTGTTTCTTAAAAGTATTGTACCTACTATCACAAATTGATTGTATCATTATAAGATCACATACTGTAATTACAAAAATTTTTATATCTTGTTGTATTTGATATCCACATTAAATAAATAAATAAATATAGGTCGGATGGAGTAACAAAATAATAACCGAAAAAAGCTCTCTCAACTTTTTTTTTCAAAAAAATTTTGCCATATATGGAAAACATAGAGAATAAATTTATGATAATAAATAATTAAATTAGGGATGCCAAACGCAAAAAAACAAATATCGCAAAAATTTTAAATAAAATAATTTGTTATCTTTATTTTCTGAAGAACTTCAAATATTCATACAAAAAAGTAGTGAAAATTTATATATAAATAATATTCTCATCAAATTGCTTTTATTTATGTAACAGTTTTTATGTTCGCAATTCTTAAATATCATTTGAGGTTTTATAAAATTCATTGAATTTAAATTAATGTTTCCTGTAGTCCGATTCTGTAAATTTCAACGATCCGACAATCGCAAAATATATCGACAGCTATTGTTGTTTGCACTAAGGATTAAGTGATTCACTAAGTACATACATCTTAACGACAGTCGACCAATCTATTTTTCTACTTATTTAAATTGTAAATGAGTGGCATATCTGTCAAAATAAGCGAAAAACACAAAGAAGAATAGAAAAAACAAATTACTTCGTGTTTGACAGGATGATTTTATGTTTATGTTTAATATCTTTATTTTTTTTTACTAATATTTCTGTGTATTTATTTGAAAATGAAATAATGAATTGAATATGCTATTTAATTTTTTTATTTATATAAAAAAGTTTTTTAATAAAAGCAAAATATTTTTACTATTTTATGATTTTTATTTATGTATGACGACATTTCAACCTTAAAATTTTAAGTTTTTATCGATTAAATAAACAACACAAAAATGGTTGTCGTTTAGATAACAACAACAGCTGGCTTTAACAATAGCGAATATCGTTTCAAAATTTTACTGATAATTTTGCTTTTCTTTTTTTAACGATTCGACTATCGTTAAAAGAAGTTACTGAAAAGCTATTAATTTCTCCTGAATGCCAATATTTTTTTTAATGTAAACATTTTTTAAATGTAAACATATTTGGTGTTTTTCTTTTTTTTGGAATTTGATGCAATTGATGTCTTCTAAATTTAAAATTATTATTTCCGACGTTTTGATATGATTTTCTGAAATGCAATTAATATTTTATAATTTATAATTGGAAATTTTAATTTCAGTTTTTAGAATTGATATTTTCTTAAATTTGAATGGAAAATTTAAAAAGTGCAATTTTGTATTTATGTGAATAATAATGCTTTAGTAATTATAAACAATTTTTAAAAATTAGATGTAATCGCAATCAGATATTTTGTAGGTAAAGCAGAATAATAATTCTATATAACTATGTAGCACTGTTTTGAAAACAAAAAACTCATTGATGAACTCGGTAACTCTATTTTGTAAAGACAACAAAAAGTTAGTATGCCAAACTTATGTTCATATTTGTAAAAGAATAATGAAAAATCGTATGAAATAAAAGACCAGCCCGTGTATACTCTTAACATTGTGCTGTATGATATCTATTTGAAAATATTGACATTCATGTTAAAATAGAAATAACTATTGCAAAGCTAATTAGAACAAAAATTGTGGCGCCATCTACTGTGGCATAGTCACGCTGAGCAAAATTAAGTGACACTCTATTAATGCAAAAGAAATGTATTTTCCCCACAACAAAATATTGCAGAATTTTGTGTAAATAAAATAATATACCGATTTATTTCTAACATGCAGTTATTATGGATATACATATATAGAATATATGTATATTATTTGTATTATTTAATATGTTCATGTATGTATATGTAAATATTACACACAAAAATACAACATCAAACGTTATTTTTGTGTTTTTCTCTTTAAATAAATTAATACATAAAAATTTGTTTTGCTAAATTTACACTGTTTTTTTATTCACAACTAGGTATTTAAGCATTATTTGCTTTAGATGCTGGTAAATTTTTGCTCCCCTTATATTAACTCGTAGTGTCTGCTTGTCGAAAAAATTTTGGATCGATTTTAACCCATTTCCCGTGACCCAATCGATCTGAAACTTTGCAGGCAGGCTCGTGGCAATGACATAAATGATCTAGTAAATTTTTTTAGTGATGCCAAAATAATGGAAACTTTAAATTTAAATTAAATTTTTTTACCAGAGTTGATAAAAAAATGTACAAAGGGTTAGTTTTTATTATATTATTACCACAACGACCACAAAAACAACCAGTCCATCTATGACAACAATACAACATTTAGAATAACAACAAGAACAATATAGAAACATCATATTTTTCATTTTTTTTTAATTTTTCAGAGATTTCCCTGGACCTGTTCTACCGATTTTAATGAGGTTTTAAAAGTTATAAAAAGTCGTATTTTCATAATTCTCTTTTGAAGATATGAATAATGTTGGATTATCTATTTCATATGTACGTTATAGCATAACATTTGAAGAATCTTTGAAAAAAATTTCAATTAAAAATTTTAATAAATAAGTCCGTGACAGGGAATCTCCGGAGGCGTTGTTGTTTTGCGGTGAACATCATAACTCGTTACCGGATCATGTGAAATTAAAAAATCAAAATGCATTTCAAAGGTGATATGTTTCCTGAGGTAGTGACGAAGAGTTTTTTACAATTTTTTTTTTTTTTTTTTTTGTAATTTGTAGCATTTTGAAGTGAAAAACGATTTTTGCTATACAATTTCGGGAATTTGTTGTTAAAAAATGGGAAAGAAAATGGAATTAAAAAAACTCTTCGTGGTTACCTGATGATTTATGTGTAGATATAGTGTCTAAAATTTCAAAAGAATCGGTCAAGTAGATTTTGAGTTATGATGTTCACGGAAAATCGGTTTAAAGTTTTCTAAAAACTGATTTATATACTATATACCGTATGAGGCCGGTCACTGGAAACGCTGTATCTTCTTAAGTTTTGCTCTGATTTACTTAAAATTTTGATACAACACGCTCGACATGTTGTGCATTCAGAAAGAGAAATGCAAAAAAAGGTTTTATAACCTATCACCCCTTAAGGAAGTGCAAACACCAATACACCTACACAAAAGAGAAAAAAATATTTCATATTTCATCATACATGTAAACTGAAAAAAGAGAACTATATTTTTTGCAAAGTTATCTATAAATCCAAAAAAAAAAAATAAAAAATATGGGCGCATTAGTTTTACTTAAAAAAAAACTTATTATTCCAAATCGCCTTTAATTCTTCCATGATAATTTCAATAAGTTATTCAAATTAAAATCTTTAATATACCTATTTACGTAATTTATGTTTGTCTAAATTTTTTGAAAGCAAATTATGCAAAAATAAATATTATTAGTGAAAAAAAATTATTTTCCCACTGCTCTTCTGAAATTACAATGTAATTTAATTATGCAAAGTTAGAATAATTTAAATTTTAAACCTAATATTGAACTACTTTTTCAAGTGATTTTCAATACAGAGCTTTAAACGAAATCACACGTTGGACAACAACAAAATCCACATTGAAGATCTCTTTTTTCTCAAATATATATCAAAAAAGCATACTCTTTGGTAAGTGCTGGCCATCAGAGAACCTGAGCGAAAGCACTCTTAACAATATAAAACAATTTTGACATGAAAAACTAAACAGGCAAATGGAAAAGTTTAGCTTAATAAAAGAAGTATGTATGCATATCGGACGACGTTAAATGAGAAAAAATAAAAATGTTTAAAATTTCATTCATTACTTTTTTTGCAGAATTTTTTTATTGACCAACAAAGGGAATTTAAAGAAGAATTTGAATAGATATTAGTTTTTTTTATGCATTTTTTGCGTTCAAATTATTCCATATGTAACACGAAATCTGCATATGAAGTGCTATTGTCGTTAGCAGTGCTGCCAATTTTGGCAACTTATTGTTTTTTCGACGATTTTTCAATTTGTTAAATTGATTTGTTAAATTTGTTAAAATGATGATTGAAGATTTAAAATTTTCAGTAGTATAAAAATTACGATTTCAAGGGTTAACAATTAATGGGTTGCTTATCGAAAATTGATAGTTTTTGTTCAATGTAAATGTAAATTACAAAATATATATAGATTTAATTCTGGATCAAGTCGTTTCAAAACGGAAATACCTTGAATAGCATGTCCATTTAAGATTTAAGTTTTAATTACGTCGATACTTTAAACCTATATTATATGTTTCAGCTATAGATACATGTCAATAAAATTATTTAGTTGATTGCTCTGTTAAATTTTTTTCGTTGAAATTTCATCACTAATACATTTTTATACCCTATACCACTATGTGGTTTGGGTATAATGACTTTGTGCTGCTGTTTGTAACTACCAAAAATATTTGACCTAGACCAATGTTTAATTATACCGATCGAATCAGCATCACTATCTGATTCGATTTAACGATGTCCGTCCGTCCGTCCGTCTGTGTGTCCATGTAAAGCTTGTAATCAAACTGCAGGTCGCAAATATAAATATATTTTGAAGAAATATGGTATATAAGCTTTTATCGGCCATACGATGGACGAGAATCGGTCCAAGTTCAGACCTAGCCACCATACAAATGACCCCTATGAAATCGACTTAATGCCATAAGATCCAATTTGTCATATAAATCTTAGTCAAATTGGGTTTGTATGTATATATTACATCCATTAATCAGTAGTCCAAAAATGATCCCTATGGGACAACTCTTAGTCATAGGCCCCATATAGAGCTGCTTCCCGATCTTCACTTAAATCTATAAAAAAAACAAAAATATTGCACTGATTCTTCTCAAATTTTGTTTGTATATATTTTTGCAAAATACAAGAGACCTTACCAAACATGGTCAGGTTCGGTCTATTTTTGGGCCTAGTCCCCCTATAGATACAGCATCCGATATGAAGTTTTTCATATCTGAAGACAAAAAAAAATAAAAAAATCCCACTCAAATTTGGTTTATGCTTATTTTCTATATCCAGTTAGTTGGGCCTGAGAGATAGGGTATCTAAACGCATGGTATAGGGCATCCTATAGTCGGTCTAGCCCGACTATAATTTTCTTACTTGTTATATATAGAAATAACCAATGCTGTAATAATATTTGTAATACGAATGATATAAATAAATTTTATTGTTTCGAGTTTTATAAGGTAAACTTTTCTTAACAATTTCTTGTTTTCAAAATGACGATTTTGGCGATTTAGTTTCCAAAATTGTCGATTTTCAGAAGATTTTATTAGCAGCACTGGTCGGTAACAAAGAAGAGAGAAAATTGTGTGAGGGTTTGTATAAAATGAGAAAGATTAAATTTTGTTTGTGTATTTCGCATAGCTTTGTATAGAGTGCTATGTGTGTGTATTATTTCAGCGTTACAGAATCAGTCAGTCAGTCAGTGAGTCAGGGATCAGCGTAAATATATTTAAGATATTAAATATTATTTTATTATTTTCTTATTATTATATTTTAATATTTTATTATTTTATTATTATTATATTAAATTAATTCATATATCATAGTTTTTATAATTATTTTTTTTTTATTTGTTTAATTGTATTATCGTATTTTGTTTAGAATATCGAATAACCATCCATATTCATTAAATGATTTTAACATCACTTAGAGAGACATTTAATAGCTTACACTCAAATCTAATCATTAGCCATTATTACCATAATAAGAAAAATAATTTCGTACCAACGAACTTTTAAAATTGTATTTTTTCGCCCCCCAGTACTAAGATTAATCTTTTGGGTAATTTTTATATGCATACATACATGCAAACATCGAGTCATTCAATTCATTTTTCATTGCCGACACTTTGGAGCTTAACATTTTTTTATACCCTATACCACTATGTGGTTTGAGTATAATGACTTTGTGCTGCTGTTTGTAAGAACCAAAAATATTTGACCTACACCCATCTTTAATTATACCGATCGAATCAGAATCAGTATCTGATTCGATTTACCGATGCCCGTCCGTCCGTCCGTCTGTGTGTCCATGTAAAGCTTCTAATCAAACTGCAGGTCGCAAATCGGCCATGGGATGAACGCTATTAAAATCGATGAGAATCGGTCCATGTTCAGACCTAGCCCCCATACAAATGACCCCTATGAAATCGACTTAAATTGCCATAAGACCCAAATTATCATACAAATCTGAGTTTGTATATATTACATCCATTAATCAGTACTCCAAAAATGATCCCTATTGGACACCTCTTAGTCATAGGCCCCATATAGAGCTGCTTCCCGATCTTCACTTAAATCGAACAAAAAACAAAAATATTGCACTGATTCTTCTCAAATTTTGTTTGTATATATTTTTGCAAAATACAAGAGACTTTACCAAACATGGTCAGGATCGGTCCATTTTTGGGCCTAGTCCCCATATAGATATAGCATCCGATATGAACTTTTTCATATCTGCAGCCGAAAAAATTAATAAAAATCTCACTCAAATTTGGTTTATGCTTATTTTCTATATCCAGTTAGTTGGGCCTGAGAGATAGGGTATCTAAACGCATGGTATAGGGCATCGTATAGTCGGTCTAGACCGACTATAATTTTCTTACTTGTTTTTTTTTTTTAATTACACAACTATATTTTTTTCAATATTATGTGCAGTTATATAAATATCTACTTCTGTACCTCAGTGTATATCGTTAACCCAGTCTGGCTGATGCTCTTGTTGTTTAAAGACGTTTCGCGGCAGTTGAGTGTTTCAAACAACTTTCAGTAATATTCAAATAATAAAAAAAAAACAAAAAAAAGTTGCATTTTGAAAAACAAAAGCATACAGTTATATTAATTAAAGTACAAAAAAAACAACAAAGCTTAAGTCACAAAAGATTAAACGTACAAAACATAGTGAAGATGTTAACGCATTATGCGTAAACGCAATGTCTAAAAAAAACTAAGACCAATAACAATGCAGTGAATGCAAAATATTTTTCACCATTGCAGACTATTGATGATGATATAGACGACGAAATATTAGTTGAAAAAACAAAAAAAAATGTGGTACCACGTATTATTGAAATGCAAAATCGAAGAAATTCATGAAATTTGCAAAACAAACAAAATTGTAGATTACGCCATTCGAAAAATTTCAATAGGAATAAATTATTTTGTAAATCTAAAACTGATTTCGATAAGGTTTCCAATGTGCTTACAAACAACTACGATTTTTTCACTTATACAACAAAAATTCCTTAGGTGTTAAATTGGTTACTAAAACAAGCAATTACAATTCCGAATATATTATATATGTCGTACACCTTCAACGTCAATCCATAACAATTAGAGAATTAAGACAAAACTATTCTACAATTGATTATGTCAAGGTGAAATGGAGTTCCAACGAACTAGTAAAAATAAAATTACTCAATGCTACAACTGCCAAATGTTTGGACATGGTTCTAGCAGATGCAAAGTAAGGACATTTTGCGAAAATTGTGCAGGGCACTATAAGACGTCTGACTGCAAAAAAAAAATCACCGTTAAATGTACTAATTGCAACGGGCCTCACAAGTTCTTCTCTAATGATTGTCCTAATGAGGCCAGCTACATACTTACAAATAAGGCAAGTCGCTCCGCTCATAAAAACGCAGCTTTAAATACCGCCTACTACAATAATAGTTTCCCAAACACCTTACGTCAAAATGCACCTAACACATCAGGAGTATGGCTAACAAACAACAACAACAACGTCAGCAACAACTGCAACATTAACAATACCAACGATTTATTCACGCTGCAAGAAAAAAAAAGTTTAACGCTGGAGCTCATAACAAATCTTCTAATTGTAGAAACAAAGCTGATCAATTTGAGGTCATTACTAACCTCGCATGCAAATTCTTCTCATAATGATCAATGGCCTAAACATCATCACTTGGCATCATCACATCATAGAGGCATTCGCAACAAAAGCCAAGAATTGTTCCCTTACTTAATTAGCCACAACGTAAATGTATGTCAACTATCGGAAACATGGCTTAAACCCTTAAACCTAATTTATCCATGACAACGAATTTTATATATACAGAAATGACAGAGACCATGGCAGAATGGCAGTTATTGTTTAAAAAAAATATTTCTCATACATTACTACCTATTGTAGTTAAATACTAACCTTATTGAAAATATCAGTATAAAACTATTTACTAATAATGGTAGCTACAATATTTATTCATGTTACTTTCCCGGTGGATTAACAGGTTCCGATAATAATAGAAAACTCTTTTTGCGTCAGATATTTGGAAACCTTCAATCAATAGCGATCAAAAATATATATCTACTTGGCGGAGATTTCAACTGTAGACATCAGACTTGGGGTTGTAGTTGAGCAAATTGTTGGGGAATCATATAACACGAAAAGTTGAGTCATACGTTTCTTCTAACTCTACCAGACAAGGTTCTACCCTTGATTTTTTTTAACTAATACACTCGAAATAACATCGCCAGCAGTCGTTATAAATGACTTAAGCCCCGATCATTTGACAGTTAAAATATTACTCACTACCAATGTAAATGCTTTGTCTTTGTTAAAGTTTGATTTTGATAAAGCAAATTGGAAAAAATATTCCAGATATCTCAATAGACATATGACCTTACCAAATACGAGAGATAGTGTTCATAAAGATCAAATTGATTCTATGTTAGCAAATTTGAAAAATCTTACCCAAAAATAACCAACATATCCAAGAAAATCGTTACCCTCTTCTGTGAAAACTTTGATTTAGCAAAGAAATAGTACAAGGCGAAACTGGCAACGTTTTGGAGACTTTGATGATTTTTATAAAGTGAAAACGCTTAACGAAATTCTACAAAAATAAATGGATACATTTAGAAATAAATCATGGGATCACCTCCTTTCTACTCTGGATATTGGTTCTCCCCCATTTTGGAACCTCACACAAATTTTAAAGAAAAATAGTAAAAATATTCCAATTCGCCCAAACGTTTGCTTTAAACCATAGAATTTCAAATTATATTGGGGATACTGAAACGAAATCCCTAGTTAATAATAGCCTCCAATCTCTTCAATCATCAACCTTGAACTTGTCAAATTTCTTGCATTATACAAAAGTTGAAACCACAAAATTCACCGGGTCTTGATCGTATAAATAACAGATGTTTAAGAGCCCTCCCCAAAAAAGGAATAAAATACCCAAAGATTATAATAGATGCATGTTTGAAACTTTGTTATTTTCTTCATGCGTTCAAAGAGTCTAAAGTTATCCCAATCAGAAAGCCAAACAAACCAGCTGAGTGTCCTTCTTCATACCAACCTGTTAGCCTGTTGTCATCCATCTCGAAAAATTAAATCATTTCATTGATACTAATAATATATTACCCCCTCATCAAATCGGCTTTCGTGGTTAAAACACAACACGGTACAACCATTAGTGAGAATAAAGAGTTTAGTCACTTCTAATTTCGCTAACCAAAAATCAACGGGTATGGCTAATTAAATGATTCGATTAAATTTTCCCCTAAATTTAAGCTTTTCTCTCTCTTCGCAGTTTCAAAGTACATATTGGTTTGCACTGTTCAACAAGTTTTAATGTCCCAGCTGGTTACCCACAAGGCTCATGTCTTTCAACGATACTCTACAATTTATATACATATGACCTCCCCCAACTGGAGTATTGTACAATGTCAATTTTTGCAGATGATACTGCAATTCTCTGCTCGGACTTGTTTACCGTTGATGTTATAACTAACTTGCAAAGAGCGCTAGTTGAAATTTCGACATATTTTATTAAATGGAAAATTATGTTGAACAGTGACAAAACACAGGCAATATTTTTTACGAGGAAACAAAAACCTTGTTATATCCCCCAAGTATGTATCAACATGAACAATCGTTTCATTGCATGGGAACATAAAGTTAAATATTTAGGTGTCATACTTGATCCAGTAATAAATCGAAACTCAAGATTAAATATAGCGAACAAATTACTTAAAATGATTTATAACCTTCCTTGGTGTTTTTCTACCCATAGAGTCCATGCATTCCAAATAAATAATTGCATAGAACTAGTGGAGAGTAAATTATATAGACTCTCGGTAAACTTTTATCTTCGCTGCAATAACTCTGAACATGCACATATTAATGGTTTATTTCCAGCGCACTGTGGCCGGATTTGCCATATTTTTGGCATAAAGTAAAAATTTTCATGAATGTATTTTCTAATTTTTGCTAGATATTCTTAAATTACATAGTCTTAGTATACTTATTTCAAAATTAAAAATAATCTGATGGCAACCCTGTTACTTTACTCCGGCTGCAAACTGCAACGTTTAATTAACAGCTGTTTTTTTTATCAAAAATAGAGGAAACTTTTTCTAAACTTCGTGCTACTAGGAAATTGATACAAGTGAACAAAAGAACTTTAAAAAATATGGAAAATGAAGGTCAAGGTATGTAGAATGTAAATTATATGTAATTTAATGTCAGTGTTTGTCATGTGGTAATTATGTGAATTATATGTGTTAAGTGCTATAATAGAGAAAACCTAACCAACTTGACAATGCCTCGTAGATCGAAAACTAACTTTCTGCCAACTTGTGCCGAAATGTATTTATTTACGAGTAAATTAGAGTCTGCCTATTTTAATATGTTATTAACGTTTTTTGCCCAATTTTGCCCATTCTCCAAATATTTTGGATTTCCCAGCTTTTAGCCGTTCAACCTTGCTACAGGTTTGGCTGGATAACAAGCAAAATGCAAACGCTGTTTCAAACTGGATATTTGAACAACTTGGCAGTAATGGTATCAGTATTGCTATAAAAAAAGAGATGTTTTGAAAAAAATTAGGAGTTTTGAACTATCAAGAAAAAATTACCAAAATGTAATAGAACTATATCTACTTTTAAAACTAAACATGCCAAATGGCTCTCATCGACTATGATGGTCAAACTTGATAACAAAAACGCAGAAACAGAACAGCGAAATCAACTAATAGGACGTCCACGCCTGGCATATAAAGATGCGGGAACACGGCTTAAGAGAAAGTTGGCATCCGAACTAGCACAAACCCACAAACATGACACAAGTCTGCTTGTACATGCTGCCACGGTATCAGCAAAAAAGTCAAATGAAAAAGATACAACATTTATTTTAAAGGAATCTCGGCTTACTCCAAATAGACCAGCTGAAATAAAAAAAAAATTATTTTTGAATGAACCGATCTCTCTTACACCAAATGAAGCTCTTTCATTTTTTCTGGAAAATTCATTAAGTAAAAGGCAATATATTAATATGAGAGAAATAAATAAATTGCATTCTAGTTATATATACCCAAGCTATGACAAAGTAGTGCAAGCTAAATTAAAATGTAGACCAGCTGGAATAATTGTAACAGAAACCGCTGCGCAAGTTTCTTTGCAAAATTTGCTAAATCACACTGCCAGTCGAATGCTACTTTTGCAAGAGGAAGAATTTGCACAATATCCAGAAATAACTGATGTCATGCTAGTCCTAATTTATGGATTTGACGGATCAACTGGACAGGCCATATACAAACAGCGATTTCAAGGGAATGAACCTTCATCAATGGATCAATCACTATTTGTAACAACAGTTATTCCACTAAAAATAATATACAAATTGGGAAAGGTTTTGTGGATGAATCGTACGCCTCAGTCTGTACGATTTTCTAGACCCCTTAAAATGGAATTTGCTAAGGAAAGCAAACAACATATTATTTCAGAAAAAAACAATCTGGACATACAATTACAAGAATTGACGCCATAAATATATTCTATTTTAAATGAAAGAAATATTACGATTTCTTATAATCTGAATATGACCCTTATAAATGGCAAAGTTTTGAATATTTTAACAGGAACTAACTCGTGTCAATCGTGTCAAATCTGTGGTGCTGCTGCAAAGCATTTTGTGAAAACTAGAGACATTAATTCGGAAATATTTAAGCCAAAGTCTGGTACCCTGAATTTCGGTGTCAGTCCACTTCACGCTTGGATATGCGCACTGGAGTTCGTATTAAAAATTTCTTACAGGATTGGATTAAATAAATGGCAGATAAGGGACAAAAATGAACAGAAAGTGATGAAGACTCGCAAACAATCAATACAGAAAAAATTAAGGAAAGATATGGGACTACTTGTGGATATGCCAAAACAAAACGGCAGTGGAAGCACTAATGATGGTAATATTGCAAGGAGGGCATTTTCAAATAAAAAGTTATTTGCATCCATTTTGGAATTTGATTTAGGAGTTCTTGAACATTTTCGTACAATTTTAATAGCAATTTCCTGTGAATATAAAATTAATGCCCTTAAATTCCACCAGTTCTGCGAGAAAACTATGACATTATATATGTCTAAGTATCCATGGTATCCGATGTCGCCAACAGTTCATAAGATTTTGGTTCATGATTCCCAAATTATAGCTGTATCTCCTGTTCCTGTCGGATGCCTTGGCGAAAATGCTTCAGAAGGGCGCAATAAGATTTATAAAGAAGATAGAAGATCTCATGCACGCAAAAATAATCGAGTTAATACTATGGCGGATGTGTTCAATAGGTCAATGGATTCTTCAGACCCTCTACTTTCCAGTATTTTTATTAACAGAAGATTAGCCATATCAAAAAAAAATATATTGCCAAAGGAAGTCATTGCGCTACTTGAGCTCCCGACTTTTGATTCTGACCTAGCAAATTATGTTACCGATAATGATTCTGATGAGCAGGACATCGAATTAGATTATGATTCTGGTAACGAAAATTTATATGAATTTGCGGTTGAGTTAGATGTCGAAGATGATTAAATAAATTCTTAGTTCTAAGTCTGAAAAATATTTATGTGAGTAAATTGTTATTATTTTTTATAAATATTATGGTATTATCTGTTTTCTTAGCTTACAGATTTGGGGAAATATAACGCATGCTTATATTCCAGACGTTAAATAAGAAACGTTATTTAGCTAATTAGAACATCTACCTGCAACTTAGCTTTATACGGACGGTAAGAGTGAGTGTGGTCGTGTCGATCTGAAAATTTTAATATTCTTTAAGAATATCATTATTAGTATATGTACCAATTTACAGCTCTGTAGCATCTTTATTAGACTTTATGCCAAAAAAAAATGAATTTCCGGCCATAGTGCTGCGTAGTAGGCAGTAAGTTAGTAGATTAAGTTTTATCTAAACTATTTAAAATTTCTAAATAGGTTTTTGCAAATTTTTTCCTTCAAAACAATGTACACAAGTATATAAATTTTAAAAAATTTTGCATAAGTATATTATATTATGAAACTGTAAATAATATTTAACAAATAAATAACATTTAACAAATAAATTGAATTGAGTATATCGTTATCGTATTTGGGCAAAAATTTCTTTTTATAAATTGCGTCTCATTTGACGAAATTCAGAATTTTCAAATTATACTGTAGAAAGAGGAAAGAAATTTTATAAAGTGGATTAGAAAATCCAGATATAACAAGATTTAATCTTGTTATATGTAAAATCAGCTTCAAAATCATTCAGTGTGAAATAATAATGGAGTGGCTCCCACTGTTCAAAAATTCTGTTTTTGGTTCCTGGTGTGATAACCACCTTGTTGATGAATATTTTCAAATATTATCCGTTCCAAAATAAGCTTGAGATAGGAGAAAGTCATCTCTACTAAAGAATTATTGCAAAAGTGGTTACCTATTTCTTTTAAAAATTGGTCAATATTATCTTAAAATCTATACTTGGATGCTGCCACTGATACTAAATTCAAATGGACTACACTCCATTCACCCGTCATTACGGGTGGTCTTTTAAGACCACCTGTTTTATATTCGTAGTGAACGAGTGCAAAAATCCATTCACAATATGTTTGTAAATATTTAACAATAAAAATGAGTTGCCATGTTATACCAATTAAAAACAAAAATTGTTAAAATTTGTAAATAGTACCAAATGCTTTTCGGGAGTACCATTGTACCTTATAGATTTTAATTGTACAAAAGAAATACATTTGTACCAATTTTATCATCCCTGATTATAATAATTAGTATTTCATTTGCACAGAAGACTACTATTATGATTTTGTTTTATCATAGGTAGTCAAATGCTATCTGTAATTGTATTCATTCCATATCGAATGCTTAACTAATATAGTAGATCTAACTTTAAAACCGCTGGTCTTTATTTAAATAATTTATGAGCATAGACACATGAGGAGTAGCAAAAACTTAGGCACAATTTTTCAAAATGCAGCTGTGAATACCATCAGGTCCAGGATTAAATAAAATTTTTATACTTTTTAAGGTCTTAAGAACAGTCAACACATCTATGATGTTTGCCTTTTTTTTTTCCAAATTTCATTGATCCTTTTTTATGATCTTCATTGCAATTGTTTACAATTTTCATTTCATCCGTAGACGAAAAACGCAATTTTGCGGCATAAAAGACACACTTGTTGGTTGTTAGGATCTTTTGCAAACATTTTTTTTTTTGTAACAAATAACTTTAGACACAAACACAATTTTGCATCATAAAAAACACTTGCTGGTTGTTAGGATGTTTTTCATCCATTAACACAATCACCCACCCTTAATTTGCGAAAAAATTAGTGTCAATGCACAAACACGAACTTAAAATATAACTGAACTCGAACCTGTTTATTGTTCATGTTCTGTTTTTTCGCAGTACACGAGCCAGAACACGAACTTAAAATATAACTGAACTCGGACCTGTTTATTGTTCATGTTCTGTTTTTTCGCAGTACACGAGCCAGAACACGAAATTAAAATATAACTGAACTCGAACCTGTTTATTCTTCATATTCTGTTTTTTCGTAGTACACGAGCCAGAACACGAACTTAAAATATAACTGAACTCGAAACTGTTTTTTGTTCATGTTCTGTTTTTCGCAGTACACGAGCCAGAACACGAATTTAAAATATAACTGAACTCGAACCTGTTTATTGTTCATGTTCTGTTTTTTCGCAGTACACGTACCACAACACGAACTTAAAATAAAGCTACACTCGAATCTGTGTGGTTTATGTGTGTTCGAAACAAAAAATACGTGATAGAAAAATGTTCGTGTAGATAACGAAAAAATAAAACGAAACACAGTCTTGATGTATTCGACACCGTATAAAATTTAGAAACATACATAATTGATATGAAAATAAAAATATATGTTTGTTGGTCTGAGCTATGTTTGTTTACATATATGTACGAGTTTTTTATTCAGTGTGTGTTTTTTTCTGAATTCTGGTACAAACATTATATTTGTGTAAAAAATCAGTAGACAAAAGTTTTCATACAGCCAATCCAAATAGAAGCGACGTAAACCGTGCATTAGTAAATTTTAACTTTCATAAAGTACACGTGTTTGATTTGTTGTTAAAAGTAACTTTTAAATTGTATTTAATAAAGTGAGTACTAACATTCAAATTTAAAAAGTTATTTTCAACATTTTGATTTTTCTCATCATAGAGATGTCCACAACATTTACCAAAAATTTATTTGTTTATGATGCAGGAAAAGATGTGTCCATATGCTCAGAATACAAGTATGAAATTAAAGATAAACACATGGCAAATATTGGGCGGCATATACAACGCAAGCATCCTGAACTCTACAAGAAAGTTCAAAATCAAACGTCAATATCTAAATTTAGTCAGATCACCAATAAAAGAGCAAGAGCGGAAGAAAATACACTTGAACAGTATTTAAATGTTATCAAGATGAAAACGTGTAAAAAGTTTCATTCTGGTATGAATGAAATAATCGATCCAATTATGAATGCACTAAAGTATCAGTTAATAATCATAATATAAGTGATCTTAATTATATGTGAAATATCAAAAAAACATATTTCAATTAATATTGATTCTACTTCTCGTCTTGGTTGATGTATTGTAGGGATAAATATTCAATATATTTTTGACGAAAAAATGAAACTACGAACTTTGGACATGCATGAGGCTCAAAATCATCAGACATGAGCGTACATAAAAAAAATCATATCGTTAATGTTCTTGAATGTTACGACATCAAATTTCAGCAAGTATATTCAATTACATCAGATAACGGAAAAAATATGATCAATGCTGCTGAAATACTAAAATACGAGTATGAAAACATTAACATGGAAGATGAATTTCACGCAGACGAAGCAAATGTGCTTTCCAATATTGAACTGGAAGGAGCAGAAACATTAGCACATTCACACCCAAATATTATTCATTTCAAATATGTTGTTCGTAGTTTACAATTTACAGTGCTCGACACTATATCTAATCTTTCGTTTAAGAATATATATGTTCAATGCAGAGCTATTTGCAAAAAATTGCGAACACCACACATTTCTTCTTTAGCTAAGAAGCTAAACTTGAAAAAAAGCCGTACTAGACTGTCAAACTAGATGAAATTCCAGTTCTGATATGGTTCAAGTTTTATTGGAATATATAAGTTTTTGTTCTGAATTAATGGATGCTGAATTAACTATGAATAATAGTATATGGAATATTTGTGATGAATTCGGAGAAGTTTTTGCAGCTGCTAAAATATTAACCTTGAAACTACAAGAAGAATATATGAATTTAGGCGATGTTTATAGAATATGGCTTGGATTTAAAACAAAATCATATTCAAACGAATTATATTTAAATGTTATAAAGCGAGCAAACCACTTTATTAATAATCCACTTTTAATTGCAGCAGTATACCTAGATAGAAGATTTAAGTTAATGTTAAGTCCAAATTTACAAATGGAAAGAGAAGAACACATTTTCTTCAAATGTAAATGTAAATGTAAATATGTAAATACCACCGCCTCGATTGATAACGTAGTTAAAAATCAAGTTGAAATATATGAAACATATCCCAGACTGGGAAAAGAAAAAAACATAAAACGGAAATGCCATTACTGTATCAAGCGGCACAGATTATATTCGCAGTACCTGTTACGCAAGTAAACGTCGAGAGGTCCTCAAATTCAAATTCATTTTGTACCCACAAAGAACAAATTTAAAAGAAGAAAATTTGAAAAATATATTAATTATAAATTTAAACGAAAATTTCTTTGAAAAATAAATAAATTACCTACTAATAAAACATTTTAACTTTTTTTTTTAATTTTGAACCCGAACCCGAGCCATGAACCAACAGGAACCTTAATTTTTTATTTTGATTAACCCGAACCTGAACCTGAGCCCCAGTCCCTGGTTTAAAGGATAAGGATTTAGAAACGCTCAAGAAAAAAGAACGGATTTGTTATAATTACATTGAACTAGCAGATTCCAGCCCTCGAAATTCGAGTGCAAATTCTAGGAAATGTTATTTTTTCATTAAATAAAGACCCTAAAGGTATGCTAATCAATTATAGCAAATTCACAAATCAACACAAAAGCAAACTCATTTTTTTTACAAACACATTACAAATTTAATAAACACACACATAGATTGTATATTGTTAGGTATGTGTTAGTAGCAACTTTATATGCAATTTACTTAAAATAAAGGAAAAAGCTTTAAAATCTGCAAAACGGCTAAAAAGAAATACCTTTCAAATAATATACGTTTGGTCAAAATCGGGATAAAACGGTAGAATAAAACATCGGTCACAAGAAACCGCCTAGCTTATTAATATTATAGATAGTGTAAGGTTATTTACGAATACGATATCGAACATTTCATTATTGCAGTCATTTATTTCGAAGAATTGAGGTAACTGCAACTAAACAATCAATGTCATCTAAGGCTATCCACGATGCTGTCGGGATAATAAAATCACCAACTAATATTAGGTGGTCAGTTTGTCCAAGTTTACCTGCTACAGATTTAATTTCAATAGCGTGTTTTTCATATACATAGTTGGAAATCGGAGCTGGGAAATATATAATAACGAGTAATTATTTCCAAATTTTATAGCCACAACCATCATCTCCAAATTTTTAAATTTTTCAACGATTATTATTTTATTTATATATAAACTCGACACAGTAATTAAAATACCACCACCAAGCCTACCATTTCTATCTCGTCTAAACATTTGATACTTAGGACACATTACTTCGGAGTTATAAGTATAAGCATTCAAAATCAAAACTGTTCAGGAATATATTAGAGAGCTTAGTGTTATCCCATTTGCATTCTGGTAAACAATATTAAGAGTTAAGCTTTAGACTAGTTGTTTTGGTTTCTGGTTAGCATAGGAAACATAATACAAAAGTTAGCATAGGAAACATAATACAAAAGTACAAATATTCCTCACAAGTGGCTAGGAAAAAACCTCTGCTCTCAGTGAAAAATTGTCAAAAATTATTTAAGTTTCCTGCAGCACACATTTAAGAATACGTTATTTTCTGTAATGAGACGAAAGTGATGCTGTACTCTCATGATGGACCCCAAAAAGTTTGGCGAAAACCTCTAACAGCATTAGCACATAAAAATTTAATTCTTACAGTAAAGATTGGAAAACTGCCAGTTATGGTATGTGATTGTATACCAAGCAATGGAGTTCGTAAAAATCAGGATTTTGGATTAAATAATGATCAAAGATGTTTATCTTGATTTTTTAAATTAAGATAATGATCCGAAATATAAATCTTATTTCTGTAGGTTCTTGTTATTATACAATTGTACCAATGTTATTGATATTCCTGCACTGAGTCCTGATTTGAACATTATCGAAAATATGTGGGTCCATCTAAACAAAAAAATACCTGCAGAATATAATATTTCGAAACTTATTTGCAATTATTAATTGAAGCTCAAGGTGGAAGTATAAAATAGCATCCAAAAACCTAAAAATGTACAAAAAATTAAAGATTTTATCGAATTAAGCTTAATTGAACTGTTTTCCTTTTTACTCCCTTCATATTAATTCGTAGTGTCTGCATGTCGACAAAACTTTGGGCCGATTTTCAACCCTTTTTCCTGTCATCCAATCCAGCTGAAACTTTGCAGGCAGACTCGTGGCGACGACAAAAATGACCTAACAAATTTTTTATTTTTGAGATAGATATCTTCAGTCAATCAATTATTTAATTACATGATGGTAAATTAATTTACAAATAAAGGGAGTATAATAAAAACTTTGTGTTCATAGGTTGAATTTTTTAATATTTATTAGAACATTCTTTATTGAAGTTGAACTCTTTTTTGTAATTATTATATTTATAGACACTAGCAGATTCTAGCCCTCGAAATTCGAGTGCATATTCTATCAAATTTTATTTTTTTCATTTAATAAAGACCCTAAAGGTATGCTTATCAATTTTAGCCTATTCACAATGCAACAGTTTTTAAATATTATTATTTATTGGTTTATGTCCAAGATTATTTTTCAATTCAACACAATTATTATTTTGAATGAAGAAAACAACTTAATTTTTTTTACAAACACATTTGCATTGTAAAATTTTATGTATATGTTTGTAGCAACTTTAAATACATTTTACTCCAACAAATTT
The DNA here is from genome assembly GCA_963682025.1 of Cordilura impudica. Classification (NCBI taxonomy): domain Eukaryota; kingdom Metazoa; phylum Arthropoda; class Insecta; order Diptera; family Scathophagidae; genus Cordilura; species Cordilura impudica. The sequence goes on along the minus strand of OY821520.1, from coordinate 182,690,412 downwards.
TAAATTTTAAATTTTAAAACCTGTAAATCTGGTGGATAGCTAAAAAGAATATACATTTTGTTAAAATCGGGATAAAACTTAACAAAACATGGGTCCCAAGAAATCGCCTTACCTATTAATATTGTAGATATATAACAACTAAGATGAAAAAAATAAAAAAGTTGGTTATTTGAATTAAAAATTAATTTTTTGCAAAAATGTTATTCATTCCCTGAACAAAATCGTTGTTTAAATCTTTAATAGGAGCTTGCCGGAATGTTTTATTTTTTAATATTTATTCCAGCCATTCATTTATGGTTTAACGTCAATTTCAAATAAAACCATCACCATAAATTCAGCACTAAATTATTAGGAAACAACAATGTCTGCTACTGAAAATATCCAATATTGCAAAATTTCAATAATAAAGCAAAAAATGTTGAAACATTTTTTTTACGTTTCAGGTCAAATGATTGCACATACAGACATACTCATATATACATACGAACTACATACCCAATACATACCTGTCTCCTGGCTGATAGTTTACTAATACTTTGTTCATGTTGAAACATTCATTTAAATTTTGTTTTCTGTTTTATGGCTTAGTCCTTGTATTTTTTGTTTTTTATTACATCCTTTTTTCGTATATAAATGTTTCTTTTTTTTTTGCTCACATTTAATCCTACAATGCCATGGCAATAAACTCATTTGTTGCCAGATGCAATGGTGTTGGCGGTAGAGTTTTATTATTTTCTTGCATTCAAACTTTTTATTCATGCATACAATATATTGCAACAGGTTGCACAGTATCTTTATTTTTTTTTTTCTTTTTTAATTTAAGTTTCTGCAAAAAAATATTTTACAAAACTTGGTTTATTCAACGCTTTTTCAACCAAACTGAAAGTTTTTCTTTTTTGTCCTTTGTTATAATCTCGTACATTCTAACTGTTAATATTCAGCTCTAATGGTTGTTATAGTGGGCAAAAAAAAAAACAAACAACAAAAATATTGAAAGAATATGAGAAAAAAAAACTTAAACGCCCTTACAGCTCAGTCAGTAGAAATAAGAGAAGATAATATTGCAATTTCTTGGCCAGTAAATAACTTCTTTAATTTCTTTTTGCAAATTACGTTTTAAACCAATCACCTGGAAAAATATATATATACATTATTCTTTTAAAGCTACATTTATATATCAGCCAAATCAAACAAAGTTAAGTGTCTAGAAAACTTGTTATTTAATCAAAAAGTAAAAAAAACGGCATTGTTTAATATTTAACTTTTGTTTAGTCAGTTGGTGTTTTTGTTTCGTCAAGTATAATGAAAATTTTTCAAATAAAGCTCAAAAGGAATCCTTAAGTTAACAACATTTCTTCCAAAAACAAAAAAAAAACTTAAAAACGAGATTATTTTATACCTTAAATCTCCAAAAAAAAATTCTACAATTTTAAAGAAACAATTAAAATTTATTATCAATCATTTTAAGTTAAGGAGTCTTCAAGTTTCTACATGATAATTAGGTAAAGAATTGGAAGAAATATTCAGCCAGAACACCTCAGATAATATATTAAAACATCCGCAATACTCAGTAGATCAAATTAAATATGTTGAAAGTCAATGTCACGAGATGACTAAAACCTATACTAAAAAAAAATCCCTTAGTTTGAATGATGGCCAGTGTTGTCAGTGATGTTATCACTTTTAGTACTGGATTTAGTGCATTTTGAACTTATTTAGCATCTTGTGTCTTCTCGAAATTATTTAGCACTTTTCCAGCATTTTTTAGTTTATTCTTTAAAATAAATTATTAACGTTTTTGGTATGCAAAAAAATATTTTGCCCATAAAGTAATTCAAAATAAAGGACATGATCCAAGACGTCATTATCGAAAAATTGCTTTGCTTATTAACGACCTGCTAATTCTTTACGCATTATTTCCTGCACATTTCATACATGTTAGCGATGAATATAAGGCAATGATAAAAAAATGAAAAACAATGTACCGACAAAACCATTATTTTCAGTTGGCAATGCTTCTCAAAATACGTATGAAAGTTGGGAGAACTATTTTCAGTTGGCAATGCCTCGCAAAAAAGATATAGAAGGTGGGAGAATAATTTATCTGTACGATAAATAAATAATTGGAAGATGAGTGCCGGTTAGCTTTGCGGCAATATAGAAGCAAACTAGACATTGAGAAAACCAAATTTCTTAAATCGGCAGTTTCTCGTTGGGATAAAAGATAATCGCCTATTGAGAAAACGGGCATAAGAGTGTTAAATTCGACAGAGCCGAATCTTTCATACCCTCCACGCGTGTCCTACACACAATATTATAACAAAGAAGGCAAAAACGTCTAGATTTCACATTTAAATATGTAAGTTTTTTACAATAATGTTTAATATTAATTAAAAAAAAAAACAATTAATTAAAAGCAGTCAGTATAAATGTAAATAATTGCAAGTAAGAGTGTTAAATTCTCGTTTTTCAATTTATCAACTTGTTTATGTTTCTATTTTTTTTTATCCTCCCCTCCCAGAGCGATGAAAAGGGGTACGTAAAAATTTGAAGGCAAACGGGGTGTCATTTTTCTTGAGCACCAGATGTCGTATCGAAATTCTGCGAACGGCATTTTGTTGGTAATCACGCCGGCAGGTCCTGAACTAGGATATTTCCAAAATATCAAAAATTGACAAAATGGCGCGATTTTTTTTAATTAAAAAATTATCTGTTTTTGTGGGATTTTTGCCCCACCCCTCCTCCGGTAGTAAAGTTAGCCCAATATCCTAGTTCAGGACCTGCCTGGCGTGATGACCTACTAAACGCCACCCGACGTATCTTGATCCGACTTCTGGTTCTCGAGAAAAACGACACCCCTGTTTGAAATGTGATTTCGAGAAAAACGCATTTAAATTTTTATAACAAGAATCTTCTATATTGTCGTACAAATATATATCTATAATAATAATAGACCAGGCGATTTTTTGTTACCCACTTTTTATTCTACCGTTATATCCCGCTTTTGACCACACGTATATTATTTGGAAGGTATTTCTTTTTAGCTGTTCACCAGATTTAGAGATTTTTAAATTTTTTCCTATATTTTGCATTTAAAGTTGCTACTAACACATACATAAAATTATACATATGCTATGTGTGTGCTTATAAATTTTTTAAAGTGTTTGTTAATGAGTTTGTCATCTTCATTCACAATAATAAAAAACCAAAAAAGTGTTGGTTTGTGAATTGCCTAAGTTGAAAGTTGCATAGAAATTGCACTCGAATTTCGAGCGCTGGTATCTGCTAGTATACATATATAGCTCTGTAACTCCAAAAATAATTCGATTTTTAAAAAATTTCTGAAGAATTTTCGAAGACATTTATGAAAAAAAAATTCGAAAAAAAATTTTTTTAAAGAGAGGTCACACCTCCCTTTAATACCCTTCATACGTGTCTTAACCACAATATTATATGTAAGGTTGGCAACACTTAAATACAAAAAGGCTAGATCTCAAATTATAATATAAAAATATTAGGTATTTTCGTGCCTTTTTAATTGAAAGCAATTATTAAATGCAATTATATTTTTGTTTGTTTGCATATTAGCGATGCAGGCACATTTGTTCTTGTTGTTGTTTTTTCAAATGTAGAACAAGTAACCACAAATGTGTATGCATCGCTGATACATGCTCCTATTTTTCATTCTTTTTAGTTTTTTATATGAAATTTTTTCGGACTACATTTTCGTATATCATTCCACAGCAATTGGGTCTAGCGGCTCTAAATTCAATACCAAATTGCTGCAGATTATGACCAACATTTTAAGCACAACTCGACATATTGCGGACAGGAGAATGTTTCCAACAGACGGATAGACATACAGACGGACATCGTCAGAACGACTTCTCTTTCTATAAGGACCAATAGTAGATACAGTTTATGGAATCTCTGAAATTTATTTATTATAGCGGTGTGAAGGGTATAAAAAAAGATAGTTACAGCGACACAGTCGTTGCTACTCTATTTATGTTTCGTAAAAAGCATCAATTCCTATTTACCCTTAAACTTACGATCCCCAAATTATTTCTAACAGTAATAAAATTTAGTATTTTTTTTAGTAGTATGGCATTAAAATGGAATATTTTGGAAGTCTCATCAAAGTCGATACAACGCGTTTTTGAGCATTTTGCGTATACGCAACTTTGGGTACCATCGATAATAATGCGGCTTTATTTTTAGACAAAGACAAATAAATAAACAATTTGCTTTTCTAAATATTGTTTTCAACATACGAGTAGTAAAGATTATTGAATAGATTCTTTGATCTTATGGTCGAAAGCATTCATAAGAAAATTAAGAACTTTTATTACAATTAATTTTCCATAAACATTTGATCTGATGACAATAACAGATTTCCACAACAGATACTTTCAAATTTAAAACTGTACTTAATTTTGTTGTTAGCACAACGTTTTAAAGCAAGACAAAGAAAGTATGCACAAAACTAGGAGAATGACAAAATGATCTCTTAGAATTATGGTATTACATTTCGGGCCATTATTTCATAATGAGGACTTGCGAAAATATACTTCACTGGATTAATGGAAGCATGATAGTAAATTGTTGCTTCTATTTAATAAATAAAAATACAAACTAAATGAGAATCATAAGAAATAGGCTTATAAATTTTTTCATACATTTACAATACAATACAATGTTTGTTTAATAAGTCCAAGCCCTTATTATGAGTTGCATTCAATCTTCGATCAAATATTTTTGGTAGTTACAAACAGCAGCACAAGTCATTGTACCCAAACCACATAGTGGTATAGGATATAAAAATCCAGATCAAACCAAAGAATTTGCTGAAATAATTTGGTATTAAGTTTAACAAATTATTTACTTTTTCAAATATTTTGTTTACATTTATTATCAATACTCAAACCGAGGTGGAGTATATCAAAGATTCGGCACAGCCGAATTTAAAACTCTTAGACCCAGTTTTTGAGATATCAGTTAAACCTAGTTTTGTTAAACCTAGAATTTATTCATCAATGCCTTTATGAATTTGGATATGTCTGTAAAAATTAATTCTCGGTTTAACTAAACTAGGTTTAACTGACATCTCAAAAACTAGGACTTACTTGTTTTTCTTAAATTTTGACGGAAAAATAGCGCTTGGAGGTCTGAAGTAAAAACAACTAACAAATCATTTAAATTGTATAAAAAGTTACTAAGAATATCAATAAAAATAAACGATTATCTTGTTTGTTTTAATTACAAATGCATACAATTGTAATTGAAATTGTAAAACATTTTTGGAAATTTATTAAAAAGAAGTAAGAAAATTATAGTCGGTCTAGACTGACTATATGATACCCTACTCCATGCGTTTAGAGATCCTATCTCATAGGCCCAACTAACTGGACATAGAAAATAAGCATAAACCAAATTTGAGTGGGATTTTTATTAATTTTTTCGGCTGCAGATATGAAAAAGTTCATATCGGATGCTATATCTCTATGGGGACTAGACCCAAAAATGGACCGATACTGACTATGTTTGGTAAAGTCTCTTGTATTTTCCAAAAATGTATACAAACAAAATTTGAGAAGAATCAGTGCAATATTTTTGTTTTTTGATAGATTTAAGTGAAGATCGGGAAGCAGCTCTATATGGGGCCTATGACTAAGAGTTGTGTCAGAGGGATCATTTTTGGACTACGCATTAGTGGATGTAATAAACGCATACAAACCCAATTTGAGTAAGATCTATATGACAATTTGGATCTTATGGCAATTTATGTCGATTTCATAGGGGTCATTTGTATGGGGGCTAGGTCTGAACATGGACTGATTCTCACCAATAGCGTTCATCCTATGGCCGATAGAAGCTTATATACCAAATTTCATCAAAATATATTCATATTTGCGACCTGCAGTTTGATTACAAAGTTTACATGGACACACAGACGGACGGACGGACGGATATCGTTAAATCGAATCAGTTAGTGATTCTGATTCGATCGGTATAATAAAAGATGGGTCTAGGTCAAATAGTTTTGGTAGTTACAAACAGCAGCACAAAGTCATTATACCCAAACCACATAGTGGTATAGGGTAGAAAAACCAATAAAATTGAACAAGGGGTTAGAGGCGTGAGTTCAATTTGATAAAGTTGAAATAAACAGACGACTTAGAAAAAATATGTTAATTACAGTAATGTCTTTTGAATTGCTGTTAAAAAAAAAGTTGACGTAGTTAATCGTTGAGCGTTTGGTATATCAGATGTAACAAATAAGAAAATTATAGTCGGTCTAGACCGACTATACGATACCCTATACCATGCGTTTAGAAACCCTATCTCTTAGGCCCAACTAACTGGACATAGAAAATAAGCAAAAACCAAATTTGAGTGCGATTTTTATTAATTTTTTTGGCTGCAGATATGAAAAAGTTCATATCGGATGCTATATCTATATGGGGACTAGGTCCAAAAATGGACCGATCCTGATCATGTTTGGTAAAGTCTCTTATATTTTGCAAAAATATATACAAACAAAATCTTAGAAGAATCAGTGCAATATTTTTGTTTTTTAATAGATTTAAGTGAAGATCGGGAAGCAGCTCTATATGGGGCCAAAGGGATCATTTTTGGACTACTCATTAATGGACGTAATGAACGCATACAAAACCCAATTTGAGTAAGATCTATATGACAGTTTGGATCTTATGGCAATTTATGTCCATTTCATAGGGGTAATTTGTATGGGGGCTAGGTCTGATTCCCACCGATTTCAACAGCGTTCATCCCATGGCCGATAAAAGCTTATATACAAAATTTCATCAAAATATATTCATATTTGCGACCTGCAGTTTGATTACAAGGTTTACATGGACACACAGACGGACGGACGGACGGACGGGCATTGTTAAATCAACTCAGAAAGTGATCCTGATTCGATCGGTATAATTAAAGATGGGTCTAGGTCAAATATTTTTGGTTGTTACAAAAAGCAGCACAAAGTCATTATACCCAAACCACATAGTGGTATAGGGTATAAAAACTATATACAAAATGGGACCTAGGACACTTCTCTGTAAAACTACAGCTTTGATTTTAAAATCGTTAGTGGTACGACTTTTGTACTTTACTCGAAAACGTCTATTGGTTAGATTAGATTCCAGAATCCTGTGACAATTTGATGGAAAAATATATTGTATTTTATACAGGAAACCCTCATGCCATACTATACTGAATGATTGGCAATGCCTAAGAAGATAGCCGAACAGCAATTCCTATTTTCAAATGTTCTTCTTATCTGATCCGTTATACGATTTACCTGCTCAATTGTGCCATGTTCTTTACGAAAGCCAACTGGTGTGTGGGTATGACAGCATTTTCGGTAACATAAGGCATAATTTCTGTCAAGAGCAAGACTGGACCTACTATATGATGAAGCAAATGTTTTTTCTTTACCAGGTTTGTGGATCATAATAATCTGTGAAGTTTTCCAAGAGTTCGGAAGTAACCATTCTGAAGCATTTCCTTGAAGAAGGAGGTACGATATACTATTGCTATCATATGACGTTCTTTAATAATTTTTGGGTAAATTAGATGACACTTTTTTAACACCCAGTTCATTTTTGATAACAATGCACAATTCATCGGAGGGCCTGATTATTTTCAGTATTTGGATATGGCTCAAAAATAATATTTAAAGTCAATATTTCGCTTTATCTTTGTCACTATTTGCCAAGTTACCACTAGTTATCCTAAGTGGAAATTCGCCAACAATTGGCGGATTAAATTTTTTGTTGTTTTCCGTAGAGAATGATGTTCACAACAACCAGGAGGAAGGTTTCTAGATAAGAGTATAGATTTCTTGTTTCGACTTGTCTCAAGGGTTCTCTTAATTTTTTTACATTGCAGGGGACCAATGCAGGGGACTTAGTGGTCACCAATTCTTGTGTTTGGCTGTTGTTTATCGTGTGTCGGCGATTTAGGGCTAGACTATAAGCAGCAGTGGCAACCTCCGCAGCAGTTATTATCGTTGAATTAAACATGTGCAATTTAAAGTCAATGCCAGTGTCCCCTTCATTGTCCAGCGAAGAGTTGGTGTCACTGTGACTGGATATATATTTGCGAAACTTTAACAAATTTGTCTTTGGCGAAGTTAGTTTATACTACTAAGGATTATAAATGGGATTCTCTCGAAGGCAGCATGTGACAGGGGAATGGTCCGAGGAGAGATCTGAACTTGACCTCGCCTATATTAGATTTCTGCTAATGTGCTTAGTTAGACCAAAATCTATGAGATCTGGCTTTTTCTTTAAATCTGTAGGCCAGTGTGTTGGTTGCCCTGGTGAGATAAAGTCGAGATCCCTTTGGTACAGTAAATCATTATAGACTTGTCTTCCCCTTATGAGACGTTAACCCCAGTATGGTTGTTTAGCATTGCAATCGCCTGCGGCAACGAATTTTTCATTTAGTTATTTCGGTTTTTTGTTTCATTTTACCATTTCGTTCATTATTTTATGTATACAGTTAAATTTTCATTGCCAATCTTCTCACAGCTGTTAGGAATTTTTCAAGACACGCATACTTTGTCGGGCTAAATAAAACTGTTTTATTTAAAGTGGAAGCGGTATTCTTCTTCTTTTGAATTTTCTGTTTGGTAAAACGTGTTATTTTAAAAATATTTTTGCGAATTTAGAGCAATATCGGGAATATATAAGACTAGCAACATATGGATGCTTTTTGTTTAAGACGGTGACCAAAGGGACAAATGCAAGTACTGCAAAACTTCTCCGAAGGTAAGGCATCCACCAACATAACGCCAATTACTTTGCATAGAAAAACGACAGGTATGTATTTACCAACCATACATTTGTTAACAGATGCAGTGGAAACTAAACAGCATTCGACAAGCACGCAAATTCAAAAACTAACTCAACCCTCAACTAAAGGTAATGGTCGAAGGTATTTTATGCAAAGACCTCCTCCAAATTCTAAAGTTCGTAGCTAAAGGTCATCATGTGTTAACGATTGTCCAACACAAAAGACTGTGTCTAAAAAATCTGTTGCCAAATTCCCTAATATAATTTTAAAATAGATAAAAGTTTAAATGCAGTCAGCTACAGCTATACGTCTCGCGACAGACGGTTGAACATCCAGAACAAATGTTGGTTATTTGGCTACAACTTCATACTGCGTAGATGATGACACAAAAGTTCAATTCCCTTTAATTGCTTGTGATACGTATGTATGTATGGTGACTGGCATACAGCATAAAATCAATATAATGATGATATTTCGTTGATTTTTCCAATCATTGTATTGATTTTTTTAATTTTATTTTTGTAAATTTAAAAGAATTTTAACATTTATATGTAAACTAATAAATTCATGAAGAAATTTAAAAGAGTTTATGTCATTTAGGGTTAAGGGACATGCTAAATTTGTATAAATATGACATCAAACATGAAGAAAGATTCCATCAAAATTAAATAATTGAGAAATGGTAAATATAAATAAAGTTCACAAATTCAAAACCCTGTATGTAGCACAAAAGCCTTCAAGACCAAAAAAAAGAACACAGGGATTTTGTATGTACTTTTTTTTAACCTACACGTACTGATTTATAAAATGTTCCACAACTAATATGACTGAATTATTTCCTTTTTCATACTTTATTAAAAATATGTTGAACTAGCTGGACCCGGCAAACGTTGTTTTGCCCTCAATGAATTTTTATTTTAGTTAGAATCTGTATATACCTATATAAAATGTGTGACGAAGATCTCCAGATAATAAAATGAGAGCTTCACCAAAAAATCTTTCATTGCCTTTCAAATATTTTATCAAATCAAATCACAATGTTTGTGAGCCATGGTACATTCATCCCAAATAAAAATACTGCATTTTTGCAGAACTTTTGCCATACCGGAATGTTTTTTGATATTACAGACGGCATTCTCATTTTTTTGTACGTTTAACGGTGATTTGAGTGCTGAATGAGCTGTGCGGCCACCATGCAATAATGTAGCGGCTTTTTCCTTCTTTTTCGTTAGAATATTTATATATAAAAACGTTTGTGAGTTTATTTATTAAAATTTATATAAATTTGACAACTCATTATTTTTCGAACGACAGCGCCATCTACCGGGTCCAATAAAAAAATGTTTCTAACATACATATATGTACATTCTTAGTTTCATTAAAATCACACCATAAATAAGAATATTCGAAATAACTTTACCCAGCGCCACCTATCGGGTCCATTTATACATACAAAATTTCTTATGACGAAACATACGTTCATTCTGAATTGCAGTCAAATCGCGCTGAAAGTAAAAATTTTTGTTTTTAACTTGACCCCAACGCCAGCTAGAGGGTTAAAACTAAAAAAAAAACACAGAAGAGCTCGAACCGAACCTATGCTGGAAATCCTACCTCGACAGCTCTTATGGTTCCGGAGATCATTCGTTACAATCGAATGCATCAACGTTTTTATATATACGCCACGCCCCTTTGCCCACTAACAACTTTATATAGCTAAGGTCTTATTATTTCGCAAAAATATCCTTTTGTGAAAATTTCATGACGATCCTTCCAGTAGTTTAGAAGATATTACGATTTTTTATTTTTCTAAAAAGGGGCGTGGTCCCGCCCACTTTTCTTCTTGTATGTATTTCTATTCATGCTAATACCATATGTACCAAATATGACTGCTGTAGGTAAAAAAATTCCCGTGATATGACTTTTTCAAATTTTTGGTTATATGGGCGTGGCACCGCCCCTTTGTCCAATCAAAAATTTATATAGCATATTATTCCTTCCAGAGTCACAGTAACACGCTCTGAAAATTTCAGGAAGATCGGTTCTTTGGTTTGGCCTCCTATAAAGCACAAACAAACACACATTCATTTTTATATATATAGATAGATTGAAAGCAGATTAATTATGATTTAAAATAAAATGGGGCGAAAAAGGGGGACTTGGTAATAAAAAAATGTATGGCTACCTTACCTGTAGATAAAAAGTGTATAAAACTTTAGATAAATACATATTACAAAAAAATTATTTTGTATAGCAAACATTGTTAGTGGTATAAGTAAAAAAAAAGGGGGCGGTGAAATGGGCGTGGTTCATAGTTATATGGCGACGTTAACAGTATTAAGAGCAATATACTACCAAATAAAAAAATCCGTTGGAAGGAACAAATTTGTACAGAGAAAAAAAAGTTTAAAACTTTCAAACAAAATTTGGCGTGAAAAGGGGCGTGAAAGGGGGCGTGGCGTAAGAAATGTTTATTTCTACCTCGCCTGGAGTATAATGTGTATACAATTTGAAGTAAATCTGTTAAAAACTATATGGGAGCAATTACATAATTTTAAAAAAGTGGGCGTAAAAGTGGGCGTGGTCAAAAAAAAAGTACCCTATTAATCATGCCAGAGTCCCAGTTAAATGCTGTGAAAATTTCAGGAAGATCGGTCCAGAGGTTTGGTCTCCTATAAGGTACACACAAACAAACAAACAAAAAAACAAACACACATTCAATTTTATATATATAGATAAACGTAATTTATTTGCTTTCAAGGTGTTTTTTTTTTCTTCTATCGCTTTTTTAATTGTTAAATTAAAATATTTTCTGCTACATGTTTGTTGTATCCGTCTCACACATAATCTTTTTTCTATTAACATATTGTCATCTTTTTCTTACATTTTTTTAATTGTATTTATTGTGATTGCTAAAATAAATCAGCTCAGCTGACACACTTCGTATTGAACTATCGACAGTTCATTAAACCACACTGAACTAAGAAGACCGCTCACTCAATCGAACTAGAAAGCCCACCTCTAGTAATTTATAAAAATAAGGAAACTAACCTTTATTTTTCTACAGTTACTACAAGCCAAAGTTGAATGCTATTATAAACTAATTTTATTAGCTAAAACAGCAAAAATGAAGTAATAAAATATATTTGTCAGTTGGTTTTTGATCGGATCACAATTTAAATAAATAAAAAAACTTCAACTTGATAAGTCTGCGTTTCCACACGCAAATTTTAAAAAATTTCTAGTTCGAAAACTCTTTAGTTTGTTGGCAAGAGGGTGAAGGGAAGAGAAAAGGAAAATTTCGTGTACGGAGTTTGCCGTGCTCGCAAATTCCTCTTTGCTCTTTTCGTTGAAACAAATTTTTTGACATTTTGCTTTGCTTCACATTCGTTGTAATCAGATATACTTTTAAGATAATATAAACTTTATAAACATTCAGTGTGACATTATTATAAAATTAAACTAAAAATGTCGTTGAAATGGTTTCAGCCTGATGTAGAGCAATAAATCGTTCCAATACAGCAATATGAATGCATATACAGCAAAAAATATTTTGACGTTTCTTTTAATTCCTATTCTTCAAGCCAAAAGTTTCGAAACAAGAATTTGTCTGTGGAAACGCCAACGAAATTGTTATTGAAATTCGAATGAAGTTTGGCAAACTAAAATTTGTGTAGAAATCGGGACTAACGAAATAGTTCACAATCCAAACTCGGACGTTTTCAAAGATTTGTAATTCTTTTTTTTTTTTTTTTTTTTTTGTTAACCAACACTCAGGGGATGCGCCCTACAAATGCAGTGTCAGGAAAGACCTCTGCGGGGAGTTTATTCCACATACGGCTAGTTCGACTGATAAACGAATAAGTTCGCTAATCTCAGAAGAACATTTCCCATGGTAATATCTATAGCACAGTGCTAAACAACCCACATTCCGACGATGTTCCAATGAGTCAATAGAGTTGGATACCCTACTGTCATTGATGAGCGCCAACGCCCGCCTTTACATACGGTCCAGTAGCTCCAAGCTCCTGCCCATATATGGGAGTTGTATTCCTTTTTCGGTCGGATGTAAGTGGTATAGATCTTAAGGAGATCAGAAAGTGTGAAGTAATTTTCGCAACGTTTTAGAAAACCAAGACACTTGAATGCTTCTTCTCATGCCTAGAACGTCAAAAGTATCCGATTCCTCAATACATATGCCACCTATATATACAGATGACATTGTTCAATCCATGGACCTATGGGTCAACATACAACATTGAGTCTTCAGCGCATTAAGATCAACCCTATTCGCTTTACCCCACTCGGGGATTCTTAACAGGTCTTGATTGAGTGTGTCATTCATTGTCCGCCTTTTGCCCCCAACCTCCAAGAGGCTTGGCCTACAATTAAAGGAAAATGAAGGAGAAAGAACGGACCCTTGGGGTACCTCTGAATTAAGCTTAAACTCATTAGACGAGACCCATCAATAACAACACGTATTGTTCGGTCTCTGAGAAAGCTCCATATAAATCGAGAGAAGTCATTACCGACCCCAAATGCAATAAGCTTTGATATCAATGCACCGTGCCATACACGATCGAATGCCTTGAAAATATCTAGAGCAAACACTTTACTTTCGCCAAAATTACAAATGCATCAACTCCAGCGCTCAGAAAGTAGAGCTAACAGGTCTCCCGCGGAGCGATTTCTACGAAGCCATACTGCCGATCATTAAGAAGTTTGTTAGCCTAGTTAGTAGTTCACAAGATGGAAATTGATCATGCTCTCCATCACTTTTGAGAGCGCAGAGCAGATTGCAATTGGACGGTAATTTTCAGGGTTATTAGCCTCACCCTTTTTAGGGATTGGTTGGACATTAGCAACCTTCCAGCAAGAGGGAAAGACTCTCGCACGGTACAAAAGACAGAAAAGGTTGGCCAATGGACTGGCTAGCGTCGAAGAGCACTGTTTCAGCACCAGTGCTGGTATACCGTCCGGTCCCGGAGACTTATTAATGTTGAGATTCGAAAGAACCTTTCTAAATGCACGTGCTCGGAAGAATATTTTACACATAGTACAAGATACTCTTTCGAGTTCAGGCAGTGGTTGATCGCTATCCGGCAAAAATGAATTTTTTGCAAAAAGATCAGCTTTATCAACCGGGTCAGTGAATATTTGGTCATTCATTATAAGAGTTGGGATAGCAGAACTAGCATTATTCTTTACTCTTTTAACAAATGGCCAAAATCTCTTGCAGAAAGAACTTTAGCACGAAGACGCTGATCGTGAAGAAACTTTTCTGTCCTTAGTACTTTGGCACAGTCATTTATCGCCTGTTTGCGTAGGAATTATCTGTAATAAATTAATATTTTATATGCAATTCCTCGGTCTTTGTGACTATTTTGAGTCTCCTGGGAATGGATTCCAGAAATTTTGGGCAGTAGTCAGGCGGTAATTTTCCACATTCTTTCATTAGAACTGTCTCAAAGATTTATGTCAGAGCTCTAGGGTGTTGTTGCCATGACATGAAGGACGTTATACAATAGCCAAGATGGCGCTTTATGGGCTCTGTGTTTTAGATCATTGCCCTGGTAGAGTATTCACACTTTTGGGTAAATTTTCCTTTAAAATTGCTAGATATATGTATATTTTGATCCATTTTCACATCAATAAAGCCAAAGATCCTGATTCTGCTACGGAAAATGAACTCCAGGCCATCAATGATCACATGCCATGCTTTACAGTCGGTTTCAGGTTGTTCAAAAGTAAGTGGTTCCTGATATCGTCCACTCCAAATAAAGGGTTATTATCCGATCTAAATACGTCAAACTTGGTTTCGCTGGTAAACAAAATGTTTTTCCAGAAATAGAATCCTTTTGTTCATGTTATTTTGCAAAATTCAATGGTATTGCTTGATTTCGCTTCATTTCAGCTATTGAACCAGGTTTTGGTAAACTTACAAATGGATTATTTTTTACAAGGCTTTGGCTTGCTCCTGTTAACCTTCTCGCACCCTTTTTCCTTTTTGGCATCTTTAATTATTAAATTCAGCACTAAATTCAGTTGTCCACTTTGTGTAGAAATTTTGATTGTATTTGCTTATTGCCTGTGTATTAAAAAAAATTGTATATAGATCAGATTTATAGAGGGAAAAAATGTTTTACATTGGTGTCCAGGCTTAGTTTAAAGTGACTGTACTTCAAATTTGGTAGTAAAAAGAAACACAGTTGGTCATGTTATGCATACGTGTAAGTATACAATGAAAGTATTTGATGAGAGTGCTGTTTATACTTATGAATGTTTGTCTGTTGCAATACGAGTATTGTTTATGATTATTGAATCATTATTGATATCAGCCACTCATGGATTTGTTTGTTTAATACACTTTAAGTGCATCGTTAATGAGTAAAACAAAACATAAATCATTTTAACTGTGGCCTTCTTAAGTGCTATTGGCGGTGTTTTTATTATCGTGTTACTTAGATAACTTATCTTAAATAAAAAAAACTAAATCTTTCAGTTTTTCTTTTTGAATTTACAAAAACATCAAATTTAAAAATTCAAATCAGGCGCCTAAACAGAACTCTGTGCAAATGCCAAACGGCCAAACTTTCAAGTTTATAATGAACAGGTGATATTGACAATTTATCTTGAATATTTTTGTGAAGAGTCTATAACTGTAAGTACCTACTGGATATTCATATCTCATTATACCCTATACCACTATGTGGTTTGGGTATAATGACTTTGTGCTGCTGTTTGTAACTACCAAAAATATTTGACCCAGACCCATCTTTTATTATACCGATCGACTCAGAATCACATTCTGATTCGATTTAGCGATGTCCGTCCGTTCAGATAAATTATGATTTTACTTTTAATGGCATTTGTATTTAAAGAATAATCAATAAATCTATAAAGCTTATTAAATTCAATACACATTCGTCTAAGCGGATCACCGTTCGCATAATTTGATCTATAAAACTGGACAGATAGAGGTGAGAAGAAACGTGTTGGCCGCCGGGGGATGTTAAATGAAATATTGTTGATCAGGAAACCAGAACAAACATTGCCATTAATTATGTTCAAAAGAAACGAAACGTTTAGCATAGATCTGCGGCTTTTTAAGGTTGGCAGCTTAACAAGGGTGAGTCTGCTGTTATACGACGGAAGATTTAACTGGTTAAAATTTAAGCGGCGAAGACAGAATAGTAGGAATTGTTTTTGCACCAATTCGATGCTATCAATATGAGTTTGATAGATAGGGTCCCATATAATAGAGGCATATTCCAAAATCGGTCTCACAAGTGACGTGTATAGTGTTTTTGTTACATACTGTAATTGTAATATGAGGAACGAAACTAAGCTTTGAATCTAATAAAACACCAAGATCTAAGAAGTTATCGACTTTTTCCAGTTGAAAGCCGCCCAACACATAATTTACAGATATTGGTCTTTTTCGAACAAAACGCATATATTTGCACTTTTTAAGATTCAGCTCCATTAAATTTTAAATGCACCATGAGTGAAACGAATCCAAATCATTTTGAAGATAAGTATGGTCGGAATATTGGTTATAACTCATAAAGACTTTTACATCGTCAGCATACATCAGCATATTTGAAAACTGAATAACCTGCGGTAAATCATTTATAAATAATGGAAATAAAAGCGGTCCAAGATGGCTGTCTTGCGGAAGTACAGATAAAACGTTAATATTTTTCGAAGATATATTATTAAAACGTACATTTTGATTTCTGTAATGAATATATATATAAAATATGAATATATCCACTTTATGCTAAGATCAGAATCTATTAGATCCTATTAGATGTAATTTCTTTATAAGAAGTTTATGGTTGACTTTATCAAACGTCTTGCTGAAATCGGTGTAAATTGAGTCAGTTTGCTTTCTTTGAAGAAAACCACGATTGACTATTGTTGTGAGATGTAAAAGGTTCGTTGAAGTTGAGCACCGTTTTTGAAAGCATATCATATAGATCTCGGTCAAATTGGCTTTGTGTGTGTTTATTACATCTATTTATCATTTGTCCAAAAAAAAACGCCATATGGCAATTCTTTGTCATAGCCCCCGTATAAAGTAGCTTCCCGATTTTCACTTAAATCTATCAAAAAACCAAAATATGTCCTAGATTTTTTTCAAATTTGGTTTGTATACATTTTTTCAAAATATAAGTGACTTACCAAATATGGTCAGGATCGGTCCATTTTTCGACCTAGTCCCCATATAAATATAGCAACCGATATGAACTTTTTCATGTCTGCAGCCAAAAAAATTAATACAAGTGCCACTCAAAATTGGGTTATGCTTATTTTCTATATCCAATTAGTTGGACTGAAGAGGTAGGGTCTCTAAACCATGATATAGGGTATCGTATAGTCGGTCTAGACTGACTATAATTTTCTCACTTGTTTTTTTTATATTATTTTTACTATCGTTACTTACTAAACTAAATCATTTTATTGTTCGATTTATCGTTTTTAAGTTTTTTTTTAAGTATTGAGGATTATATCGTTACCTAAAATACTAAAGGGCGAAACAAAACTTTTGTTGTTTTTAAAACAAAAATTCGTAAAAACAAGGAAAATGTTAACTCACAATGGTTAAAAATCACAAAATTAATATTTTTTGGCTGTTATTTCGATATATGACAGATTATGAAAAAAGGGGGTTAAAAAGGGGTCTTTTCTAAGTTCTTTGCAATTTCGTCTTAAGGAACCACTTTTTACCCCCTGTGGATGAAAAAGTCAGGCTTTCTAAACTCTTGTTGGATCAGAGATTGGGCTATTTGGTACCTCAGAAGCTATCAGGCGGGGCTAAAAATCGTGCATTTGTATATATTTGTAAAGAACATAGCAGCGAGAGTTGATCTCCATTAAGGGAGGTTGCGCACAGAAGACGAGACATAAATTGGTCGGAAGACCGATTATATAAATTTTGGTGGAAATTTTCCATTCCGAATACCCACTTATCATAGTTGGGCCATAGAGTCTATCATAGACAGAACTGAGATCTCAGTTCAAACTGATAGCTCGAAGATGGGAACAGGGTCAGAGGTTTACTCGGAGGAAATTGATATTATAGTGCGTTTAAAAATCTAGTGTTTTTAAGGGCGAGATTCATACAATTCATTTAGTAATAAAAATAATTCTAGAACGGAATATGGATCCATCAGACATTCGTATACCAACTAAGCAGACTCTGTCATAAACAGAGCTGAGATCTCAGTCACTACTGAAGGTTCAAAGTGGGGAAGT
Source organism: Cordilura impudica (assembly GCA_963682025.1). Taxonomy (NCBI): domain Eukaryota; kingdom Metazoa; phylum Arthropoda; class Insecta; order Diptera; family Scathophagidae; genus Cordilura; species Cordilura impudica. The sequence goes on along the minus strand of OY821520.1, from coordinate 182,672,328 downwards.
GGTACAGGGTACCTGCTCTCGCGGGGGTACTAGATATTCAGATTTCTCGTGGACTCCTTGTGAAATATAGTGTTTTTGGGTCGAAATTCATGCAATTTACTTAGCAATAAAAATAATTTTAGAACAGGATATGGATCCATCAGCCACTAATATTTTTGTGGACAATATTGCTGCTCTCAAAGCCTAGGAATTGAAAACTGTGAGTTCGAACTCGAATGTCAAACTGATATGGGTTCCACGACATAGTGGTGTCATAGCGAACTAGTTGGCTGTCGAGTTTGCACGGAATGGCTTTGCGTGGCTCTCAAATTTTATTGAGAAAGCAGCTGACCAAAATTGTGGGACGAAATGAACTCAGCAGATTTCTTGCCAAATCTACAGAGAAACTAAAGCTTATATATAGCAGTGTTCATTGGACACAGTGTAATAGGGCGGATAGCCGTGAACTTAGGTGTCCTGGGAGCCGATTTCTTTAAGAGAACTAAAATACTTCTTGGATTTGTTAAAAGGACAATCAGTGTACTTATAGGAGTGACCATTGAATACTGTGCAATAGGGAGAGTGGACAAAAGCATAGGTGCCTGGGAGCCAACTTCTGTAGAAGCTCTTCTGTTTGAATGCCTATGACAAGAAAAGTACCTTAGATATCGAAGGCAAAAGGCCTTGTAAAACTGCATAGATGTCCCACTGCGCGGTCTGCCGGACTTCGTAAGGATTCCGGGTGGTTCAAGAAGTGAACTTAGCGGACAATCTACTCTTAAAAATCCTTTCTTATCGTGCCTATCTCCTTAAGGGTATAACAAACTGTCAAATGGCCTCCAAATGCACTTGCTTTCCAGCGGGCTGCTTACCTAAACTAACCTCTAAATGTGAGATTATATAGATAAAATATTCGGGTTCCTTAATTTCCTCATTACAATCACATCACCATTTTACTGTAATTACTAGGTATTTTTTTTTTTTTTTACTAGCATTAGGTCATATCCGTACATCATAATCAATCAATGACGCGATTTTAGATTTTTATGTTATTACGCTGTCTTTTGCATTTTAAGTGACGATATGAAATAAGCTTTTAATTGTAATGCCTTTTCTAAGTGTCAATTTTAATGCGGGACATAAAACTTGAAACACAAAATGATTGATGAATACGAAATAGCTTATCTATGATATTACAGTTTTTACGAAAATTAAATTGAAAAAAAATACCTTAACCGTATTGTCAACAACTTGAACGAATAATTTTATAATGAAAAATAAAAATGAACGCGTATTTTTGGGAACTACGAAATGTCTATTACTTGTTGTGGGATTTTGAGCCATCACAAGTATGTTTGATGGTACGTATTCTATACAGTCATACATATGAATGTCTACTACACATAGGGTAAAAACATATGAAATCAACCAATGAGTTGACCGCACCGATTTCGAATTGGATGAATTTTGGTACGAAGGGAAAGTTAAACATAATAATAGCGTTTGCCAACTTTCAGTGTCGTAGCTCTCGTATTTTCAGAATTATTGCCATTCCAAGTTGGGTAAAAACATATGAAATCAACCGAAAATATTAACATTTGTGACCTCATCACCTCCAAATTTGATAAGATTTTGTACACATGATCTATGGATCGGCACAATAATATTTGCCAACTTTCAGACATATAGCCTTCGAACTTTCAGAATTATGGCCATTCCAAGTTGGCAAAAATCAATAAAAATGCACTCAGATGCCTTAACACAATTTTTAATATCTCGAAAAGTCTTCATTGCACGTTAATAATCAAGGGCTCATTTTACAGACTAAAACATGCGCCATTCCAAAAAAATTTTTTTTTCAAATTTTCGATCAAGGATAATGTAAATAAAAAAGGACTAAAATTTCCAAAGGATATTTCTCGAAAATCAATATTTTTAAAAATTTCAAAAAAATATATGTTAATTCTTATTATGTATTGTACAAGTCTGTCAAATTTCAATGTGGAGTCTTTATTACAACATGAGTTATTAAGAAAAAAGCAGGCGAAGGTTTATGTATTTCATGAAATGTACCAAAATACAAAAAGGTGACAAATTACAAAAAGAAGGACAAATCAAATGTAACGGAACTTTTTCGACTTTTCTTTGCTTAAACTCTTTTTCTCCATTGCTAAACCTTTAATAAAAAGTACAACATAATGTATTATCATTATTAAACACTTTATTACAGCATATTTATTTATTTCTGAAGGATTTCAATTAAAAAATCTGCATCTGCCGCGTATCGCTTGACTTTAATTTTTTTTTTATCTACAGGTTCAATAGAATGCAGCTTTTGAGTTCCAGGAATAGTACGCAAATCTTTAAAACGAATTTGAAGGAACCGTGCTTCTTCTTCGTGGTCTTCTAGAGTTAAAAACTCGAAATTACAGTTCAAAAGATTTTGCAGGCACCATTCATATAATTGTTTTGGAGTAGTTATTTGACCTTGTAATGGACGCTGTAAACTAGCTCGACGTGCCTCTCTCTTTACGGTACCTCCAAGACCGTCACTTGGGCCTTTTCCATGGCTTGTTGCAAAAAAATGCCACTCAGCATTACATCCAAAATCTTCCATATGATAACATAAATTGATAAAGTTCTTTTTATTTTTAAACTGGGCAGCACTACCGTCTGAAAAATACGTGATTTTCTTCGGGGTTGTTTTAAACTTTTTTCTCAAAAATACATTCAGGTGGCGATGGAACAGGTGAACAGCTACAGAATCGTGTACAAGACAATCAGATATTATTATGAAGTTTGTATGTTGTGTTTTTCCATCTGATTTAAAGTAAATAGCAATTGGGTATAAAGTGGCCTGAGAGTTGTTCCAGTGAAATCCCTGGACTGCATCCTGAATAGTAAAAGAAGCATTTTCTGAAAAATCGCAAACTGCTATATACTCATTTTCTTCCAAATTTGATTTTCTTTCGCTCAGATATGCTGCCTGCTGTTTTGCAATAAATGAATGAGGTAATAGAATTTCAAGTTTTTCACATAGGGAATCCACAAAAACGTCGGCTTGGCCAATCATGGTCTCCAAATTATCCCTATCTACACTTACCCATTGTTTATATGTTATTTCATCAATATCATTTTGCTCTAGTAATCGATTTAGTTTTGCTTTTAAATTTTCAATTCCTGGACACTTGTTACATTTACGTAGGTGACACTTTGAAGAAGATGGAATGCATGTCATTTGTTTCAAACAATCTTTGTAACATTCAAGCTGATAATTCGGAACACCAGCAGTTAATTTTTTTAAATTTATGGCATCAATCATCAGCTTCACATTTTGATGCTTTGTACAAACACACACGTTATGAGATCCACTCGCATTTGCTAGAATTATATTCCTCGGACGAAGTTGGCAAAACTTGGAAATACCTATTTTTATTCCATCATGTCGTTCCTTGAATAAGGCGTACATTTCTCTTAAGTTTCCAAGCAAAAGTCTTTTATTTTTCCTGACTTTTGTACCATTTTCAAAAACAGACACGAAATCTTTCTGTCCGGGCATACACCTGCTGACGTCATCGGATTCATAAAAGGATTTTACTAAATTGCTTGTCACTGGTGAAATTGGACTTCCCAGTTTTGGGTTAGGCGTACTCATCACACCCTTTGTTTCAACCAAATGCTTAACTTTTCGCGCGATATAGTTTGTAACCAGGAATTCTTCCTCAATTTTATGTATTGCCCAGCTTTTTGGTAAAATTGTTAGCAGTTGGATTTTCTCGCTATTTTTTGTTAATGTTTTCAACTTTTCTTTTAATTGTTCTATTATTTCGGATTGTGGGCACATATGCGAAGTTGATTGTGCTGAACCGTGGAAAATTTTGTCTTGAATCGAATCACTTATTTTCCTGAATTTTCCATCTCTGTACCGTTTTTGATGTAACTTCTTCTTTTTTATCGGAGATTGTTCCAGATACGGTAAAGATTGGTTTAATTTTGAAATAGCAACTTCTTCCGTGCCTGACGCAATATCAACTTCTTCCGTGCCTGACGCAATGTCATCGAAAGTATCTACATTTTCGTTTATGTCTGAACCTTCTTCCAAATTAGATTTATTAGATTTCTTCAGATGCGAAAATTTTATTCTACATGTCCCACAAATTTTATTTGAGATCGTAATGTTTTTATCCTTAGTATACTGTAGCATCCATTCTTGGACTTGTCTTAAACTTTTATTGCACCCAGTAAAATGTTGAATGGAATGGCATATTTTTTTTTTTAAATACCACAACCGAATGAATTGTGCACGACTTTTTTGTATTGACAATAATTATAATTTATTTAAATATTTAGTCTCTTTTTTTTGTTTTTTCAAACGATCAAGTCACTTTAACACTATAACACTTTGACGTTTAGCACTTATGAAATCTAGTATTCAACTGAAGTTTGACTTACAGTCTCTGAACGATTTATACTGTTTTTTTTGGTATAAAAAATAGATTACAGGTAAAAAAATACACGCCTTGCTTTTCTTGAATTGGAAAATTTGCGTGAACAACGGGTCATAAAATGTTTTTTAAATAGGGACTGAATTTGCTACTGCCAATAAGCCGACCACAGGTCATAAAATATTTGTAAATTTTTTGTGTGAACAGGCAATAAATATTTCGTCTAGGTTGTAAAGTCGAAAAAGTTCCGTTACATTTGATATGTCCTTCTTTTTGTAATTTGTCACCTTTTTGTATTTTGGTACATTTCATGAAATACATAAACCTTCGCCTGCTTTTTTCTTAATAACTCATGTTGTAATAAAGACTCCACATTGAAATTTGACAGACTTGTACAAAACATAATAGGAATTAACATATATTTTTTTGAAATTTTTAAAAATATTGATTTTCGAGAAATATCCTATGGAAATTTTAGTCCTTTTTTATTTACATTATCCTTGATCGAAAATTTGAATGGAATGGCGCATGTTTTAGTCTGTAAAATGAGCCCTTGATTATTAACGTGCAATGAATACTTTTCGAGATATTAAAAATTGTGTTAAGGCATCTGAGTGCATTTTTATTGATTTTTGCCAACTTGGAATGGCCATAATTCTGAAAGTTCGAAGGCTATATGTCTGAAAGTTGGCAAATATTATTGTGCCGATCCATAGATCATGTGTACAAAATCTTATCAAATTTGGAGGTGATGAGGTCACAAATGTTAATATTTTCGGTTGATTTCATATGTTTTTACCCCATATGTACATATATACATATACATACATATTATTTCAATTGTGTTTAATTTAATTGAAACTCATTTATAAAACATACCAAGAAAAAATAAAATAATAAAGTTATAAAAAATCAGTACACCGCACAGTTAAAGCTCAAATGGCAAATTAGAGATAAACTAACAAACATAGAAGTTAACATAACTTAAAATATATAAATGTTTCTACATACAGGCATTGGTCACCTGATTATGGACATAGTCATCGTATTAAAGATATTATATGGATTGATAATATTTTGTAAAGTTTAATTTTTACAAAAATGTTCCGCATGCCTCGGTCGAGAGACTTTTGTAAATGGCAATACCCCTCAATGCGCATTAACGGACTGAATGCGGGAAAAATAATAAAAAAAAAATTTGAAGGGACATTCAAATGTTTGTGAGCTTTAAAATAATTTACAGCATTCTGAACAAGTACAGTTTTCAATTTTATTTTTTTTTTGCGACAAAATCTAAAAAAAAAATCAATAATACATTTTTTAAGATTTTGCTATTTTTGGACCTGTACTCAAATTACAAAAATGTAATGTGACAACTTTACTTGTTTATTTGGGATTTGTATTAGAATATTCTAATTTGGGCTTTCAAGGTCATGTATTTCCTTAAATGTAAATAAAAGATTAATTTATTTCATTTTTTATCCAACGTTTCTCTGGTATTTTCCAGCTTCATCAGGGATAATATTTATTAAATCTGGCAACGTTAATATAAGAATGTACAAAAGGAACAATAGTTAGTACAACAACATGATAAATTAGTATTAAAAACAATTTTACTTCCAAATAATCTTTGGTCAATCTTTACATTTAATTTTCAAAAACATATAATTTCTTTTTATACACCACGACATAAAAACACAAAAAATAAATTAAAAGTAATAAATGCAAAGATAAAAATTAAATATCACAGTAAAATCTATAAACTAAGTATCACAGTTGGAGTTAGAAACTAAACTAAATTATTGCGATGGTATAATTTGCGTTAATGTTGTCTATGTCATCCTTTTTATTCATTGCACGTTGTTGTTTTTGCTGTATTCGCAAACTTTCTAAAGTATATCGTTTATTCTCTCGTCTTTCTTTGTCTAAAATGTTAACATTATCAAGATCTGCATTGTGTCCCTTTTCTAAACAATGCTGTGCTAGAGCTGTTGTTTGTTTATTTTTTCTAATATCAGCTTCGTGTTCTGCTACTCTTGTGTTCAAACTTCTTTTTGTGGTTCCTATGTATACGTCATCACAGCTTTCGTTTGGTTTACCAATGCATTTTATTTCGTATACTACATTACTTTGTTCTCCCTTTTCTATTTTTGTTTTTGTTCTTGTAAAAAGCGCGTTAATTGTTTTGTTGGGCTTATGTGCTAATGATGCTTCTTCGTAGTTTATTATTTTTTCTAATTGTTTTCTTTCTGTTAACCCTGGTATGTATGACAGACTATAAAATTTTTTGGTGTTGCCAGATGTGTTGTTAATCTTTCCGTTTTCGGGATTTTCAGTTATAGCCTTTTTTATTAAATTATTTATAATATTGGTTGGGTAACTATTCTGTATTAAAATATCTTTCACTTTATTTATATTTTTGTTTTTGAATTTGTTGTCACTCAGTTTTAAAGCTTTGTTGATAAGGTTTGAAGCAGTGTTTATTTTCTGTTTCTGTGGTTGTGTAGAGTTATAATTCATTAAACGTCCTGATGCTACTGTTTTTGTGTACCAATCTGTTTCTATATTCCTATTATTTCTGTGGATTTTCATATCTAGATATGCTATAGAATTATTTTCCTCTTTTTCAATAGTAAATTTAATTTTGTTGTGATATCCGTTGAATATTTTAAGTATTTCTTCTTCATCTCCTTTCCTAATTATTGCGAACAAATCATCTACATATTTTGTTATAAATTTTATCTGAACCCCGTTTTTCTCTAATTCTTGTGTTGTCTGCTCCAGTAGTGTATCCAGAACAATGTCGGCAATTGTTGGGGATAATGGGTTTCCCATTGGCATACCGTAAGTTTGGTTGTAAAATGTTTCTCCATAAACGAAATAATTATTGTCGTTTAAACAAAATTGGAGTATTTTTAAGAATTGTGATCTAGGAATCTTTGTATGTTTTTGTAGAATGTTCCACCGTGTCATAATGTTGGTTATTGCCAAGTGAATTGGAATATTTGTAAATAATGATATAACGTCTAGTGATATCAATATATTGTCATTGTCTAATGTTATGTCTTTTAATCTATTTTTCAATTCCAATGAATTTTTAATATTATATTTTTCTGATATAATATTTTTCAAAATATTTCCTACATATTTAGATAAGTTATAACACGGAACTTCAACCGACGACGAAATTGGGCGTAGTGGCATATCTGTCTTATGGACTTTTGGGAGTCCGTACAGTCTTGGGGCAGTTGCTGAATTTGATATCAGTTTATATTTTTCATATTTTGTAATATGCTCTTGTTTATATAAATCGTTTACTATTTTGTTGTTCATTCTGTGTAATTTTTGTGTCGGATCTACTCGTATGGTTTTATATGTGGTCTTGTCCTCTAACAGCTTCTCCATTTTTTCCCTATAATTTTCCTTATATATAACAACCGTTTTGTTTCCCTTGTCAGATTTTGTGATTACTATTTCTTCCTTATATCTCTCTAAAAACTGTTTTGTTTCTTTGTAAATGTTGAGTATTAATTTATCTTTTTGGTTGTTTTTCACTGTTCTCTTATGAGTCAAAATCCTGTTTGCAATTTTTGATCTGATAACCTCTTTTTCTCTATCATCCGTTTGAGTTTGAACCCATTCCTCCAAATCTGCTATCAAGTTTACTGTTGAGAAGTTTTCGTTGTTCACTGGAAGTGCAAATTTAGGCCCAAGGGATAGCAGCCATTTACTCTCCTCCGGGAAAATAATATTTGTATTATTTATGAACCAAGATGGGTTATATGTTAAATTGTATGTTTGCAATTGTTTTCTTTTCAAGTTCTGAATCTTTGCCGCATGTGTTGATCTATCCATTGATACAATATTTCCATATCTGGTCTTCTGTCTTTTCAAAAAATTGTTATATTCATCATTATTAAGAATTGACATCAGTTCTTGTTCTATGTTTATTCTATCTTTTCTTATATGTCTTATATTAAAGTTTGTTTCTTTTATCTCCAAGTTTATTATCTTAGCATGAAATTTTTGTTCAATTTTACTGAGTTCCTTTGATATTTTTGTCGATGTAAAAAGTTGTTTAGTGTGTTTCGTCGCATTTATTAAATGTGTAGGTGTAAGTCCGTTTTTTCTGCAAATCAGCAAATATTTTAGTCTTTCCGATTGCTTTGCTAACTTTTTCGTTTCCCTGCAATATTTCTGGATAAAAAATGAAATAAATTAATCTTTTATTTACATTTAAGGAAATACATGACCTTGAAAGCCCAAATTAGAATATTCTAATACAAATCCCAAATAAAATAAGAAAAAGGTCGATTACACTAAAAAATTTAGAAAAATCATCGGAGGGCCCGCCGATTATAGGAATATTAAATCTGAAAATCGACAATATGAGGAACTTTTTTGATCACATAAGGCTAAAATATGACGTGGAGACCTGCGTATTACTAAAGAAATATTGCAGGGAAACGAAAAAGTTAGCAAAGCAATCGGAAAGACTAAAATATTTGCTGATTTGCAGAAAAAACGGACTTACACCTACACATTTAATAAATGCGACGAAACACACTAAACAACTTTTTACATCGACAAAAATATCAAAGGAACTCAGTAAAATTGAACAAAAATTTCATGCTAAGATAATAAACTTGGAGATAAAAGAAACAAACTTTAATATAAGACATATAAGAAAAGATAGAATAAACATAGAACAAGAACTGATGTCAGTTCTTAATAATGATGAATATAACAATTTTTTGAAAAGACAGAAGACCAGATATGGAAATATTGTATCAATGGATAGATCAACACATGCGGCAAAGATTCAGAACTTGAAAAGAAAACAATTGCAAACATACAATTTAACATATAACCCATCTTGGTTCATAAATAATACAAATATTATTTTCCCGGAGAAGAGTAAATGGCTGCTATCCCTTGGGCCTAAATTTGCACTTCCAGTGAACAACGAAAACTTCTCAACAGTAAACTTGATAGCAGATTTGGAGGAATGGGTTCAAACTCAAACGGATGATAGAGAAAAAGAGGTTATCAGATCAAAAATTGCAAACAGGATTTTGACTCATAAGAGAACAGTGAAAAACAACCATAAAGATAAATTAATACTCAACATTTACAAAGAAACAAAACAGTTTTTAGAGAGATATAAGGAAGAAATAGTAATCACAAAATCTGACAAGGGAAACAAAACGGTTGTTATATATAAGGAAAATTATAGGGAAAAAATGGAGAAGCTGTTAGAGGACAAGACCACATATAAAACCATACGAGTAGATCCGACACAAAAATTACACAGAATGAACAACAAAATAGTAAACGATTTATATAAACAAGAGCATATTACAAAATATGAAAAATATAAACTGATATCAAATTCAGCAACTGCCCCAAGACTGTACGGACTCCCAAAAGTCCATAAGACAGATATGCCACTACGCCCAATTTCGTCGTCGGTTGAAGTTCCGTGTTATAACTTATCTAAATATGTAGGAAATATTTTGAAAAATATTATATCAGAAAAATATAATATTAAAAATTCATTGGAATTGAAAAATAGATTAAAAGACATAACATTAGACAATGACAATATATTGATATCACTAGACGTTATATCATTATTTACAAATATTCCAATTCACTTGGCAATAACCAACATTATGACACGGTGGAACATTCTACAAAAACATACAAAGATTCCTAGATCACAATTCTTAAAAATACTCCAATTTTGTTTAAACGACAATAATTATTTCGTTTATGGAGAAACATTTTACAACCAAACTTACGGTATGCCAATGGGAAACCCATTATCCCCAACAATTGCCGACATTGTTCTGGATACACTACTGGAGCAGACAACACAAGAATTAGAGAAAAACGGGGTTCAGATAAAATTTATAACAAAATATGTAGATGATTTGTTCGCAATAATTAGGAAAGGAGATGAAGAAGAAATACTTAAAATATTCAACGGATATCACAACAAAATTAAATTTACTATTGAAAAAGAGGAAAATAATTCTATAGCATATCTAGATATGAAAATCCACAGATATAATAGGAATATAGAAACAGATTGGTACACAAAAACAGTAGCATCAGGACGTTTAATGAATTATAACTCTACACAACCACAGAAACAGAAAATAAACACTGCTTCAAACCTTATCAACAAAGCTTTAAAACTGAGTGACAACAAATTCAAAAACAAAAATATAAATAAAGTGAAAGATATTTTAATACAGAATAGTTACCCAACCAATATTATAAATAATTTAATAAAAAAGGCTATAACTGAAAATCCCGAAAACGGAAAGATTAACAACACATCTGGCAACACCAAAAAATTTTATAGTCTGTCATACATACCAGGGTTAACAGAAAGAAAACAATTAGAAAAAATAATAAACTACGAAGAAGCATCATTAGCACGTAAGCCCAACAAAACAATTAACGCGCTTTTTACAAGAACAAAAACAAAAATAGAAAAGGGAGAACAAAGTAATGTAGTATACGAAATAAAATGCATTGGTAAACCAAACGAAAGCTGTGATGACGTATACATAGGAACCACAAAAAGAAGTTTGAACACAAGAGTAGCAGAACACGAAGCTGATATTAGAAAAAATAAACAAACAACAGCTCTAGCACAGCATTGTTTAGAAAAGGGACACAATGCAGATCTTGATAATGTTAACATTTTAGACAAAGAAAGACGAGAGAATAAACGATATACTTTAGAAAGTTTGCGAATACAGCAAAAACAACAACGTGCAATGAATAAAAAGGATGACATAGACAACATTAACGCAAATTATACCATCGCAATAATTTAGTTTAGTTTCTAACTCCAACTGTGATACTTAGTTTATAGATTTTACTGTGATATTTAATTTTTATCTTTGCATTTATTACTTTTAATTTATTTTTTGTGTTTTTATGTCGTGGTGTATAAAAAGAAATTATATGTTTTTGAAAATTAAATGTAAAGATTGACCAAAGATTATTTGTAAGTAAAATTGTTTTTAATACTAATTTATCATGTTGTTGTACTAACTATTGTTCCTTTTGTACATTCTTATATTAACGTTGCCAGATTTAATAAATATTATCCCTGATGAAGCTGGAAAATACCAGAGAAACGTTGGATAAAAAATGAAATAAATTAATCTTTTATTTACATTTAAGGAAATACATGACCTTGAAAGCCCAAATTAGAATATTCTAATACAAATCCCAAATAAAATAAGAAAAAGGTCGATTACACTAAAAAATTTACTTGTTTATTTTTCCCGTATTCGGAAAAAGTATATTTTCTAAAATACCTTATTCTTATAAAGCACTTTCTCTTAAGAGTATTCTTTTATCGCCTTTTTTAAAAGAATTTTTTTTTTTAACTGCCTCTTCCTAATAATGTACCTTTTATTAAAAGGTATGATTTTAAAAAAAGATTTCTTTGCTTAAAAATTTACCTTTTGTTAAAAAGCACATATCTTTTTCAAGTTTTCTTAAGTTTACTCTCTTAAAAATGGAATTTTCTTAAAAACAAGAAAGTCAAAAGTACCTTTTCTTAAAAAGGCATACTTTCTTAAAAAGTACCTTATGTTAAAAAACACATTTTCTTGAAAAAGACATTTTCTTCATTTTACTCTCTTAAAAAAGTTTTTATTTTCTAAAAAAGAAAAAAGTCAAAAGTACCTTTTCTTAAATAAGTACCTTTTCTAAAAAATTTACTTAGAAAAGTAAATTTTCTTAAAAACTTACTTTCCCTAAAAAAGTATACCCTTCCTAAAAGGTACCTTTTCTTAAGAAGTACATTTTCTCGAAAAGCACCTTCTCCTGAAAAATACCTATTCTTAAGTTTACTCTCTTAAAAAGTATAATTTCTTATAAAAAAACACATTTTCTTAAAAGTTTTCTTAAAAAACATACCTTTTCTGGAGAAGCATCTTTTCCTTAAAATGTAGCTTTTCTAAGAAAAAAGTACCTTTTCTAAAAAAGTTCCTTTACTTAAAAAGTACGTTTCCTTAAAAAAGTATATTTTATTAAAAAAGTACCTTCTCTTAAAAAGATGCTTTCCTTGAAAAAGTACCACTTTTTAAAGAGTACCTTTCCTTAAAACCACTTTTTTTGAAAAAGTATCTTTTCTCCAAGATGCACCTTTTCTTAAAAAAGTATCAATTGTTTTCATAATTTTTTAACGAGAAACCTTAGCTTTTACAACTAAATAATAGTAAAACCATAAGAACCTAGGTCAAGAGTATCAAAGAATCGGCAAAATCGAATTTCTTCTACAATTAACTTACTTATACAACATTTTTTTAACAAATTAAATTAATCAAAAAAATATCTCCTAATAAGCTCGTTAGTAATTTTATGGCTAAAATTAAAAGTTCGTTCTTAACGCTGCAAAGAATTATATTCAATGAAATAATTGCAAAAAAAAATTATGGATAGGAATGTTATCGCAGAGTACTGTGGGCTCAAATGGGTTAATATAAATTTCAATATTTAATTAGAATGAGAATAGAATAGTAATTAAAAAAAACAATAATAAAAAATTTAATGTCCCTACAAATTTTGCGAGTCCCTGTACGTCTGTGTAAGCATGAATGTCAAACAGTACATCTTATTTTCTTTTTTTTTAACATGTTTTAAGAATAATATACATACATTCATTCAAGACTCTAAATATTACACTCAGAAAAAAAATTGCTGCTATAGTCAACCGTAAATATGTACATAGGAAATCAATAGAATATCGTTTAAAATCGTTTATTTTATTTTTTTTTTTTTGTAGCAAAAACTTCAAATTTGCTTAGAGAACGGTTAAAATTTAAAATTGAACCTCACTTATACACTTTAGCTTAATAACGGTGCATCTGCTGACAAAAAAAATATTTTTTAAAAATCATTATAATTTGTACACTAGAGGCGCTCTGACGATAGCTGCAGTGAGTTGCAATTTTGAACTGAGCCGTGCTTCCTATGTGTATATAATGGAAATTTTACAATATATTTCAATGTTTTTTATAAAAAATATTATATATTTATAGAGAAAATTAGGGGGTTATTAGCGGTTTTTTGAATGAAATTTTTCGAATTTTAACTATCTATTCATCGAATTACAAATTTGAGGATTATTTTTAAACAAACTTCAAGCAGTAACTGTTAAAAAATTCCGAGTGTACTATACAACTCTATTGCATGTAGAATGTAGACAAAAATCTGTCTGTCTTGTTAAATATTTCAATGAATGAATGGATGGTTGTATGTTGTATGATGTAAAGTCCCCTAAAATACAGGGTGGCCCAAAATTAACGAAGGGGTTTGAATTGCTTATAACTTTTTTATAATTTTTTTTTTTTTTTTCAGTATTTTGTAAAGAACACTTGGGGAATTTAAAATGGAGCAGTACTCAATTGAACAACGTGCCCAAATTGTTGAGCTGTTTTGACACAGCGTGCATATCATCGTTATTTTAATGTGCGGGTTGGACCCTCAGAGTCAACAATAAACCGTCTGGTTACAAATTTTCGACAACAAGGGGCAGTAAGGAACCTTCCTGGTGCTGGCAGAGAACGAACGGTGGAGAAGATGGAGAAACATCAACCAGGAGACGTTCGACACAGCTTGACCTCTCACGAGCGTCGCTGCAGAGAATTTTGCACACAATAGGAATGTTTCCATACAAGATTCAGCTTGTCAAACAATTGAAACCGACAGATTACCAGCAACGACTTGATTATGAAGTTTTTTCCGGCAAAGAGCAGAAGAAAATCATAATTTTATTCATAATTTAATTATGAGCGAAGAAGCCCATTTCGAACTAAGTGGGTTCGTTAATAAGCAAAACTGCAGGATATAGGCTACGGAGAATCCGAGAGTAGTTCAACAGCGAGAATTACACCCACCTAAGTGAACGGTTTGGTGCGGTGTTTCATCGGAAAGGATAATTGGTCCTTATTTTTCTGAAAATGAACACGGGGTCGCCGTTTCCGTCAATAGTGTCAGATATCGGACAATGTTGGTAAATTGTTTAAGGCCAGCCATGGAAAACCATCCGCAAGTATGGTTCCAACAAGATGGAGCCACAGCGCACACTGCAAGGGACACAATGGCTCTTTTACGAGACATCTTTGGTGAACGAATTATTTCGCGTACAAGTGATTTTAATTGGCCTCCGCGTTCACCGGATTTAACCGCTCCAGACTGTTTTATTTGGGGTTATTTGAAAGGAAAAGTCTGCATTAATAAGCCTAGAACCATCCAGCAATTAAAAAGCAATATAAGCGACGAAATAAACAACATAACACTTGAAGTTTTGCGAAAGGTTATGGAAAATGTGTTGGAAAGAGCACGGATTTGCGAAGCAGAAAATTGCCACCACTTGCGAGATATTATTTTTCATAACCAAACTAAAAATATTCCCCATTTATATACTGTATTTCTTAAATAAAAAGTTATAACGAATTCAAACCCCTTCGTTAATTTTGGGCCACCCTGTAGAGAGAGATTCACGACATTGTCAATGTCTGCTTGGTTTTTGTTAAAATTTACCCAAATTGAATAATTGACAGCAAAAAATAAACGTACTCTAGATACAAATTACCGTAAAGACATCATCGTCATCATCTTCAACATCGTCATCATCGTCATCACCATCTCCCCTTGCATAGAGGAATATGTGAAGCAGTAAGTGTTGAATGAATGTGTGTTTTTAAGAGTTATACGCGTTGATTGCTTGCTTCAATGACTGACTTTGTTGTCTGGTTGACTGTGTATACGAGACAAGTTTCTTTATGTTGTTGTTATATATTTTAATTTTTCTACTTTCCACTATAGGTAACATAAATTTACTAATACCATTGTGACTTTTACGATATATCTGTGGTTTTCTAGAATAACCGCGTATGTCATAAAATCAAAATGTTCAGGGGAGCCAAAAAACGTTATAATTGAAATTATGGGCTCGATCCTGTAGATATGGGCAATAAATACTTTATATAAAATTTTGAGTCAAAAATCTTCAGAGGAATAGATCCTAGAGAAGGACGAAAAAATCAATATGTAAAATATGTAAATAAATATGTATGACAAATGTCGTTTTCTTTGAAAAAGAAAACTACCAATATTTAAAAAAAGTTTCCACATAAAAATAGACACATTTTAAAATGATTATAAAGAAGAAATGATTATAAATTTTTGGCATCGTGTATTTTCCCAAAAATCTTCTTTATCACACTTCATTTCATTACGTATTGTCGAGGGTACTAAAATATTCTGCAAAGTCTACTTTAACGCTTTTATTTGTATCTATTCTTTTCTATGTATGTTTGAATAGCAAAGCCGACTATGTAAATATTTGCAGAATCATAATAATTGATAGAAAAACGATACGAAAGGTAATGAATCACAACCCAACAAAAACTAGGAGCAAAAAAGTGTAAAACAAACTAACTCGAAAAAAAACTGCATCTAATGCCTCAAAATTGCTAAGTGTCGAAAAATTTTAATTTTTCTCTTTTCTCACCAAGTATTAATATATATATTATATTATAATTCATAACTCTTCAGAACATTGTAATACTGGAAAATGCTTTGTTTTCACATTTTCCAGCTATATTTTACACAAAAATTCGAGATTTTAGTTTATCAACCATGCGCAATGTTTGTTCCATAGATGGTGTTGTTGCAAGTGTATATAAAGCTTGAAAAAGCCCTAGCAGTCAATACAAATATATGTAGCAGCTTTTACCTAGACCAAACGGTCAAGATAAAACCAGTGCTACGCATGCATTAATTATGCTGTTCGAACAAATAAGAGGAAGTTGAAGACAAAAGCATATATCGCATCTGTTACTGCCTCACTTCCAGTGCCACACTCAGATGGTTTCTCATTGCCATCCAATTTGCAAGATTCCGATTATGCGCCCAAAAACCATGAAATATTGATGAATACATTTATTTTTTTTTTTTTGCCTTTTGCGACATTTTTCATACATTTTTCGAATTTGTACATTTTTCGAATGTACAGCTGGAAAATTAATATATTTTTTTTTGTTTGATTGAAAGTTAAAAAAAAAATGAAAGAGATCTTTGTGGATGAAAATTTTTCGACAATTTCTAGAGCTACAATTTTGTCGAAGACTGGAAAACAAAATTCCAATTGGTTATCGAGATATAGCCTTCTCAAACACGAGAAGGAGTTTGCACTCGATGACTTCAAAATGTTGCACTATGTTATTATTCATACGTCCACGTACATATTTTGGGATTTTAATAAAATCGAAAATTATGTGTCGTAGTTGCTCTGAGGTTTAAATTTTGGCTCTTTTTTGGAACAGCCCGTCCGAAAAGTGGACTAACTATTTTTAGGGTTGACGGATCGAAAATAGTGAATTGTTGAAGGGGAATATAAAATCGCTTATATCTCGAAAACTAAGTATAGTAGTTGAAATTTTTAAATATTATTTTTAACTATTTTTAACTAGTTTTAGGATTGTTAGGTCGAAAAACGTAAAATTTTGACGAGGGAACATAAAACCATTTATATAGAGTAAACTGGTTTACACTTTTGCCCCCTAACTGTAATACCCCATATGCAACTAGTTTGAGGGTTGCCATATCAAAAAAGCACAAAATTTTGATGGGGAACATAAATTGCTTATACATATCTCGAAAAAGAACCCAAAATGGTTAAAATTTTGGCCTCCTAGCTACAGTACCGCATATAAATTAGGCGGTAACTGTTTGCTAGATCGAAAAATTTTAAATTTCAACGGACAACACAAATTCGCTTATATCTCAAAAGCTAAGCGTCATAGAGCAAAATGGTTGAAAGAATTTACCTTTATTTTCATTACTTTTTAATGTCGCCTTAGACGCGTAACAATGAACGAGTATTAATATATTATATCAGGTGTATAAAAAAATAGGGCATTTATTAGGAAATAGGAACCTTATGTTTTATTCCAAGTATTATCCATCGCTTACCACTACTTTTTACCATCTTTCCGGCATACGTATACGTCGGAAGAATGATTTTGGATATCTTCATATGATGTGATCGGACAACCCATAGGTCATTGTAAACATAGCCGGTTGGACAAAGTTGCCCAATTGAATGTTTTCAAATAGATTTTGACCGGTGCCGCAACATGTGGACGAGGATTAGCATGCATGACAATCAATTTTTTTTCTCTGTAGTAGTATTCGGTACGCTTTTTCTTGAGTGTTCGACTCAATCTCATACATTGTGTTCGTTATATGCCCCAGTAATTTCTTCCTTTTTCAGTTATCATAGTGGACCAATTTTTTCTCACCAATGACTGTACTATGCAAAATCGGTGTTTAAAGTTTCTGGGCATCTCTCTTATGAAACCCAATTTCCTTGTTTTTTACTCATTCCATATGTAAGTGCAAGTTCTTCTTGTATTTGTTACGAATCTTAATAAAATAACGCTTCCAATTCCATGTCTTTGAACACTTTCGGCCTCCCGCACTTTCTTTGTCTTCGATGTCAAATTGACCGTTCTTAAACTCATAACGACTTCTCTAACTTAAAGCAAGATTTCTTAAAATTTTAAAGGTAAATCAAAACACGCATATTCGGCTCAAAATTCAACATTTTCGCACGAAAAAAATATGTTTGAAGTTTATGTTGTTGATAGATATCAGACTTGACGATAATTACGTTTTAGATCGGAAAGTTTTTTCATAACTTACTAGTGGCGCGATCTTTAGTCAAACGGTTGAAACTTATTTGTACACCTGATAATTACAAGCGATTTCCCCACAAGTAAGTATACATGCGCACGCTTCACAAAAAACCCGATTAAGTGATTGTTTGCATGCTTGATAGGATATTAAAAATAAGTGTTCTTGAACATGACATAAACTAATAATAACAGATTGAAAGTAGACTTGAATCAGCGACCTTCGGACTAATAGCTGCAAGAACTATAGCTAAAATTTTTATTAATTTTCGGTTCAATTTGCTGAGCAAAGAGACTTTAAAAATGCTCTCACATTTTCAATTTAAGTGTAAAGTAATGCAAAAGATAAAGTGTATTTCTTGGTTCTAAATTATTTTAAATCCATACCAACTTTTTGCTGGGAAGCTCAGCGTTTGTGGGTGTGCACGTGTGTGTGTGTGTGTGTGTGTGTGTGTGTGTGTAGCTGTGTGCGTGTGCGTGTGCGTGTGCCTGTTACCGATATGCAAAGAAAGGCAAATAAAGCTATTTATTGCCTTAGGCTCAAATGAAAAATGCAAATAATCTACTAGGTTCAGATAGCAAACAAAGCTGAATGAAGATACATACATATTGACAAACATTATGCGCTAATACAAAGAGAATGACAATACCAACCCTAAAATTCAAAAATAGCTGAAGATTCTTTTAAAGCAGGCCGTATATATAGAAATATACGGGATGTTTAAGTAAACTTATTATATGGTAGTAATAAGTAAGAAAATTATATTGTTCTAGACCGACTATACGATACCCTATACCGTGCGTTTAGAGAAGCTATCTTTTAGGTTTAACTAATTGGATATAGAAAATAAGCATAAACCAATTTTGAGTGGCATTATTATTAATTTTTTTGCCATAAGAAAAGGTTCATAACGGATGTTATATTTATATGAGAACTATGTCAAAAAAGAGACGGAGACATATAAGATAATTGGGATTTTATGACAATTTATGTCGACTTCATAGGGGTCAATTGATAGAAGCTAAAGTTAATCAAAATACATTCGCATTTGCGACCTGTAGTTTGATTACAAGTTTTACATTGACACACAGACGGACGGACGGACAGACGGACATCGCTAAATCGGCTAAGAAAGTGGTTTTGGGTCGATCGGTATAATAAAAAATGGGTTTATGCCAAATATTTTTGGTAGTAACAAACATTTGCAAAAAGTCATTATACTCTGACCACATAGTGGTATAGGGTATCAAAATGTATTGAAAATTTAAAAAAAAAATAACTCAAGTAACAACTAAGATAATCATAGTCGGTCTTACACTGAAAAAATGACTTCAATAATTGTTTCTGTGGATAATAATTTCGTACACGCACCCTACAGTCAGCGTTGCTCAAAAAGATACATATTTAATAAATGGTATTCGTTCAAAAAAGGTACTTTTTATTAAAAGCGAGTTTTTAAGCGAAGGTACTTTTTTAAGAAAATTCTTTTTAGCGGTACTTTTTTTGAAGAGGTGCTTTTTACGAAAATTTACTTTTATTAAGAAGTCCTTTTTTAAGAAAATGTACTTTTGTAAGAAAAGACACTTCTTTAAGAAAATGTACTTTCTTAAGGAAAGTTAGTTTTTTACTCCAGAGTCTGCTTGTCTGCCGAAAAATTTTGGATCGATTTTTAACCCTTTTCCCGTGAAAGCTGAAACTTTGCAGGGAGACTCATAGCGAGGATAAAAATTATCTTACAAATTTTGGTTTAAAATAATATAATTATAGTATAATTTTGCATTTTTCGAAATCTTAACAAATTTCAGATTTTTGACATAGATATTTTTGTCGACATTTTTCATTTTCAGTCATTCAATTATTTAATGACATGATGATAGACTTAATATACAAAGAAAGGGAGTATAATTAAAACTTGGTTTTTATGGGTTATTTTTTTTTTTTAACAAAAAATATTATTACTTTTTTTTAGTGATAAATAATCATAAACACATAACAAACAACCATTTCAGAATAAATGTTGAAAAAAATGTAATCTTATGCGTTATTTTTTTGGAAAATCACAATTTATCATTTTAATAGTCATTAACTTTAAAAAAAAATTATTTACTTCATAATCATTATTTACTTCAATTCGATTAAATAATCATCATTATGGTGGCCACTACCATTTTCATTGTGAGAAAGAAACAGTAACTGCACTGAAGACTATGGCATTTGCACCATTTTCTTTTTACAACTATTACTCATTCTTGTAATAAATGAATCAGAACTTAAAAGAATATTAAAAACGTCTTATACTATCTTTTCCCGACTGTATTTACGCTAAAATTGCTCCTTATAACTTTTGAAGTCCTTATTTATAGCTTCCTGAGATTCTTCAAGTGGAATTTCTGGCCCGTAACTGTAATAATTATATAGAGTAGGAGGTTTATAATGCCATGTATTATTTTTAACAAGCCTAGCAGTGTCGTTATCGAAATTTCAAATTCTTTCAATATTGACCGTTAATACCCCTAGAAAAAATAATTAATATTGTGTGCATTTTTTTATCAGCTCTAATTCAATTTTTGTAATTTCTACAGATTCTTCAGCATACTTAAAAAACTGTTACAGTATTGCCATCATATATGACCACCATTTCTTATATAGGATACCATTAAACAATTAGATTAAATAGAGATGCAAGCGTGACTAAATTTCTTTTTCAAAACATTGTATTTTCTCATGTAACTCATATTTTTAAAAGTACAGAATTTAAATGTGTAAAATATATGTAGACTAATTAATCTTTAATTAGTTATGGATTAAACTTTAATTAAATAAACATCAATTATTTACGAAATTATTTCGTGCCCGTGAGTGAAATTCAAACTAGTGATGTCATTATGTGAAAAACAAGTAAGAGTGTTAAATTCGGCTGTGCCGAATCTTTGATACCCTCCACCTCGGTTTGAGACTTGATAATAAATGCAAATGAAAAAGTAAACAATTTGTTAAACTTAATACCAAATTATTTCAGCAAATTCTTTGGGTTGGTTTTCGTCTTTTCTATTATTTCGGATTTATTTCGGTGTTTGCTTTTTGGTCATCGTGGTTGCTGATCGGCATGCATTTAGGTTATATACCTATATGCATGCGTTTCCGGTTATATCACATAACTTCTCGTTTAATTTTGTTTTTGCTAATTAAATAGCTCGCCCTAACCTCCATTGCAAAGGTAATGGTTGTGTAGGGTGGCTATATGCATTAAATCGTGCTAATTGGAGATGGCTGTATAGTTTCATTTAACTGGCGAAATATTTTTTCATTGCGGTCATGTAGGTCGGATGGACAAACATTTTAAATAAAATAATTTGTTATCTTTATTTTCTGAAAACTTCAAATTTTTACCCCAAAAAAATTGTGAAAATTTCTATATAAATAACATTCTCATCAAATTGCGTTTATTTATGTAAAGTTTTTATGTTCGCAATCCTTAAATATCATTTGACGTTTTCTAAAATTCACTGAATTTAAATTAATGTTTTCTGTAGTGTGATTCCGTAAATTTCAACGATCCGACAATCGCAAAATATATCGACAGCTATTGTTGTTTGCACTGAGGATTAAGTGATTCACTAAGTACATACATCTTAACGACAGTAGACAAATCTATTTTTCTATTTATTTAAATTGTAAACGAGTGGCATCTCTGTCAAAATAAGCGAAAAACACAAAGAATAATAGAAAAAAACATATTACTTCGTGTTTGACAGGATGATTTTATGTTGATGTTTAATATCTTTATTTTTTTTACTAATATTTCTGTGTATTTATTTGAAAATGAAATAATGAATTGAATATGCTATTTAATTTTTTTATTTATATAAAAAAGTTTTTTAATTAAAGCAAAATATTTTCACTATTTTATGATTTTTATTTATGTATGACGACATTTCAACTTAAAAATTTAAGTTTTTATCGATTGAATAAACAACACAAAAATGGTTGTCGTTTAGATAACAACAACAACTGACTTTAACAATAGCGAATATCGTTTAAAAATTTTGCTGATAATTTTGCTATTTTCTTTTTTTTAACGATTCGACTTCGACTATCGTTAAAAGAAGTTACTGAATCGCGGTACTAAAAAGCTATTAATTTCTCCTGAATGTCAATATTTTTTTTAAATGTAAAAATTTTTTAAATCTAAACATAGGTATTTTGTGTTTTTTTTTTTTTGAATTTCAATTTGTGTTTAACGAATAAAATTTATATATTAAAGATGCAATTGATGTCTTCTAAATTTAAAATTATAATTTCCGACGTTTTGATATGATTTTCTGATATTCAATTAATTGTAATTTATAATTGCATATTTTTAATTCCAGTTTTTAGAATTGATATTTTCTTAAATTTGAATGGAAAATTTAAAAAGTGCAATTTTGTATTTATGTGAATAATAATGCTTTAGTAATTATAAACAATTTTTAAAAATTAGATGTAATCGCAATCAGATATTTTGTAGATAAAGCAGAATAATAATTCTATATAACTATGTACAACTGTTTTGAAAACAAAAAACTCATTGATGAACTCGGTAACTCTATTTTGTAAAGACAACAAAAAGTTAATATGCCAAACTTATGTTCATATTTGTAAAAGAATAATGAAAATACGTATGAAATAAAGGACCAGCCCGTATATACTCTTAACATTGTTCTGTATGATATCCAGTTGAAAATATTAACATTTATGTTAAAATAGAAATAACTATTGCAAAGCTAATTAGAACAAACAAAAATTGTGGCGCCATCTACTGTGGCATAGTCACGCTGAGCAAAATGAAGTGACACTCTGTTAATGCAAAAGAAATGTATTTTCCCCACAACAAAATATTGCAGAATTTTATGTAAATAAAATAATATACCGATTTATTTCTAACATGAAGTTGTTATGGATATACATAAATATAATATATGTATATTATTTGTATTATTTATTATGTTCATGTATGTATGTATATGTAAATATTACACACAAAAAATACAACATCAAACGTTATTTTTGTGTTTTTCTCTTTAAATAAATTTATACATAAAATTTTTTTTTGCTAAATTTACATTATTTTTTTTATTAACAACTAGGTATTTTAGCATTATTTGCTTTAGATGCTGGTGAATTTTTACTCCCTTTACATATATTAACTCGTAGTGTCTGCTTGTCGAAAAAATTTTGGATCGATTTTAACCCCTTTCTCGTGACCCGTTCGATCTGAAATTTTGCAGGTAGGCTCGTGGTAATAACAGGAATGATCTAACAAATTTTTTTAGTGATGCCAAAACAATGGAAACTTTTAAAATTTTCTACCAGAGTTAATAAAAAAATGTACAAAGAGTTAGTTTTTATTATATTATTACCACAACGACCATAAAAACAACAAGTGCAGCTATGACAACAACACAACACTTAGAATAACAACAAGAACAATATAGAAACATCATTTTTCATTTTTTTTTTTTACTTTTTCAGAGATTTCCCTGGACATGTTCCACCGATTTAAATGATTTTTGAAACAGAAATCTTCCCATGAATTCGGTGAATCCTTCTCACTAAAAATTATCACTGTAGCTGCACTATTGAGGGCGTGATCGTGACAAGAACAACATAGAAAATTATATTTTTTCAAGACTTTTTTTAGTTCTTCATTCAAATCTCGGGCCCTAATTGACCGATTTGGACGATTTTAAATAGCAAACTTTTCAGGAAGTCAATGAATCATTTTTTATGTCAAAGAGCATCCTAGCTGCCCGCTTGATGCCGTCAGACGGACAGACGGACATCGCTATATCAACTCCGGTTGTTATAAGGATCACAAACAAATATATATATTTTATGGAGTCCAAAATTTTTTTTCTAATTATTACAAACGGAATGTCAAACTTATATATACCCTCTGCAGACTGGAGTGGAGGGTATAATTATATTTGTCATGGATACACCAAAATTATTTTGTTTTTCGTGGGTGCGCTTGAGTTAAAAATTATTCACGAACACATATCTAATACAAAACCATATTTATTAGCTACTAGAACAACTACCATGCGGAAAATAAAGACAAAAAAAATAAAAAAAAACTTGATTTTTTGTTTATTTGTTTCACACTGATTTTTAGCAACTCGAGTTCTTTCACAAAGAGTTTGATAAGTAGAAAACCGAAAAAAATACGCAAAATGTTATTCTAGGGTTTATAAGCTGCAATTGAATTTTCGTAGCTTTAGACTAAAATACAAACTAATAAAGAGAAAAGTCGAAGACAGATTTGAAAAAATTCAGTCATTTTTAAATTCGAATGTTTAAAGACAATTAAACGTTTTATATATTTTTGAGCACTGCAAATAAAAAATAAATTTTCTCATAAGAGGAAGTATTTATTTTCGTCGTATTTTTACTTTAAGAAACAATAAGAGTTAGAATTTTCCTAGTACATAATATACTCGTATACTGCTATTCACATATTTACCCATTTCGAGCAATCCAATGATTTAACTGTTTGTTTTTCTTAAGTTAGAGAACTCTCATAAAGTAAACTAGCAGATTCCAGCCCACGAGATTCGAGTGAAAATTCTAGGAAATTATATTTTTCATTACATAAAAACCCTAAGGATATGCTAATCAATCATATCTAAGTCATAAATCAACACAGAAAAAACTAACTCATTTTTATTACAAACACATTAACAAATTTAATAAACACACACATAGCATTGTATAATTTTATGTACATATGTGTTAGTAGCAACTTTCAATTTACTCAAAATAAAGGAAAAAATTTAAAAATCTGTAAATCTGCAAAACGGATAAAAAGAAATACGGTAAAACGGTAGAACAAAACATTGGTCACAAGAAATCGCCTAACCTCTTAATATTATAGATTTTAATAAACACTATATGAATTAATTTATGTTCGCCGTTAAAGATGCCTTTATTAACTGTTGTAAGTTGAAGTATTGTCCTACTGTACAAACTTCTTTTGTCTAAGAATATTGACATATTTTTGTTGTTATTATTTTTCCCTATATACAGGGTGGCGAACGAATCGTGCTAAAAAAAAAACAAAACTTAATAACTTTTTTCTGATTGAATTTTTTACTGTAGCACAATTGGTGTGCCACATTTTACATAAGCAATACAAAAACAATTCTGATGTAAATTTATAATATGGATCTCAAGCATTAATTTATCTGTAAAAAACATTATTTTTTTTTTTTAATATTTAACACCGTGCTTCTCTTTATTCTGATTCTGGTAAGTATACAAGTTTTTTTTTTTTGTGACTGTAAAAGTTTTTGAAAATGTACGAAACCTTAAAATATTTTCACGGCGATCGATGTCTAAACGTTATTATTTGAATTCTAAGATAACAAGTATCCAAAATTACCTTGGAAGTGTCTTAGTTTTTTAAAAAATTATTTATTCTAAAGACAATACACCAACAAACTTTATTTTCAAACAGATTTTAAATCATGCCAATTATACAACTTATATTGTGAAAATGCATTAATAATAACGATGATGAAGTTTCAACACTATCGTATCCAAACTTTACGCTTAAAATAAAAGAATAATATATTTCTTAATTTAAATCAAGGAATGATATGTGTGATACTTGTG
Source organism: Cordilura impudica (assembly GCA_963682025.1). NCBI lineage: Eukaryota > Metazoa > Arthropoda > Insecta > Diptera > Scathophagidae > Cordilura > Cordilura impudica. The sequence goes on along the minus strand of OY821520.1, from coordinate 182,646,514 downwards.
TATCATACAAAGCAAAAAACATAACTCAGGACCAATATAACAGTCGTAGATTAGATTGCTGTCTGGATCGCAAATGCTGTCTGGATTGTGTTTAGTATTACACTGTGGAACAAATTCAGGTTAGTAAAAGTTAGGTCGATTCTGAGAGTGAGGGGTGAAAATAGAGGCTAAATTAGAAGACCCGTATCGCGGCGTTTGTTTATGTTAGTTCGAATTTTTTTTAATCGACCTTCGAACTTTGCAGTCAAATGCCGATTTTCAGCATATTGTTTATATGGTTTTTTGGCTATAACTCGTCGAATAATTGATATTTTTTCAATCTGTAAAAGCCAAATTATTGCTAGAGACCTGCGCAACAATCAAAATATTTTTAAAAATTGAGTTAGAAAATTTTTGTGGTGCTTATGAAGCAAAATGTTGGAAAAATTATTTTTTTTCATGCTTTTTGAAAATATTTTCCACAAAACTAAGTTTTTTTTGCTTTCTGTTTGATCTATAATAAGCTTCTCAGTTTCTTCAATAAATTTCATTTGAAAAGAACACAATCATAATACAAAACTTGCGTTTTCCAGCTTAATATTAAATTAATGATTTGGCCAGTTGCCGTTTAGCAGGCCGCTGTGGATCAACATCAATGCTCTCTCAATATCTTGGTCATCGTCATCACTATCAGAAAGGTCGATAATTTCGTCCAACAGATATTCTGGAATTTCATCTTTTTCTTCCCCTTCTTCCTCTTTTTCCTCGTCTTCCTCTTCTTCAAAGATGTTTTTATACCACCAATAAATTTCAGCGAGTATTGCATCCGGAGATATCTTTCCTCTGTACCTGAAACGAAAATAGTTTTCAATCGTTAACATGTTTAAATTGTGCACTTTGACAAATATATTAGAAAAATCTAGGAACTCAAAATATGCACACTCTATAGTTACCTTATTTCAAATGGAAGCGCAGTTTGGTGATAACGTTCGTCTTGCTCATCAGATTCAGTTGGCAACTGTTGAGCGAGTTGATCAAGATGCTGATGCCAGAGATGAATTTTGTACGACATATTAACCCCAATTTCATCGAAAGCTGCCAACATGTTTGCAACAGATTGCCTGTAGTTGTCTTTGAGTTCTTTACCCAAAAGTCCTTTAATGACTGCTTTCAATGCGAGCCATGCATTTAATTCTCGGTCTGTCAGAACTTGGTCGAAATCTTAACGACTCATTAGTTTCCGTATGTCGGGACCATTAACAACCCCTTCTTAAATTTTTGCGTTTATTAGTCTTGGGAAAATGTCTTTTAAGCGGTTGAATACTGCTGGTCTTTTTGCGATACATTTCAAAAAATTTTTAGCAATGCCAAGTTTAATGTGGAGCAGCGGCAACAAAATTTTCATTTCAGAAACAAGACTTTCGTGTAGCCTATTGTCTTTAGGCCATTGGGTCCTTTGATGTTTCATAGAATGTACCTTCACCAGGGTCGTATTCTGCGAAGAAGAAATCCATGGATGTAGCAGAGGCGGTTGTAGTACTGATATCTGTTTGAAGATCAATACTTCGGTATGTTGGTACTGGAACGAAATCTGAGCGCGGTAATGGTAATTGGACACTTGGCACTGCTACATAAGTTTTATTCTTTGCTTTCCTTCTATTCAAAGTTTTATGGTAGTTGATACATCCATAGCAATTTTCTTCTTGATGCGGGCTATTGTCTAACCACATCATTGGTATACCAAAAGGCATAGCCTTCTTCTTTTCACTTTTCTTGCATAAGAGTTGAATAGCAATTAAAGCAAACTTTTTTAGGGGCATAGTTTACATCAGTGATAATCTCTTGCGAGAAATATTATTTATAGGCTTCCAAAAAAAAATCACTCGCATTGCCACATTTTTCATCGCTTGCTATGAAACGTCCACAAACATTACAAAAATGGTCCATTTTACATTTTGGTTCCGACATTTTTAATACAATATATATTATACAATGCTTTTTTTTTGTTATTGTTATGAAACCGATTCACTTAAATTAAATCACTCACAAAATGAAATAGGTTCCAAAACATTAATAGCGAATTTTATCACGACTGAGCGAAAATTAAAAGACATCAGCTTCGGCTGAGTTTCGAGTCTTAACTGAATCTTCATTTTTGAAATTAGTTCGCTTGTACGAAATAAAAAAAAAATCGCTACCTGTGCGGTGGTTGAAAACAAAAAAGTTGTTTTACTAATTCCTAATTCTTAATTAAATTTTGATTGTTGCACAGGTCTCTAGCAATAATTTGGCTTTTACAGATTGAATAAATATCAATTAGTCGACGAGTTATAGCCAAAAAAAAAAACCATATAAACAATATGCTGAAAATCGACATTAGACTGCAAAGTTCGAAGGTCGATTAAAAAAAATTCGAACTAACATAAACAAACGCCGCGATACGGGTCTTCTAATTTAGCCTCTATTTTCACCCCTCACTCTCAGAATCGACCTAACTTTTGCTAACCTGAATTTGTTCCACAGTGTTATGCAAGCAGTGCAATTAATTCCTCAAGCAAAGGCAAGTGCCTCATAATACAAAATGAATTTGCAAGTACATAACTTCACCATGACACTGACAATTATATCTGGGATTGATCTGAAGGGAATCTTTTAGCATCTACTTTCACCTCATGTATTATAAAACACCTAAAAAATTGTTTACTTCAGTAATCAGATATTCACAATATTATAATACATTCTGGTGGCTGTTTTTGTCAAATGCCATAAGAATCTATAATATTAATATATATTATATATATTTAATCCTTTTATTCCTAACTGGAACATAGGGCCGTAACAAATAATTACCATTGAACTCTACCTAATGCTAAACGTTTTGTTTCACTCCAGCTCTTTCCTGCGTTTCTTAGTTCGGATTCAATTTGTCTTTTCCAAGTATAGCGCGGGCGCCCCGGTCTTCTGCTTCCTTGAGGGTTGAAATCTAGGACGTTTCTTACGATATCGTCTGCAGGTTTACGTAAAGTATGTCCAAGCCATCTATATTTGCGAACCATTATTTCTTCAGTTATGAGTTGTTGATTCGTTCTAAACCAGAGCTCGCTATTGGATATGGTCTCAGGCCAGAATATGTAAAGGATGCGACGTAGGCAGCGATTAGCAAAGGCTTGAAGATATTGTGCATCCCTTGCCGATATATTCCAGCTTTCACACTCATAGAGTAACGTCGACTTTACATTTGAGTTGTACAAACTTAGCTTTGTGCGTAATGAGATGTTGGATGATCTCCAGATTTTGTAGAGAATCGCAAACGCTTGCTTCACTTTTGATAGCCTGTTTTGGATGTCTTGCTGGCTGCCTCCATTATTTGATATGTAGCTTCGAAGATAACAAAAACTCTGCACGTCTTCAATGCATACGCCATCCAGCTGGAAATTCGCTGAGCAGTTGTTGTTCAAACGCAGAGACTTAGTTTTGCTTATGTTGATTGACAGACCAGCTGTCCGTGCACGCTTTGCAATATTGTTCAGCGTCTCTTGCATCTGTGAAAAGTTCTGTGCTAGCAGGCATATGTCATCCGCGTAGTCAAGGTCACTTAGTTTGTTTTGAAGGCCAAATGAGATTCCATTATCTGCGTTCATAGCTTCCAACATTACCACATCGAGGACTATGTTAAATAACAGTGGCGAAAGGATACAGCCTTGACGAACGCCAGTTTTAATTTGAAATTGACCGCTGAGACAGCCCGCGTGGAGCACCGAGCAATGGGCGTCAGAATACAAGCCTTTTATTAGGATAATGTTGTTCACCTCGTAAGCGAGGCTCAACGGCGGTCGATATACGGTTGTGTAAAATTTGAGCGATGACTTTATAGGCAACATTTAGTAAAGTTATGCCACTCCAGTTGGAGCACTCCATGAGGTTTCCTTTTTTGGTAGGTTAATGATCATACTGTCTTTTATATTGGGCGGCAATGATTCTTGAGACGAAAAATGGTTAATAAGTGGTTTGAGAATTAGTGCAGCTGAACCCTTGTCTGCTTTAAGTAGTTCGGGAGCGATGTTGTCTGGACCAGCGGATTTATTCGATTTAAGCTGTGCTAGTGCTGCCTCAATTTCTCTGATGCTTGGAGCGTCTATGTTAACGTCATTGCGTGGGGCGTGTTCATTGTGTCTACAACATAGTTCCTGCTGAAGGTTGATGTTTGTATCGGTTAAGAGTTTTCTGTAGTGGTCTTCCCACACTTTTAGTTGATCTTCGATAGAATGCACTAGTTCACCACTGGTATTTTTGATCGGCTTTGCGTTCGCGTGAACACGACCAGCGATAGTTTTGGTGATCTTATAGAGGTCTTTGTGTCTATGCGATTCGCTTGCTCCCAATAAGTTTCGGCGTCAAAACCATCTTCTGGTGGCGTTAGATTTGGGACTTGGGCTGACAAAAGAGACTGATACTCATTTAACACTGGAGGGTCAGCGAGTTTAGCGAGGTCGTAACGTTTCCTTTTATTTTGTGGCTTTCTATTGACTGCAGGTAGTTTTAATTGTAGTTCACCGATTAGTAAATGGTGATCACTGGCCATGTCAGCACTTCTTTTATTTCGAACGTCGCATAGCGAGTGCCTCCACATTTTGCTGATGGCAATGTGGTCAATTCGGTTTTCTGTTACATGGTCTGGGGACACCCAAGTGATTTTATGTAGGCGTATGTGCGGGAAAAGACTTCCTCCTATGGTGAGGCTCATTATGTTGCATAGTTCGTAAAAACGCTCTCCGTTGTCGTTCATTGTGCCAAGGGCATGCTTGCCCATCACTTGTTCTTTTCCGCTGTTGTCTGAACCAATTTGCGCGTTAAAGTCGCCCATGACGAGCTTAATTTCTCCCTGAGGGCAGCTGTTTAAAATAGTTTAAAATTGTGGGTCGTCAACTTCAGTTGGGGCGTAACATTGTATGCATGTGTAATATTAATAGGCTAGGCGATTTCTTGTGACTGATGTTTTGATCTACCGTTTTATCCCGATTTTGAAAGGTATTTCTTTTTAGCCGTTTTGCAGATTTACAGATTTTTTAATTTTTTCCTTTATTTTGAGTAAATTGCATTTAAAGTTGCTTCTAACACATACATAAAATTATACCATGCTATGTGTGTGTTTATTCAATTTGTTAATGTGGTTGTAAAAAACGAGTTTGCTTTTTGTGTTGATTTGTGAATTGACTATAATTGATTGGCATACTTTAAGGGTTTTTATTTAATGAAAAAATAAAATTTCTTTGAATTTGCGCTCGAATTTCGAGGGCTAGAATCTGCTAGTAGAGCATAAATATTAAATAGTTGGAAACACCCAAATGGAATGTAATTCAATACATTCACTTATCCAAAGAAAAATTAATAACAAAACTATTAATCTTCCTTCGGAATTCGTTGAATAAGCATTCCCGAAAGTCTCCATTTAAATTCAACACCCGTTACCTTACTCATACCTTTTTTTTTTTTTTTTTTTTTTTTTGATTATGATTATGATTATGAAAAATTAAAAACTAAAAATTAAATATTAAAAACTAAATTTAATTTCAATTTAAAATTTAAAATTTAAAATTTTAAATCTAAAATTTAAAATTTAAAATTAAATATTGTTAGTGATATATCCAAATATTTTACGGATAACTTGTGAATTTGACAAATTTCGATTGATTTTTAATTTTTGTTATATTATAAAATGGTTTTAAAAATGATGCAAAATTTCATAAAAATGTTTATTAACCTTATAAAGGCTAGAAATAAGAATAAAATGGATATGCAATTTTTTTGGATAACTTTTACAATTTTTGATTTTAAAAATAATCGAACACCCGGTTTGTTAAAATTTTTTATATACATCACTTTTAATTGTTTTTATATTTGTTTCTGTTACAAATTTATATATACACTAGCTGTTTTTACCCGGTCTTGCCCGGGATAAAAAGTCATTTGACTTGAAAAATGGTTTACTATGCTTTCCAGACGGTGACTACTTACTCCCCAATGAACAAATTCCCCAATAAAATGAACTTTCTCCCCAAAAATTTGTATGGGTAGTAAATTAGAAGTTTTTTTCTAAGATGCTGCAGCAAATATGCTTCAAAAATAAGCTGTGAAACGGCGTTAAGTTTTTTTTTTAAGTTTATCTATAAAATGAAATATAACGGAACCGTTTGCAAATTAAAGGTATCAGAACTTTTAAAAATTGAATTACTTCATTCAATAAGTGATCATCATTGAGCAGAGAAGTCAAATTCAAAAAAGTTTCAAAAATTAAAAACTAATGCGACGTTTAAAATTGTGCCGCAAGGTTGTTTTAAGCAACTGCTTATAGTATATGTATTGCATTTACACCCGTGCTGCCGCGCAGTTGTCGTCAACTTATTTTAATCGCCAAAATATATTTTTCAGATCATTCCGATATTTTAGCTGAGCTATGTTCCGAGAGCGCGTCGCGTTCGCGTCCGCGTGTTTGGCAGCTACACCCGTGCTGCTGCATAGTTGTCGTCAACTTATTTTAATCGCGAAAATATATTTTTCGCATCATTGCGATATTTTAACTAAGCTGTATTCGCGAGCGCGTCGCGTCCGTATCCGCGCGCCGCACCACGCGTTTGGCGGCTACACCCGTGCTGCCGCGCAGTTCTTGTTAACTTATTTTAATCGCTAAAATATATTTTTCAGATCATTGCGATATTTTAGCTGAGCTGTGTTCCGCGAGCGCGTCGCGTCCGCGCGCCGCTTTTCGCGTTTGGCAGCTACTACCCGTGCTGCCGCGCAGTTCTCGTTAACTTATTTTAATCGCTAAAATATATTTTTCAGATCATTCCGATATTTTAGCTGAGCTGTGTTCCGCGAGCGCGTCGCGTCCGCGCGTTTGGCAGCCACACCTGTGCTGCCACGCAGTTGTTGCCAACTTATTTTAATTGTCAAAATATATTTTTCAGATCATTCTGATATTCTAGCTAAGCTGTGTTCCGCGAGCGCGTGGCTTCCGCGCACCGAAATGATGCTATTGAAAAAAATACTCATTTTAAATGCGTTTATTGTAGGACATATATTGAGAGCAGTATGCAAGTTTTCACTAAAATAAATATTTAACAAAATTCATTAAATATAAATATGTAAAAATTTAAGAATGAATTTGGGGAGTAAGTTAATTTATTGGGGACCTTTTTTTAAACTTTGGGATTTGTTCACCGTGACGTTATTCCCGTGTAAACCAAACTTCAGAGAAATCCGTTGAAAAATACAAACTTGTATAGGGAAGAAATATACCACAAAACAAAAAATGAATTTTATAAGAAAAGTGGGCGTAAAAGTAGGCGTAGAAACAAATAAAAGGAAAAAATAAATTTTATATACATAGAAGTGGGCGCAAAGTAGGCGTGGCCTGTATTATAGAGATCGTGTGTACCAAATTTCAGAGACATCCCTTGAAAAATAAAGATTTCTACAGTGAACAAATATAACAAAAAACAGATAATGAATTTTGTATAAAAAATGGGCGTAAAAGTAGGCGTGGCCGGCAAAAATCATGTGACGACCTCCCTCTAGTACAGAGATCGTGCGTTGCAAATTTCAGAGAAATTCGTTGAAAAATAAAAATTTGTATAGCGAACAAATATACAGAAAAACAGAAAACTAATTATATACAAAAAGTGGGTCTAAAAATGGGCATGGCCAGTGCGAAGCATATGGCGGCCTTTCCTGGAGTACAGAGATCGTGTGTCCCAAATTTCAGAGAAATCCGTTGAAAAATAAAAATTTGTATGGCGAACAAATATACAAAAAAACAGAAAACGAATTGTATACAAAAAGTGGGCGTAAAAGTAGGCGTGGCTGGCAAGAATCATATCGCGACCTTTCCTGGAGTACGGAGATTGTGTGTACCAAATTTCAGAGAAATCTGTTGAAAAATAAAAATTTGTATAGCGGTCAAACAAACAAACAAACAAACAGAAAATGAATTTTATATATATATGTATTAGGGTGGCCCTTAATAAAAAAAAGTGTTCAAACTGTCGGTCTCACTCCCTAGAAATATGCGAATAGCAAAAAAGCTGAGAAATAAAAGGTTAGGGCCAATCAAAAAACGTTTAGTCGTGGCGCAAAGCGATTGAAAATTTCAAGTGTGTTTATATGGGGAAAATTACTTTTTTTCAGATTTTACGAAAATTTCGTTCTATAGTTTAATTTTTCCGACAAGCTGTTATATAATTCGGGATCAGTATTAAATTATCCTTTCAACAGGTTACAAAACTTCAAAATCGAATGAAATTTCGCCAAGAAATAGCAAATGCCCCAGACCACTTTTGTGCCAAAAAAAACTAGTTCATGAAATTTTATGACATTTTTTTCAACTTTGAGAAATTGATTAAAGCCATCATTCTTTTTTGGTCTCTATACTTATAAGTATTCAGATATGAAGAATTGTTTTATTACCACGTTGCTAACCTATTGCGCATTGAGACCGAAAATTGGAAATTTTTTTGATAAAATTTTTAAAACTCCTTTTTCTACTTTGAAAACACTTTCTTAAACAAAATTTAAAAAAATGAATATATCACTTCAAGGCTTTATTAAATACATGTTGCAGATTAACTGTGTCAGTTTTTAAGTAAATCCCTCCGCCACAATTTTTTTGACAAGGATTTTATTTTTGCGGATTTCGAGAAAAATTGGATTTTTGAGAAATATTCTGTAAATGTACTCTTTCTAAATACTTTGTATCAAAAATTCATTACTTTTCTACTTTTAAATGTTATATTTTAACTTAATAGTCTAGAGTTTCGGGAAAAATAATATGACTCCATTAACCCTTTTGGAATTGGGGTCACAAAAGACAATTTATTCAAAAAATTGAAATATTTTGTAAGTGCTGTCCAATTTTTAGATGCGACGCATAAAATATAATAGCCAAGTGTGTAGAAGTTTCGTTCCAAAAATTTGGGACAAATTCGAGAACGTTAACCTAGTATTTGCCAAGGCCAGCTTTGGATTTTAAGATATTTTTAAATAAAAATGACCTAAAACGAGTTTTCTATTAAACTCGTTGATACCACTATTTAGAATTTAAGAAAAATAATTCGGTTAATTTTTATTTAACCCTTCAGTGCTCCTGAGATCAAAATTATCCATTGTGATATATCTCTGGTGCAATTATCTGCTTATTGCTCGCGAATATAAATTAAAACAACTTAGGTCATATGTGTAAAAAATAGGACGCAAATATTTTGTTGTTGCAGCAAAGCCTATTCTGTTTTTTGAAATTCACTTTGATTTAATTTTGCAATTTATTCCATTAAGAGTAGTATTAATTTAATATTACCTTTTATATATATTATTATATTTGAAATTTACTTTTGTTTAATAAACTATTTAAACCTGGGAAATAAAATGGTAGAAGTTTCAAAACATGTAGGTGACATTGAAGATAATATAAAGCGAGCGATTATAAAAAATAAAAAAATGTCAACCATTATAAGTAATGGCATCTTCACCGATTGACCTGAATTTTTTTTTTACGTTTTTTTTTACAATATCCACCAAATTGGTGGGTGAGACCGGAAGAAATTCAACTATTACTTTATTACGTAAAGTAATTTTATAACAAAATTGGTTAAAAGTTGTTTTAATTTATATTCGCGAGCAATAAGCAGATAATTGCACCAAAGATATATCACAATGGATAATTTTGATCTCAGGAGCACTGAAGGGTTAAATAAATAAAAATTAACCGAATTATTTTTCTCAAATTCTAAATTTAATAGAAAAACTCGTTTTAGGTCATTTTTATTTAAAAATATCTTAAAATCCAAAGCTGGCCTTGGCAAATAATAGGTTAACGTTCTCGGATTTATCCCAAATTTTTGGAACGAAACTTCTACACATTTGGTTATTATATTTTATGCGTCGCATCTAAAAATTGGACAGCACTTACAAAATATTTGAATTTTTTGAATAAATTGTCTTTTATTAGCTTGGGGTCATATGTGACCCCAATTCCAAAAGGGTTAATGGAGTCATATTATTTTTTCCGAAACTCTAGGCTATTAAGTTAAAATATAACATTTAAAAGTAGAAAAGTAATGAATTTTTGATACAAAGTATTTAGAAAGAGTACATTTACAGAATATTTCTCAAAAATCCAATTTTTCTCGAAATCCGCAAAAATAAAGTCCTTGTCAAAAAAATTGTGGCGGAGGTATTTACTTAAAAATTAACACAGTAAATCTGTAACATGTATTTAATAAAACCTTAAAGTGATATATTCATTTTTTTAAATTTTGTTTAAGAAAGTTTTTTAAACTAGAAAAAGGAGTTTTAAAAATTTTATCAAAAAAATTTCCAATTTTCGGTCTCAATGCGCAATAGGTTAACAACGTGGTAATATAACAATACTTCATATCTGAATACTTATAAGTATAGAGACCAAAAAAGAATGATGGCTTTAATCAATTTCTCAAAGTTGTAAAAAATGTCATCAAATTTCATGAACTAGTTTTTTTTTGGCACAAAAGTGGTCTGGGGCATTTGCTATTTCTTGGCGAAATTTCATTCGATTTTGAAGTTTTATAACCTGTTGAAAGGATAATTTAATACTGATCCCGAATTATATAACAGCTTGCGGAAAAATTAAATTATAGAACGAAATTTTCGTAAAATCTGAAAAAAAAGTCATATTTTCCCCATATAAACACACTTGAAATTTTCAATCGCTTTGCGCCACGACTAAACGTTTTTTTATTGGCCCAAAACTTTGTATTTCTCAGTTTTTTTGCTATTCGCGTATTTCTAGGGGGTGAGACCGACATTTTGCACACTTTTTTTTTCCCTCCATATAACGAAGGGCCACCCTTATATGTATATTCTTTCTTATAAAATAGGTGCGTCCAAAAAGGATTTAAAATATATATTAGCACGTTAAGAAAAAATTTTTTGACAAGAAATATTTAATAAGTTTGTATTGATGTTGGTAACTATCAATAATACTTTACATAGGCATACCTCTTATAATAATAACCGCTTTCTTAGTCGATTTTTTAAAATTGTTTTTGTTTTTTGTAAGATAGATCTAATCTTTGAATTAACATATTACTAGCTACTTCAGATAAAAATATTTTAAAATTTAATATTAATATCTGGAAATATTTGTAATAGAAACTGGGCAAAAAGAAAAAGAATTAAAAAACTAAACTTAATTGGTGTTCGAATTTAAAGTATCAGTATCGGTAATAGTTTTAAAGTGGTAGCCGTAGCCAACATTTGTTGTAATAAGAAGAAACGTTTAAGAACGAATTTATTCTTTAAAGCTGCCTTTTTAAAAATATTTTAAACTTGCAGCACGTTGAGTTGGTAGCTAAAGAAGAAAAAACGGCGCGTGCTTAACTTGTTTTATGTCTTATTTTTTTTTTTTTTAACGATTACAACAACATAAACGCAACATTTTTCCTAAAGTTGTTTTTATATGCGTGCGTGTATCATCTTGAACTTTTTATTGCATGTTTATTTTATTTTGTATACCCTATACCACTATGTGGTCAGGGTATAAAGACTTTGTGATGATTTTTCTAAAAATATTTGACCTAGACCCATCTCTTATTATACCGATCAACTCAGAATAACTTACTGTCCGTCCGTCCGTTCTTCTGTGTGTCCATGTAAGCCTTGTAATCAAACTACAGGTCGCAAATATGAATATATTTTGATCAAATTTAATACATATGCTTCTATTGGCCATAGGATGAATGCTAGGTCTTGTTCAGACCTAGTCCCCATTTAAGTGACCCCTATGAGATCGACTGAAATTGCTACAATATCCAAATTATCATAGAGGTCCCGGTTAAATTGGGTTTGTGTATTTTTATTACATCCATTTATCAGTAGTACGAAACTAAACCCTATAGGACAATTCTTAGTCATAGCCCTCATATAAAGCCGATATCCGATCTTCACTTACATCTATCAAAAACAAAAATATTGCACAGATTTTTCTCATGTTTTTTCAAAAAAATAAGTGACCTTACCAAATATGGTCAGGATCGGTCCATTTTTCGACCTAGTCCCCATATAAATATAGCATCCGATATGAACTTTTTCAGATCTGCAGCCAAAAAAGTTAATAAAAATTCCATTCAGATTTGGTTTTCACTTTTTTTTGTAGCCAATTAGTTGAAACTATGGCTAATTTTCTAAACGCATGGTGGTATAGGAGATCGAATAGTCGGTTTAGACTGACTATAATTTTCTTATTTGCTTTTTTGTTTTTTTTAGCTTTTATTTTAATGTCCATTAAAAATGTTTGGTAACGTAAGAATATCTTGTTCATAAGTAAGTAAACACTTTATTGAGACTTCTCTTACATATGTAGGACAGTTTAACGTAATTTAATTCTTAGAACTATTATTGTCTTATTCTAATACAGTATGTATGGATTGAAAGCGACTTGCCAAAAAAAAAAGAGTACAGCTCACTGTATGTTTTAAATAAAGAAAAAATGCTTACTCCCGGCATTGGGTATGACAAACAGAGTGAAAGTCTGTAAACAAAATAAATATATATAAAATAAATAACACTTAAACTAAACAGCTGTTAATAGCTATGTATGTCAATCAGAGAACATTTATATCACAGAAGGTTAAGGATATGTAAAAAAAATACAAATTGTAAAGTGTAAGTGTTAACTTATCCAATTGGAATATAATAATTATCTATAATATTAATAGGTTAGGCGATTTCTTGTGACTGATGTTTTGTTCTACCGTTTTATACCGATTTTGAACAAACGTATATTATTTGAAACGTAGTTCTTTTTAGCCGTTTTGCAGATTTACAGATTTTTAAATTTTTTCCTTTATTTTGAGTAAATTGCATTTAAAGTTGAAACTAACACATACATAAAATTATACAATGCTATGTGTATGTTTATTAAATTTGTTAATGTGTTTGTAATAAAAATGAGTTTGTTTTTTTTTTTTTTTTGTTGATTTGCGCTCCTAGTTACAAATAATGACAGTAATAGAAAAGAAAACAGTAACTAGTATTGGAAGATACAATTTATTTATAGAAATTACACGATGAAGTAAATAGATATATGTATGTATAAATATAATAATATATATAAAAATAATATAATAATAAGATAATTGGAATAAATATTAGAGATAGGTTAGCCCCTATGGGAGCCTGGTTATGTGTCCTTGTAGAAATTCGTTAAGTAGAGCTGGACGGGATCATCTTTTTCAATTAGTTCATTGAAAACATAATCGAATATGTCACTCGTTAATACATTTGTATGGAGGGCTAGATTATCAGTAAATTTCTTATGAAGCAGTAAGGCATATTTGCAGAGTGGCGTCACAGCTGATTGTCTGTATATGTATGAATAGGAGAATCGTTTTGTACAGCATTGAAAATTTTTGCCAATACATTTTCTCAATAATTTCTGCTCGAAGATTTCCAAGTCCTTAGCCACTGTTGGGGAAACAGAGAAACAGATAGGAAACGCATATATGAGTGTAGGTCTGATAGCGACTTTATAAAGAAGAAGTTTTATCGTCTGTGGAAGATGTTTGCTGCTGAAAAAAAATTCATTAACTTATTAAAATTAACGCTCAGGTATTTTATGCTGTTCTTAAATGGCATATCCGTACCATCAAGTGAGAGCTGCAAAAGTTTGCTTTGAGGAACCACCTTTCTGGCACATTTCTCAAGCAAATTGCTTCAGATTTGGCTGCATTTATCTTGATACCCCAAGATCAGTAAAAAGAGTTTATAACACCAAGATGGAATGCTGCGTTATTAAACGCCTGTATTGTAGATTCATTTGTGGGTAAATCATAAAATCGTCGGCATATAATATCGCGTTTGAATTTTCACTTGAATGAGGGAAATCGTAGAGAAATAGATTGAATAGAAATAGTGAAGAAAAAATTCCTTGAGGGATGCCACTCTTCTACACAATCAAAATCTGAGAATGAGTCGTTTATCTGAAACTTGCGGCCAGACAAATATCTTTGAAATTTCTTTACCATGAAGCTTTCTACTCCAAGCTCTACAATTTTGTACAGTATACCCTTATGCCAAGCAGAATTGAACACTTTTTCGATGTCTAAAGATAAAGCAACTGTAGAGATTTTATCTCTCAGATTTTTTGTGATGTCGCTGTGGAATTTTAAAAGAGCATGTTGCATTGAATGAAACTTTTTGAAGCCAAATTGAAATGTTGAAATAGAAATGACTATAAATTGGTCCTCTGGTTTCCGTTAAAACATGTTCAAATATATTCCCAATATTTGAGAGCAATGAAATAGTACGAAAATCTTCAATGTTGTTGATGTTATCCTTCCCTTTCAATGGAATTATTTTGGCAGACTTCCACATAGCTGGGAAATATTAATTGTCGATACAATTGTTGAAGATGATGGTAAGTAAATTTACTGCCGTATCAGGTTGCTTTTTGATAAGGAAATTTGAGATTTCCTTGTTTCCGCTTGAGTTTTTTCTTAAAATCCGTTTAACAGGTTCAACGTTAGTAAAGTGCTAGGAATCAGGCTTTTCCAAAGAATTAAAGAATTCATCGAAAGAGTAAATATGCTGGGGTGTGACATCAACACAAGAAAAGCGGATATCCAGATCTTCAAAGGAATTTTCCGGAATATTCTCCTGTAGACGGTTGCAAAGTATTCTCGAAAGTGCTCCGAAATTTTAACTGCATTAGATATAATGGTGTTGTTGACACATATTGATTTGCAAAAAATTGATTTGCTTTTACCCATTACTTGGTAGACTTCCTTAAACGCTGATTGACCCGCTTTTATTTTCTCAAGTTCTGCAGTGAAATGCTTTGTTTGCCAGCTCCTTTATGGCTGTTTTAAAAGTTGAACTTGTTTTGAGAGAATTTTATACTCCTGACTTAGTCTGTTTCCGGTGCGATGAAAATCTTTTTCAACTCTTTCGCTATCTCAGCTTTATTTTGACAAAAAAAGTTATGTTTTCAGATACTGGGAATTTGTTGTTTCAAAATTCATTTTTTTTAATGGTGGTTGCTGCGAATTAAATTTAAGAACAGTAAATATTGAATTTTGGTTTTGAATTTCATAGAAAGCAGTTGTGTTCTTTTCAAATAGAAAATAAAATAAAAAAACAAATTTCAAAGAATACAATTTTATTCAATTTATATTGATTTGAATTCTTTATGATGGATAAAGTCACTCTTTGTTCCTTTGTTTAACAAAATTAAAGAACCACCGGATAAATTTTGGAACCACGACTACTCTACGGCTGATTCTAATTTGACAAAAAAAAAAACTTTAACTGGCTATGCAACTCAAAGCTCTGGCAATGAGTCTACCTCTTCCAGTTGTTCATTCCCGTTAGTTGAAAAGGAAAATGGTATTGGGATGAATTCAAAAAACAATTTACAAAATTTTCAAGCAGATAACACCAGTCAACGCTCAAATACAAATGATGATATGACAAATGCGTATTTTTCTCAAGATGAAACTTTGTACTCGGGTGATGATATGGTAAAAAAAAGAGATCTTAAAAAGAATTAACAAAATTACGTCCTGCTGATTCTAAAATGCTGTAGTCAAAATAGATTTTCTATTTTAGAAGATTTGAATGTTGAGGAAAACTCTAGTAAAAATAATGTAAAATCTAATCCGGTGTTTGAAAAGCAAAAGAACGTTAACAACTTCTGTCCTCCTATTTTTCTTTATGGTGTCATTATTAAGAGCTTAGTTAATCAGTTGAATAGCAAAGGTCTTGTTTTTAAAATTATTAATAAAACATCCAGCTAGTGGCATGGTTGTTCTGCTTTTAAGAACTATTTAGATCTGAAGCGGAAAATTTAATTTCCGATAAAGGTAAAGAGAAAGGAATTCAGGCATCCAGTAACGTTTCTTACGCTATTAATTTTAGTTTTATAGATCTTGGTAAAACTTTTTCAAGTCATTTTAGTAAATATTGCAATTCTTAACATAAACCTAGTTTTATAAGTGATTTTTTAAAAATAGCTATAATTCGTTAGAAGTAAGAAACAAAAATTTCGTAAAAGAATTTTTCATTGATGTCGAAATCACAGGCAAATGCCGAATGCAAAAGTCTATTTCAGGAAGTTTTAACTACTTATGGTCCATAATGTATTAAAACTGATAACATATAATGTTAGATCTCTTGTGGAAACATGTCGGAGAATAGATTTACTAAGTTTGCTTAAACACAATAATATTTATTTAGCTTTTATTCAGGAAACGCATTTAAAACAACGAGGAATACTTTATCAGGTTTAAGTATTGTTATTAAACAAAATTATCAGCTTTCCAAAATTGCGATATCTGGTGTAGCTTTCCCTTATTTATTTATTGAAATTCCCACTTCAGTACATAATATAATTAAAAAAAATTTAGTTGGGTTGATTTACTTCGCATACAATTTTCAATATCACAAAATTTTGATGGGACTATAATTGATGGAGATTTTAACGCCAGGAATATTTATTGGGGTGATAACTAAATAACACGAATTGTAATGCATTTTTTAGTTGGCTTCAGCTTAATTCACATTCATTTATAAGACTTTGCAATTTCCTTCCATCTTACCCTAATGGTTGTTCTTTTTTAGACCATTTTCTTTTGAGCTCTAATCTAATTGACTTATTTAGTCCAAATTATATTATAACTAGTTTGTCAACCTTTTCAGACACTTTTCCATTAATATTATATCTAAAATTATTTGATTATGATATTATTCTAAATCAAAGAAGTTCATTTTTATCTTTTAAGAATACCAATTGGGGCTTACAATACTTTCCTCCATCGAATATAAATTTATATAATATTGAAATAGATTATTACGTTGAAAAATTTACATCTAAAAGGATAGAATATAAATCGAAAAGTGTTGTTGCTTCTGATTTTGTGAAAAATTTATTAAAAGTTATATATAGTTGACAAAACAAAATTGAGAAAAATCTTCAACAGAACTTTAAATAGACATAATGATCAATATAAATTAATTTTTAACAAATTTAACTTCTAAACATTTTAATAAAAGAACTGGTGAGTAAGGAACAAATTCAAAGCTTTAATGATAAACTGAATAACATCAAACCATAAGAAAATTTAAAATATTATACATAGGTTATAAAAAGCGTACATCAATTGGGGATTTATCTGTAAATGGATTAGTTTTAGAAAATGAGACAATTAAACTAAATATTTTAAAAGAACATTTTTCAAAAATTTATACTTATACATGTACCTTTGTGGAATCTTTGGTTGACGATACGTTATTTAATTTTACTGATGTATTTCTGGATTGAATAACCAAAATTGTATCAAATTAGTAAAATTATATAACGGTTTTGTTCGTTCAATGTCTTTGAATAAAAAAAATTTGCAGGAATCGATTGAATTTCAAATTTTTTTAATTAGAAAATTTCCTATGAAGACCTTTGAGTTTTTAGTTGTTATTTTTAATAATTGTTTATATAATTCATATTTTCCTAATAGTTGGAAAATTTCAAAAATAATTCCTATCAAAAAGAAAACAAATTCTTCCAATGTTAAGGGCGGCCTAAGGTTTCAAAACTTGCAACATGTCGAGAGTGTTGTGTCAAAATTTCGAATAAATCGGAGCAAAACTAACTAAGATATAGAGTTTCAAGCGACCTGTAAATCGATTTTCTCGCAAACAACATTTTTGAAGTCCGTGAACATCGTAACTCAAAAGCTAGTTGACCGAGTCAGGCAGAGTTTTTTTGTACCATTTTCCCCCCCATTTTTTAACAACAAATTCGCCAAAATTTTATAGCAAAAATCGTGTTTTTGACTTCAAAATTTTACAAAAAAAAAAAAAATAAAAAACTCTTCCTAATTACCTAGGGAAACATATCACCTTTTAAACGCATTTCGATTTTTTTGCTTCAGATGATGCGGTAACCAGTTATGATGTGCACCGCATAACAACTTTTTCTAGGCGCCTCCAGAGATTCGCTGTCCCGGACTTTTTTTATTAACATTTTTAGTTGAACATTTTTTCAAAGATACTTCAAATGTTATGTTACTCGTATGACGTGCATATGAAATAAATAATCCAACATTATACATATATTCAAAAAAACTCATGAATATACGCCTTTTTTCGTCTTTACATATTATTAAATTAATTTTAATTCACGAAATATTTTAATTCACAACTTTTCAAACTCTACTGGTATTCTCTATGTGGATGATTCTCTTCTCTATGCCCATCATGAGTCTCAAATTGTATCAAGACATATATTTAAAGTTAAAGATTTTTATGATTTTTTGGGGTATTAAAATAAATGCCTCAAAATGTGAAGCAATTTCTCTCAGAAATGCGTCGGGGAAATTTGCTTACTTCGTAGTTCCAGAAAGCAAAAAATTAAAGTGGTTTTTAATGGTATTGAAATTCCTTTTAAAGACAACTTTATATATTGAATTATTTTTAATAAGATTTTTAAGTTTAATGAACATTTGTTTAAAATAAATTTTGTTTTAAATAAAGTTTTACCTAATAAAGCTTTACCAGTTTGTTGAGACTAGTTTTGTTGTATGCATTTCCTATTTGGTTTTCTATTTCATTAGAACATTAATGAATAAATTTGAAATTTTTGAGAGAAAGGTTTTAAGATTTTGTATTGGAAAAAATTATCCATTAAAAAAAAGGTTTTCAAATTTAATTATTACAATGAGTCTGCAGTGCTTCCAGTGAGCTCTTATGTGTATGACATTATAAGGAATTATATTAATAGATTATACATGCATGATAATTTTGTGTTAAAAGAAGTTGCAGAATCTCAGAGGAATTATAATTAGCGTAATACTTAATATTTGTCTCCTCTTGGTTTAAACCATGGAATTATTGATCTATCGGCTTTACACCGGATTTTTTTTAACTTACCCAGGTACTCACAGGGGTTAATTAATAGTTATTTTTAGTTTTTGTTATTATTATTACTATTATTATTTTTCTAACTTGTAAGATTTTTTTTTAGTATTAAGTTTATAACTTTAGTTTAAGAGATTCACTCTTTCGTTATGGCTAGCCTGTGGAGCAAGGGCATTTTCCCTTTTTCTGATTCAATATCATACCCTTATTGTCAAGTTTGTTATTGAAATTACACTTTAATAGTTTTAAGACATCACATTATAATCTTAAATTTTCTTTATTTAATGTATTTATATTTTCTGTTACTATTTGCAAAAAAAAGTCTCAATAAATGTATTAAATTAAACAAATGATCAATTTCATAATTTTTTAGGTTTATATTTTCAGAGGGCAACATACTGTAGGAGGCAATTTCCATTTCGCGCCGGAAAATGGTCCAACTGGTGTTGATTATGAAAAATGAACTCGCAGGATTTTAATTTTAATTCCAATTTGATGGGCTAATGGTCTGAGAATGAAGCTAGACTTGATGTTTTGTAATTCGGAGGGCTGGTGTAAATAATAAGATGAAAGTGGTCAAGAAAAAATGAGCCATACGGATATGAAGGCTTAATGTCACATAAGCGTACTACTTCCAGCGCGTTGTCGTTGAACCAATTATGTAGCACTTTACCGTTGCCATTTTCAATTTGATCACCCTAAACCGGATTCTTGGCATTTAAGTCATCACCCAGAATAAGACCGTCAAATCTACTGGCCATATACAAAATTTAACTTAGCCTATCGTATAGAGACGAAGAGGCATAGTTGGCCGGAATGTAAATGGAGCCAATTAAGTATTTCCGACGTATTCCATTGAAGTTAACATCAATTTGAATAAAAGTGCCATAAAACCAATGTCTATACGATTGTAAGAAATTGTGTTTTTTATTGCAACAGCCACTCCAATAGGTGAACTGTCGCATATGAAACTATACCCATTGAGTCGTGCATTACCAGTTCTGCCTAGAGGGCACCCTTGGATAAATCCGATGTCAATTTTGTTATTGGAAACAGTGTTCCAAAGATCGATTTGTCTACTTGTATCAACAAGAGATCTGAAATTGAAGGTGACAAAATTTGTTTCTAAGGGCTTTGTTTTGTATTCGGTTTTGTATTCGGCTAGAAATTTATTTATTTCACGATCTAACGACTGTTCTTCTGGTACCATAAAGTATTGAGAAAGCTTTAAATATTCGTCAAAAGCCGGAGATTTTCTTTTCTGCAAATTCTTATTTTGAATCTGACCCGGGTGAAACAAACTAGCAAATGACATTTCTGGGGATGTCAACAGAGAGCTGATAGCTCTATGAACATTTCCTTCACTAGTAGATTTCGCCTCACGAATCTTTTTCATCCGCTCCTTTCTTCCCGACACATACTTTTTATAAGCATAACATCCTCTCCAGTTTGCTGGGTGACCAGATTCTACACATCCGACGCAAGATGGCTCAGAGACTTGATTTGCGTGATTGCGGGAGCAAGTACCCTTTTTTGCCCTTTTTTCGAAAAGCGTATTTTTTTATATATTTTGAATTAAAGGCAACCTTATTTTATACATCAACCGAAAGGTCTCAAAGTCGAGGCCTCATAAATCACAAAAAATTCCAGCCATTGACTTCTTTCAGGTCATACTGTGAGAATATTTCCCCATTGTTCCCCTTTTTTTTAATATTTTCACCCTATGACTTCCAAGAGGATAATAATCAAAATTTTTACGCAGTTATGAACACAGCACTTTGAGACCTTTCGATTGATATATAATATACGGTTGCTCTTAATTCAGAATATATAAAAAAATACACTTTTCCAAAAAAGGGCAAAATAAGTTACAATTTCGAGAAATGTGACATAATGTTGGCACGTGTGACATTGTTATTCCTTTTCGGGTTTTCACACACTATGCATTGTTTTAGTAAATATTTCAATTTCTTAACGGCTAACAAAGAAATAAGCAAGAGACCAGTGTCCAAATTATTTTTCTTAGAAAAATATGTTGTAAATTTGGAGACTTTGGAAACTATGTCAGGAGACAACTGATCTAACGATGTTTTTATGTCGTCTATTTCGGTGTTGTAATATAGAACACCGAGAAAAAGTGATGCTTGCTTCATTTCCTTTCGGGTGAACAATTATGATTTAATTTTTTTATCCCTTAAGATAGTCATCATGTCAGCATGAATAGACATCTGAATGATATAGTTTGACTTATGGTTATTGACACTTTTATTGTTAGAAGAAATTTTTGGTGTTTTTGTTTCTAGCTGCTGGCAGAAATGTCCAATGTTTATATTATAGAGAGAAATTAGTGGGGAAAAATGTTGTTTACAATGTTTTTGCGCTTAAGTCTAAAAATAGAGAATATTCTACCGGTTGGGATCTTCCGACGCAAGT
The DNA here is from genome assembly GCA_963682025.1 of Cordilura impudica. Classification (NCBI taxonomy): domain Eukaryota; kingdom Metazoa; phylum Arthropoda; class Insecta; order Diptera; family Scathophagidae; genus Cordilura; species Cordilura impudica. Next base: position 182,625,163 of record OY821520.1, on the reverse strand, counting down.
TTGCTACTTAAACCTGACAGAACAATACTAGTCGGTGAAGCTGCATCTAGCCTCTTCCTCTTCACAAAGATATCCACCAAACAATTTTTATCTTCAATGACTAAAGGCAGAATGACGGCAGAGCGGCCTACGTCAAATTCAGCATCCATCCAAAGAGAAAATAAAACAGTTCTCCATTAATTATGGCTCTTACCAGTCCAGGCAACTCTTTATAATCCCCAACGAATTAAATTAATTTAAGTACAACAAGTAAGAAAATTATAGTCGGTTTAGACCGACTATACGATACCCTATACCATGCGTTTAGAAACCCTATCTCTTAGGCCAAACTAACTGGACATAGAAAATAAGCATACGGGCACTAGGCCTAAAATTGGACCGATCCTGATCATGTTTCGTAAAGTCTCTTGTATTTTGCAAAAATATATACAAACAAAATTTGAAAAGGTCAGTGAAATATTTTTGTTTTTTGATAGATTTAAGTGCAGATCGGGAAGCAGCTCTACATGGGGCCTATGACTAAGGGTTTTCCCATAGGGATAATTTATGGACTACTTATTAATGGATGTAATAAACGCATACAAACCCAATTTGAGTAAGATCTATATGATAATTTGGATCTTATGGCAATTTATGTCGATTTCATAGGGGTCATATGTATGGGGGCTAGGTCTGAATATGGACCGATTTTCACCAATTTCCATATATACAAACAAAATTTGAAAAGGTCAGTGAAATATTTTTGTTTCTTGATAGATTTAAGTGCAGATCGGGAAGCAGCTCTACATGGGGCCTATGAGTAAGGGTTGTCCCATAGGGATAATTTTTTAACTACTCATTAATGGATGTAATAAACGCATACAAACCCAATTTGAGTACGATCTATTTGATAATTTGGATCTTATGGCAATTTATGTCGATTTCATAGGGGTCATTTGTATGGGGGCTAGGTCTGAATATGGACCGATTTTCACCAATTTCAATAGCGTTTATCCTATGGCCGATAAAAGCTTATATACCAAATTTCATCGAAATATATTCATATCTGCGACCTGCAGTTTGATTAAAAGGTTTACATGAACACACAGACGGACGGACGGACGGACGGACACACGGACGGACAGCGTTAAATCGAATCAGATAGTGATTCTGATTCGATCGGTATAATAAAAGATGGGTCTAGGTCAAATATTTTTGTTAGTTACAAACAGCAGCACAAAGTCATTATACCCAAACCACATAGTGGTATAGGGTATAAACATTGCTATAAACGCGTGTATCCGCTAAAATATTCAATATTTATACCCTATACCACTATGTGGTTTGGGTATAATGACTTTGTGCTGCTATTTGTAACAACCAAAATTATTTGACCTAGACCCATCTTTAATTATACCGATCGAATCAGAATCACTTTCTGAGTTGATTTAACAATGTCCGTCCGGTCGTTCGTCCGTCCGTCTGTGTGTCCATGTAAACCTTTTAGTCAAACTGCAGGTCGCAAATATGAATATATTTCAATGAAATTTGGTATATAAGCTTTTATCGGCCATAGGATAAACGCTATTGAAATTGGTGAAAATCGGTCCATATTCAGACCTAGCCCCCATACAAATGACCCCTATGAAATCGACATAAATTGCCATAAGATCCAAATTATCATATAGATCGTACTCAAATTGGGTTTGTATGCGTTTATTACATCCATTAATGAGTAGTCCAAATATGATCCCTTTGGCCCCATATAGAGCTGCTTCCCGATCTTCACTTAAATCTATTAAAAAACAAAAATATTGCACTGATTCTTCTCAAATTTTGTTTGTATATATTTTTGCAAAATAAAAGAGACTTTACCAAACATGGTCAGTATCGGTCCATTTTTGAGCCTAGTCCCCATATAGATATAGCATCCGATATGAACTTTTTCATATCTGCAGCCGAAAAAAATAATAAAAATCCCACTCAAATTTGGTTTATGCTTATTTTCTATATCCAGTTAGTTGGGCCTGAGAGATAGGGTCTCTAAACGCATGGTATAGGGTATCGTATAGTCGGTCTAGACCGACTATAATTTTCTTACTTGTTATCTTTAAAGTGAGACCAATATGTTCAATAAGGTAACAGTTATGGGCTATTTTGTGAAATTTTTACAATTTACAAGACGTTATATTTTGGTTCTCGAGTCGATAAGTTTATGCTTCGATGAACTATGGCAATATAAAATATTTGTAGTAAATTTGAATGGAATTGAAAAGGTACAAAACCAAATGCTGCGCGGTTTTACATGGATTCTCCCAACTATTTTTTAGGTTAAAGTGAAACACTTTATAATGGCTTTAAATTAATATTAATTGGTCCTTAGACCCTCTACCAGAGTTACATAGGACAATTTGAGTTATAAGTTTCTTTGTCTTGATTTTTAGAAGCACATACTATTTTCGGACTTTTGATTTTACCAAAAAAAAAAACAGCTGAGGCCTTGAAAAGTGTTGTTAGTTCTTTGCAAATATGATTTAATCGTTTGGTCGGCTAGTTTAAGAAGATGAGCTATCACCAAAAGTAAGTATCGCTTATCGATATTTTAACGACGACAATTCCAGGGAAATGCCTGGCATGAAAGATTTTGTCACTGTCAAAGTAAACGATAGCAAAAAGAAAAGGCTTCAGAAACGGCTAGTTTCCTGTAATTTGCGCGAGCCTTTTGAATTGTTCAAAACCGAATTTATTAATTTTAAAGTCGGCTTTTCGAAATTTGCTGAGTTTCGTCTAGAACAATGCATTTTGGCGGGAGCTTTTGGTTTTCAGTAAATGTTAAAACAACTTCAAACAGCTTAAAAATAAAAGTCATAAAAATATAAACGTTAGATGGGTTCAGAATTTTTTTCGACTTCGATTTACGATATCCAGACAAATTCTGAAAGGGCATAGTTAAAATTACCTGGAAACAAAATTTCAGCTTAATAGCTTCAATAGCGACTTTACTCAAGCCGAAAATGTGGTTTTATTTAAGTTTTTTCTGCAGCGATTGTGTAGTTTATCAAAAAAAAAATTTTTTTTAAATAAATTTTTTTTTGCTTCGTTCCATTAAAAAATTTTAGAGGTTGCCATACAAAAATGGCTATAATTCCGGTGCTTTTTGCCTGATCAACGTGTTCCACACCTCAAAATTTTTAAGAAAGACGTAGCTTTAACATATATTTTTTGGACAATTTTTGAAGAATGGTATTTTTTGCTAGACCAAGTTTAAAAAAAAACAACATTTTTTAAAAAAAATCTTTTAAAACTTTTGAATTTTTTTTCAAAATATTTTTTTCAAGACCCAAATTTTGGAAAAAAATTTCATATTTCTAGCTTTTACCGTTTTCAAAATTTTTGACTTTAAAAAAACGCGATTTTCACCATTAAAAGCTTATAAAACCGACAAACGAGGTCAGATCGAGCTCAAAAATTTTTTTAAAGCTTTTCTAAGCATAAGGTCCTCTCTACACTGTATTTTATACGAATTGGAGATATAGTGCTCAAAAAGAATTTTTTTCATTTGGACTGCCCCATATATTAAAGCCTGATATGTGATACTCGAAATAAGATACTATCCATGAATATTGGTTGGAATAATCCACAAATATTTTGTTTTATGTTTAAAATGGTACTAAATGCATTAGTTTTTGTTTAGATCCAGAGTTTGTTAGAAACACTTTTATGCGAATTCTGTATTTCCTTTGTATGATTTCTGTATAGCGTTATACATCGTTTAAAATATCTTTAAAATGACTTTACATGGTGTGTAGAAAATTATATTTGTTCCTTTTTAAAACAATATTTAAACAAAAAACAAAACAAAATTAAAAAAAATTTCTTTTCTGAAATTTGCGAAATTCAAATTTTTATATACACCTTGGTTATGCACTCATAACAGTAAAATTATTAATATCCATGTTGCCTATATTTTATACACAGGACTGCCACCATCAAACGTAATAGCTCTCTTCGGGAAATATCCGCTAAAATACGAACTAGAATCTACATATATAAAAAAAAAGCTGAAATACGTCCTCACTAAAACAAACTACGAGTAAAAATGTGAATTTTGATTTAAAATTCATATGTACCACCGTACAAAACCTTCAAAATGTTGGGGTTTTTAGCACGAGCATGGGATACATGGGTACCACCATTGGCCTTTAAAAGTTCACGACATAGACAAGATATCCTTTCAACGTAACCTAAGACAATCGGCACCAACATATATTTTTTTTTATTTTTGACATATAAATATTTAACTTTGTTTTGATCATGCAATAATGAACTTTGACCTTTTCAAAAATACATTGACATTGTAAAGGATGTGTTAAAACCTGTCAAATAGGAACTTGCTTAGTTTAATAGGTTAACAAGTTTTAAAGATAAACGAAAATATTCTAAACCACTCCAGTGAGTTTTTTATATTTGTTACGATATATTATACCATGAATTTAGAGAAAGGGTCGTAGATGGAATTAATTGGATGTAGAAAATATACATAAACCAAATTTGAGTAGCATTTTTGTAAATCTGTCGCCTACCGATATGAAAAAGTTTATATCGGATGCTCTTTTATGAGGCGGCTTCGTCGAAAAATAGACCGATCATTACAATATTTGTTGAAGTCACTTATTTTTTACAAAAACATATACAGACCAAATTTGAAAAAAATCGGACCAATATTTTGTTTTTATATCCTATACCTTTATGCTGATGTTTGTAACTACCAAAAATATTTTACCTAGACCCATCTTTATTTATACCAATCGACTCAGAATCTCTTTCTGAGTTGATTTAGTGGTGTCTGTCTGTCTGTCCGTCCGTCTGTCTGTGTGTGTCCATGTAAAGCTTTTAATCAAACCACAGATCGCAAATATGAATATATTTTGATGAAGTTTATACCATAATCTTCTATCCGCCATAGGATGACCGCTATAGAAATTGGTTAAAATCGGTATACACAATCAGATCTAATCACCATGAGATCGGCTTAAATTGCCATAATATCCAAATTATCATATAGATCTCAGTCAAACTGATTTGTGTATGTTTATTACATCTATTTATCAGTAGTCCAAAAACAAACCCTATAGGACAATTCTTAATCATAGCCTCCAAAAATATTCCACAGATTTTTCTCGAATTTGGTTTGTATATGTTTTTTTTTTTCCAAAAATAAGTGACCTTACCAATATGACCTTATAAACATGCTTATTTTCTATATCTAATTAGTTGAACCTAAACGCATGGTATAGGGTACCGTATAGTCGGCCTAGGCCGACTATAATTTCTTACTTATTTTTTATAGATTTAAGTGAAGCAACTTTATAAGGGAGGCTTTAAATGGTGCTAAAGGATTTATTTTGGGACTACTGATTAATTTAAGACTAGGTCTGAACATACACCGATTTTCACCAATTTCAATAACGTTCATGCTATGGCCGACAAAAGCTTTGTGTACAAACTTTCATTTAAATATAAAAACATATTTATATTTTCGAACTGTAGTTTAATTATAAAGTTCACGTATACACACAGACTGAAGAACGGGCATCGATAAATCGATTCAGAAAATTACTCAGAGTCGATCGGTATAATAAAATTTCAGATAGTTTTGGTGCTTAGAAACATCAGCGCGAACTCATTATACCCTAAAACCATAGAGTTGGTATAACAACTTTTTATTTTCATTTCGATTTTCTAAATTCAACAAAATGATTCTCTGGAAATTTATGAACATACTACACACAAAGTGATCATACACATTCCTGCACGCTGTCATTGATTCCGTTCGTTAAACGACCTTAAAGCAGGGAGAAAGGAGGGAACATAATGTTCAAGTTATGATGGTACGAGTAATAAAAACTTGTTGTTTGTTTTATACGTAATATCAGTTTGTAGCGAATGTTCTACGAATTACTTGAGGGGGGAAGATTAAAGAGAACCAAACACACAGCCAAGCAACGAGCCAAGTTCGTTGACTAAGTAGAAGTTTAGCAACAAGTGCAACGATCGCAACGATTGCTATTTTGCTAAAGGAAACAAATTGAGACAAGATTCCTGAGCAACTTTTTTATTAAAAACAAAAAAACAACAATCCACTGATTACTTCTTAAGCTCAGCTAGAAAATCCAATGTTACTGAAACTGGTCCATTCAGGCCTGTTGCTTACACTCACACTCTTACAGCTCACGGTGGGCAGGAAGCAACTTATTATTCCATAAAAATTGCGACAAAAACCAAAAACGGAGATTTGTTTGTGATGAAAAATGTATTCAATCCGTTTAAATTAAAATCCTAGTTGCTCCTTTTCTTGAGATATTCACTTTTTTCGATTTTTGCGCAGGAAGAATTTTCTAAATATTCAAAAGGCCAAAACCACAATTTCTTAATCATTTTTTGCATCTGTATTTGTCAATAAAACATACAAGTACATACTTGTTTCTCTTTAGTTTTTTGTGTATACATACATGTCAAAATTTTTTCAAAATTTCATTATCTATTTTATCTGATGAAGAAGAAAATGATTCAAACGATTGTGAAAGTTAAAACGTATCCTTTTATTCTTCTGGGGGGAAATATTGAAAATAAACGCAAATTAAATAGTGTCACTCGATTAATTATAATATGCATAGTACCAGAAATTAAGAGACTTATGACAATCTTAAAACTTTAGTTCATTTAAAAAATGAAATTAAATAGCTTTCAAGTTTGCGTCTAATTTCATACTTATTTACAGACAGCAAGTGCCATATACCCGTGCCCTTATTGCTTTATAACTTTGGGTGAATTAGTAGGCGTTAATCAAATATATGAAGAAAATTATTCAAAAACCGACGGTGACCAATATTTTAATTTAAAAATCTACAAAAATTTGAAAGAAGATTATTTGCACTTTCAACATGTAGGTTGTGATAAAAAAAAGAAGCAAAGTCACAGTACAGTTAATTTTCCACAATTCGCGAAAGAGAATAATGATGATTTCAATAATACATATGTAATAGAGAAAAGTGTTCCTCCAGAGCTCCATCTTTTTCTAGGATTTGCGATTCATCTTTTTTGGAATGGGATTGTTAAACTAGTAGGTCGTGATAAAGCTTTATTGTGGCCCAAAAAGCTAAGTATAATTCGTAAGAATTATCAAGGCGATGACTTTGAAGGAAATCAATGTCGTCAACTTTTAAAAGAAGCGGATGCCCTACAAGATCTTATTATTTATGAGAATGTTGGACCATTTTGATTGCTGCTTTATATCGCTTCATTAAAAGCAATGAATAAAATTGTAGAATCTTGCTTCTCTACAAAAAAATTAGATTTAAGTGATTTTGATAATAATATCAGCGAGCTCCGCAATGCTTTAAAGAGTACAGATGTCACTCAAACCATTAAAATCCATGTGATTTTAGATCATTTGAAACAACCCATAATGCTCATAACTAAATAAAGGAATCTGGTCTGAGCAAGCTGGGGAATCGATTCATAGAAAATTTGTTAAGTTTTGGAATAAATTCAAAATAAATAAAAAAGCAGTAGTTTCTTTTTCATCCCTTCATACATAAAAGTTAAATTTAACATTTTAATTTTTTTTTTCAATTAATTATTAGTAATAGATGAAAATTAAAAAAATAGATAAGTTAAAAAAAAAATCATGTGAGTCCGATCACAGGGGAGATGTGTAAACAGTAATTAAAGATTTTTTATGGCACTTTTTTAAAATGAAACAGAAAGCGTCATCTGTGTATCATTTTATTTTTCATTTTTAATTTTTTATTTTTCATTCTGCATTTGTCATTTTTCATTTTTAATCTTCATTTTCAAACAAGTTATTACACATCATAATTTTTTCACCAATACAATCATAAGTCACACCGATTATGTCTTACGTCTTACATGTTATGCTGTTTTTGTGATAGTATTGTGAAATAGAAATTTACCCCCCTACGCGTATAGATGTTTACACATCAAAAAATTTAAAAAAATAAAAGAGTTTAAAAAAATTTAAAAAAAACTTTAAAAAAGAGGTGCAATGTAAGATACCTTCACGCGGTGCTCCTTGGAAACGTGTAAAATCGGCTGAAATCTTACTTCATGTTCAGAATTAAAATCAGCCTGACGAATGTGGGCCAAACCAGTAGTATATTTATACCATATACCATATCGAAAAAAGTGAATATCTCAAAATCGAGAAAGTGAATATCTCAAGAAAAGGAGCAGCTAGGATTTCAATTCAAACGGCTTCTGAATAGATTTTTCATCACAAACAAATCCCCGCTTTTGGTTTTTGTCGTCATTTTTATGGAATAATAAGTTGCTTCCTGCCCACCGTGAGCTCACTCAGTCATCGCCCGCCTTGTGTTTAGATTAACCCTTCAGCCAGTGGTGTCTAAAGTCTGAGGTCAAGATCGTTCGTTGACCAACCTGAAATATTATTTTTGTAGTTATGTTACTCGTAGTGGCAGTATGTATGTTGTAAGTGGAATGTTGTTTTGGCGTGAAGCAAAGATGATTACAAACAAAAAATATCTGCAAGCAGCAAAAACAGACTTAAAGAAAATTTTACTAGCCGGCCAAGCAAAAAATGTAAACAAGCAAGCAGTATATAATGGTTGTCTGTATGGTTGGTTAGTTAGTATGTACATATGTATATACATTGTTGGTGGCTATTCATCGTTGTCATTGCTGTTGTCGTCGTCAACGTCATAAGTATTGTTGTCAGAGGCAACTAAGTATATAGCTGGTCATTAATCTTTAATGTAAGGCAGTGGTCAAAGTAAGCAGAAAATGTGCAAAACTAGCTACGAGTAACTTCTACATTTGAGTGAGTGCACAACTGAAACAAAATAAACTTATTCTCTTCACTGTTTTTTCCACATTCAATCCACATTTATTTATTTATACGAGTTTAAAAGAATTTGTATGTAACATGCGTACGTAATACATACGAGAATAATTGAGAATATGTTGTAAAAACAAAAAGAAAATACAAACAAAATAGAAACATGTTTAACAGCATGCTTTGTTATACACTCAACAATTGTTTTTGATTTGTAAACAAGAGCAGCCACTGTCCGTCGGTCCGTCTGAATGAAGTCGTCTTTCATTTGTTATTAGTAATTTCATTTTGTTGTATATTTTAGCCTCAAATCCCAATTTTTGATTAGATCTCTATTCTACTCTACTTTATTTCAACAACACCCCAGTAATTACTTATCTAATAATTAATTTTAATAAAAATGTTGTATGTATTTATTGTTGTTTAGATGACGCCAGTTTGTCATAAGCGATTAATTGGAAAAAAAATGCATGAACAGATACAATTTCATTTAAAATAAAAACAAGTAAGAAAATTATAGTCGGTTCAATTTCGCTCGAATCATTTAAAAGTGATAATTTGCGAATAAAGAAAGAGTAACTGAATTTTTATTAATCGAATTATTTGAATTGTTCGAATAACTTCAAATAATTCGAAAAATATATTTTCATATATAGATTTGGAATCGCATTTTAACTTTTCATTGATTAATTTTCTCCAAATCACATTTTGTTACTAAAAGTTATTTTTTTCATGTCATCATAAATTGTTTTTGTTAAATATATAAAAAAAAAAATTCCGTTAAAGTAAAACAACATAAAATTAATTTTAAAATATGTATTCAAAATGCAGCTGTTCAAAACATTTGCAACCTTTATTACTCTTACTACTCTTACTTACTCTTACACTATATTAATACTAACAAATGCTAGGAAATAACGGTATTCGCATTCCTTTTAATAATTCTTGATTTAGATCTTTGCATTTCATTGAAAAACTCATCAAATTATTTTGCTATAAGAGTTTTAATATAATATTGGAAGCATTAACATCGTAAGAATTACTTTTGTGAAAAATGGCAGGAAACAAATACAATTCTGATTTCATGGTCAAAGTTTTAAATGACTTTAAAAATGGACTTTCTCTAAAAGACATTTATCAAAATCAACAATTTGCCGTATTACTACTGTAAGAGAAGACAGAAAATTTAAGAATTTTTCACGAAATATCCTAAAGCAGTTCCTAGAGAAGTTAAAACTGAACTTTCCATAGATGCCAGTCTTTTCACCATTAAAAGAAGAGCCTGGGAATATGGTCTTAGAAGTTTTAGATGCACAGGAAACCTTTTGTGTCGGAAAAAATAGAAAAGCTCGGCTTAACTTTGCCCGCACCCATTTAAATTGGATTCAACAGCAATAGAAGAACGTACTATGGTCCGATGCGTCCAAATTCAAACTCCGGGGTTCAGATGGAAGACGACCACGAGATAAAAGTTTAATCATAGATACACAACCGTCACAGTGAAGCACGGAGGTGGCAACATTATGGTGTGGGGGTGTTTTTCTGGAAGTGGGATTGGCCCAATTCACCGGATTACTAATACAATGACGGCCACAACATAACTGAGCTATGCTTCCATATGCTGAATGGGAAATGTCACTTTCATGGACATTCCAGCATGATAACGACCCTAAACATAAGGCAGGGGTTGTAAAAGTATAGTTGGAAAAAATAATATTAGTGTCATGTCATGGCCGCCTTCAATCTCCCGATCTCAACCCAATTGTGAACATGTGGATGATTGGTGAAAAAGTATTCCGAAATGATGATGAACTTTTCGCCGAGTCGGAAAAGCAGTGGAATGAAATTCCTGAAGATTATATTAAAAAGCTCATGCCCTCAATGCCTAAAAGATGTTCTGAGGTAATAAAAAATAACGGCTATGCTGCAAAATTTTGAATATTAAAATAAATTTTTTGATTTGTATAATAATTTCTTGAAGAGTTGCAAATGTTTTGAACTCTTGTATTTAGACTAATTTTGTTAAACTTAATTTTTTATTGTTGGAAATTTATGAATATTTTTTTTTTGTTTTTAATTTTTTTTTTTTAATAAACCTTTGTTACAAGAAAATAAGGAATTAGGCAAAATGTGATTTCAGTTGCAAATATTTTGAACACCACTGTATATCTACATCGTACAAACAGCGTGTTATATTTAATAATTCTGTGGAACATTTTCGGGGTCATTATGTGGGGGGTGAGAAATTCCAAGTCAGGGTGAAAGTACTAGGCCAGTGCAGTAAAACCAATACAGGGTTCGGCTCATTTCATTCTTCAGGAAATAGTTTCAGCAAATCAAGTTGTGTACTCGTGTAATCTATTATATTATCTCCAACCGAGATATGCTTTTACTTTTCAGAAATTATTAAACAAAAAGGAATTAAAATTTTTTTTAATCTGGGAAACCTAAATTCAAGTCGACTTCATGTAAGTGTTTCAACTTCATAAACCCATTCCATAACGTTTAAAATCTATGTACTTATATGAAAAAAAATATAAGTTTTGTATTTTTTGTGAAAATTTTAATCGTTTCCTTTAATCATTTTACCTTATTCTAATTGGAAAACGACACGTTTGTCGAACAGGGGCGTAAATTAAGGGAGCTCTTACTTTTCTGGTTTCTGAAATATGGAGCCTCGAAAAGTGAGAAAAAAAGCTTACTGAAGTTGTCTAGGAAAATTTATTAATCTATAATGTTGATTAAAAGTTCGAAGGTGTTGAAACAACCTTTAAAATGACATTTAGTTAAACTTTATTCCAGAAAGTGTGAGGAATTCTCGGAAATTATACCTTAAGGCAGTTTTAGAAAAATGTTGAGATTAATGAGAATACCGAGACCAGAAATTTCTAAGTAAAATTAAATTGTCAGATTTGCTATTATGTGTTACAATAAAACAAATAACAATAAAATAAATAAAAAGAATTAAGAGATTTTTTTTAGTTATTCCAATTATTTGATTTATTGAATTTTTATTAATTTAACCTGAAAAGAGATAATTTGAGGAGAATAATTTGAGTTGAAAAGTTAACGTTTGATGAAAACGATCAAACCAACATTCATAGTTATTTTGTTTACTTTTTGTAACGACTTACTTGCTCTTTTGTAACGACTTTATTAGAATCTCTTTGTCTTCTTGAAAATTTAATATTACTTTAAGTACTACACTTAAAACAATGTTACCCTTGATATAAAATTACTTAAGTTGTTTATTACTTTATGCAAACGAATACTCGTATTTATCAGTAGTTTTTTTTTTATAGCTAACATTTACTGCTTTAACAGAATATGAATATAATTTGTACTCAAATTAATTAAATTTAATGTTAATTATTTAACTTTGTCAAACTAATGCTAATTTTTGTAAAATAACATTGACAAAATGTAACTTGTTTAGACAATTAAAATTACGAAAAGAAAAGTTCTAAACAAAATAAAATTGTAGAAAAACAGAAGAAAGAGTAGTCGTGACACTTGTTTTGATCACTAACTGATCCGACAATTGAAAGTACATTAACATACATCCATACATACATGCATACAAAAGTATACAATAAAAAGCAAAAGAGTGTGAATACGACTTGACTTAACCCAGTCATCATTTTTGTAAAATTGATCACATTCGACTCCTCTGCACGATTGAAACACTCATAAGTGTGCTCATTATCTGATGATAGACGATACCTTGCTTCTTGAAGAGTCAGTTCTTACCCAGTTTTCTGATCAGTTTCATTAATTTTCGAGTCATTTTCGATTCATATTTATAATCATAGAGAGTATTTTTAGTCATTTTTTTGGTCGTATTTCTAATTGTGCTACAATGAGTAAGTTTGTACAGTGAAGAGATAACGTATTAGTCGATTCCATTATTTTTCATTAAACATGCAAATAGTACCAAAACATTAGCGCTAAAAATATTTTTTTATTCAATGTTATGTTAAGTCGAATTAATAATGGGTAAAAAATTGCATAAAGAATAAAGGCGCATAAAATTAAACAGAAAAAGTATTCGTTCATATATTATATATACATATATATTTCAGCGCATATTAGTGTAAAAAATTAATTTTTTATTGAACCTCTAGCTATTACTGTCCCCAATAGTCTAGGCAATAAGTTTACCAAATTTTAAGTAATTTCCGCCGTATTCTATCCCATGCTTCTTTTAAGGCAATCTTCATTTGGTATTTGTTAGGCCCAATTCACACCACGATTTTTGACGACGTCGTTTTTTTTTAATTCTCTTTTGAAGCTGTTCCCAAAAGCCCTTTGCATTCATACGATGATTTTTTCTTCATGTCTTTTTTTTAAATCTGCTTTAGTTTATTTTTCGCATTAAGAAAATATAAAAAATATATGAATTAATCTAAATTCAAATTATCTTTTTTATTTTTCAATTCAATTTATTTATTTGTTTAATATTATTAATATTATTTCATTGTAAGATTTAATCTTCTTATACTAAATAATTTATCATAATTTTTCACACTATATACAAAAACCTATTTAATATTTAAATTATTAAGAGTAGAATGTTTAGAATATCTAATCAAATAGCAGAACGTATCAATATTTAAAAGTTTTAAGTTAAAACCTATTCAGTTTAAAGAAATTACGAATAAATATTAAATAAAAAATAAATAAAAATGTAAGCGATTCTTGATCTCACTGAAGTGGCCACTTCAAAGTACGAAAAAGAATAAAACTTAAAAGAAAAAAAGAAATGAGTGTAAAGAGAAATATGAAAAAAGTCTTGAAAAACAGAAATCATGTCTTTTTGTTTGCTTCTATACACCGTTCGCCTATAAACAAAACTCGTCAAAACTCGCCGTGTAAACACAGCCTTAGAAGGAAGGTATGTTTTGTCATACTCTAAACATTTTTATACCCTCCACACGTCAGTGGCAGAGGGTATATATAGGTTTGTCATTCCGTTTGTAACGCATCGAAAAACTAATTTCCGACCCCATAATGTATATATATTCTTGATCCTTATCACAGCTCGAGTCGATATAGCGATGTCCGTCTGTCCATCTGTCTGTTGAAATCACGCTCATTCATAAAAAAAAGCCATCTAACTGGATAAGGTTACAAAAATATTATTTGCCATAATTCCCAGCAGGTTGGTATTGAAAATGGGCTACATCGGGCATCATTGTGATTAGATACGAGCAAAAATATGTAGATATCTCTAAAAAAAAAAAACATAAAACCCAGTGTGTTTGTTGTAACAGTTTAGTTGTTGAACATAATAATTGTACAACAACATAAAAAAATGCCACAAAAATAATATGCATATATATTAACAATACCAAGAACACAGAACATAGCTCATGGTAGTAGTATTGCCACATATTTTTTTTCGTTATCACGTTTTAATAAAAAAATCGCCAATATGAAAGAAAAAATGAAAACGAAAAATGAAAATTTTCCAATGGAAAATAGAAATGGAAAATTGAGAATGAAAAATAAAAATTAAAAATGGAAAATGAAAAACGGAAAATGGAAAATGTAAAATAGAAAATGAAAAATTGAGAATAGAAAATGGAAAAAGAAAAATGGAAAATGAAAAAAGAAAATTGTAAAATGAAAAATGGAAAATGAAAAATGGAAAATGGAAAATAGAAAATTGAGAATGGAAAATGAAAAACGGAAAACGGAAAATGAAATAAAAAAAAATAGAATATGAAAAATGGAGAATGGAAAATGGAAAATGAAAAAGAAAACTGAAAAATGAAAAATAAAAAATGAAAAATGGAAAATGATATTGAAAAATGGAAAATGAAAATTGAAAAATGAAAAATGAAAATTGAAAAATGGAAAATGAGAATTGAAAAATGAAAAATGGAAAGTGGAAAATGGAAACGAAAACTGAAATATGAAAAATGGAAAATTGAAAATGGAAAATGAAAATGGAAAAAGGGAAATGGAAAATGGAAAATGAAAATTGAAAAATGAAAAATGGAAAATGAAAATTGAATAATGAATATTAAAAAATTAAAAATGGAAAATGGAAAACGCAAAATGGAAAACGGAAATGGAAAAATGGGAAATGGAAATTGATAAATTAAAAATGGAAAATGGACAATGAAAATTGAAAAATGAAAAACGGAAAATGAAAAATGGAAAATGGAAAATGGAAAATGGAAAATGAAAAATGGAAAATGAAATTGAAAAATGGAAAATGAAAATTGAAAAATGAAAAATGAGAATTGAAAAATGGAAAATGAAAATTGAAAAATTAAAAATGGAAAGTGGAAAATGGAAACGAAAACTGAAATATGAAAAATGGAAAATTGAAAATGGAAAATGAAAATTGAAAAAGGGAAATGGAAATGGAAATGGAAAATGAAAAATGGAAAATGAAAATTGAAGAATGAAGAATGAAAAATGGAAAATGAAAATTGAAAAATGAATATTAAAAAATTAAAAATGGAAAATGGAAAACGCAAAATAGAAAATGGAAATGGAAAAATGAAAAACGGGAAATGGAAAATGAAAATTGAAAAATGGAAAATGGAAAAATGAAAAATGGAAAATGAAAATTGAAAAATGAAAAATGGCAAATGGAAATTGAAAAATTAAAAATAAAAATTAAAAATGGAAAAATGAAAAATTAAAAATGGAAAATGAAAATTTAAAAATGAAAAATGGAAAATGAAAATTGAAAAATTAAAAATGGAAAGTGGAAAATGAATAACGAAAATTAAAAAATTAAAGATGAAAAATTAAAAA